>JAPKLY010000394.1:0-48736 GCA_026898435.1 Prunella vulgaris | reverse complement strand
TGATTTGATCTCTTATGATGATTTTATTAAAACATGTTGGATACAATTGAGATGATATTATTTATGTTCTTCATGGACGTATTGAATGAGTTGTTTATTGTGAATGTTTGATTTATTTGCCTTTAAATAAAAAGGGGTTTTTCAAAGAAAAGAATTTTACTTAGTAGAAAATGGGTGCACGTTCTAAAGAATGTTTCTATTAAATAATTAATTAAAAGTGAGACTTCCGCTGATTTGTAAATGTATAGAAATTTTAGGGCGTGACATCTTCAACATACATCTGTGCAATCAAGAAACCATTAGTATCATGTTTAATGAAAAGAGTTCTATCAGCCTCACCTCTAATGAATCCAAATTGAAGTAAGAAATCAGTAAGTCTACCATACCAAGCTCTAGGGGCTTGTTTCAAACCATACAAGGCTTTCTTCAATTTATACACATAATCAGGATGAAATGGATCTACAAAACCTTTTGGTTGTTCTACAAAAGCTTCCTCAAGTAAAACACCATTTAAAAAAGCAGCCTTAACATCCATTTGAAACAATTTAATTCCAATAAAACATGAAATAGATAATAGAAGTCTAATAGATTCTATCCTAGCAACGGGAGCAAATGTTTCATCGAAATCAATTCCTTCAATTTGTGTGTAACCTTGTGTAACAAGCCTAGCTTTGTTTCTTACTATGTTACCAGATTCATCAGTCTTATTCTTGAAAATCCACTTTGTTCCAATTACATTTATGTTTGAAGGTCTAGGTACTAGAGTCCAAACATCATTTCTAGTGAATTGTTCAAGTTCTTCTTGCATAGCCTCAATCCAACTTTCATCTTTTAAAGCTTCAGACACATACCTTAAGTACATACCTTGGCATGCATACCGAACGTACTACCTCATTCATTTTACCTTTTCTTCTTGTGAGAACACCAATTGAGGATTCACCTATGATCTGTGATGAAGGATGATCCTTCTTGCATCTACGAACAAGGGTTTGTCCAGGAGTTTTGGGTGACTGATTCTCATCATCTTCTGAATCTGCATCTGATGTCGCTGGAGATGTCGTCGTCTTTGGTTCAACACTTTTCACTGGTTCAATGATACTTGTGATTTCCATCAAGTCAGAGATGTCCTTCTCCACCTTTTTACCTGAGATATTTGAAACATCATCGAATACTATGTTCACAGATTCTTGCAAAGTTCTTGATCTAAGATTGTAAACCCTATAAGCCTTGCTATTCTTAGAAAAACCTAAGAACAGTCCTTTATCACTCTTAAAATCAAACTTTGTCAAGTAATCTCTATCATTCAAAATGTAGCACAAGCATCCAAAGGTGTGAAAATATTTCAAGTTAGGTTTCCTTTTGTACAATAGCTCATAAGAAGTAATAGAACAACCAGGTCTAAAGAAGACTCTATTAGACACATGACATGCAATATTCAATGCTTCAGGCCAAAATCTTTTAGACACATTCATTGAAGTTAACATGACTCTAGCCATTTCTTGCAATATACTATTTTTTCTTTAAGCTATGCCATTTTGCTGTGGAGTTTTAGGAGAAGAAAACTCTTGTACAGTGCCTTTCTTTTCACAAAAATCAGTGAACATGCTATTTTCAAATTCCTTACCATGATCAGTTCTAATCCTACTAACTTTCAGATTAAAAACATTTTTGAAACGCTTGTAAAGGATTTTGAAAACATCAAAAGTGTCAGATTTTTCTCTTATGAACTCAACCCATGAAAACCTTGAAAAGTCATCAACAACAACTAATGAATATCTCTTACCACCAAGACTTTCAGTCTCCATAGGACCCATTAGATCCATGTGAAGAAGTTCCAAGCATCTAGTAGTTGTGCATATTGAAGTGAGGTTGTCTGAAGATTTTACCTGTTTACCTTTTTGGCATGAACCACAAACGGGTGTATTTGTGAAATCTGAGCTTAGGTAACCCTCTAACAGCCTCTGTCTTAACCAATTTTTGCAAATTTCTGTAATTTACATGGCCAAGCTTTCGGTGCCAAAGAACACTTTCATCAGATTGTGAAATGTTGTACTAAGTGTTGTCACCAATGAGATAACAGTTGTCAGCAGATCGATGACCAACCATTACACACTTATCAGTTTCATCCAATACTGAACAAGAATCTTTATCAAACTTCACATGCATATTATTATCACACAATTGACTTATGCTTATCAAGTTAGCACGTAAACCTTCAACATGCAACACATCTTTCAGTTTTGGAAAGCCTTCAACATTCAAAGTTCCTCTTCCTATTATGTTACCCTTAGAACCACCACCATATGTAACTTTACCACCATCAAAGATTTCATATTCATTCAAGTATTCAATATTTCCTGACATATGTCTAGAAAACCCACTGTCAAAATACCATAAACCAGGTACACATGCTTGTAAAGAAGTACAAACAATATTGCTAAGCACTTTGGGTTTTCTAATCCATGCAGTTTTTGAAGTGTGTGAATACTTGTGTGGTAACACTCCAGGTAACACTTTTCCAGAAAGTAAATCATCTTTTAATTTGAAACAATAAGGACGAATGTGTCCAGGAACTGAACAATAATGACAGATAAAAGTTCTTTTGCCTCTTTGTTTTGGAAATTTTTTAGAAGAAACTTTTGAATTTGGTTTCACAAAGGTGATAGGTTTTTCAAAACTAAAAGGGATAGAATTTTCAGAAAATCCAAGACCACATTTATCAGTTTTTCCAACAGACAAAGCCTCATTCAAAACAGTTGTACCTTTAGTGTATTTTTTGAAACTAAGTGTGGAAGCAGTCAATTTTTCTTGGAGTTTCGAAATTTCAAGATCCTTTTTTGTAAGGTTTACCTCAAGTCTTGTGATGGTCTCAATCAGCTCTTCATTAGCTCGATTGACAGATTTCAGTTCATTCTGAAGATTAGTACCCTTTATTTCTAAAGGTTCTTGAGAGATACCTGTTCTAGAACAGAAAATATTAGTGTTATCCTCATCAAATTCAGAAATAGACTGATACCTGTTTGATGTTGTTGCTGGTGTAGTCACAGTGGGTTCAACATCAGAATCACTTTCAGGGAAGTCATCTCTCACACATTCAGATAAGAATGTCAGTTCTTCATCTGTAACCTTTATCTCTTCATCAGAATCTTCATCACTCAAAGAAACAGTTAAGCTCATCCTTTTCTTTAATTGTGTGTTAGCACATTCATTTGCATAATGACCATAACCAGTACACTCATCACAAATGATATTTTTTCTATACTCAGGATCATACTTAAAGTTTCCTTTTTGAAAAGATTTTCGACCAGAAGTTTGAGGGGAATTTTTGAAATCTATCTTAGGCTTTGTGTTAAAATCAGATTTATTTCTCTTTTGCTTAAGATAGGCTTCAAATTTTTTGGTAAGAAATGCAATACTATCAGTGTCATATGAAGTGTCATCAATACTATCGTCAACCTGTTCAATTTCAGTAATAACAGAAGTTTTTCCAGAAGTTGAAGAGGTTTCTCCTTTGAAAACAACAACACCCTTTTTATCATATGCAGATTCTTGTTGAGACAAGTCAATTTCATAAGTTTTAAAAATGCTCATTAACTCATTATGACTCAACAAATCAGTGTTCCTAGCTTTCTCAATGGCACAAACTTTGCCATTGAATCTTCTAGGAAGAGTACGAAGGGTTTTGTTTACTAACCTGATATTGGAGATTATGTCTCCAAGTGATTGCAATTCATTCACCACCTCATGGAGTCTCTCATTGTACGAAGAAATTGTCTCATCATCTTTCATTCTTAGGCCTTCAAACTTTGTGTTCAGCATCCTTGCCTTTGCTCTACGTACACTACCCGAACCTTCACAGTGTTCTTGTAGTCTTTCCCATGCATTTTTGGCTGAAACACAATTCTGGATAAGGTTGAACATCACAGTATCAACCGATGAATTGATTGCATTGATGGCCTTTGAATTGTACAATGATGAGTTGTTCTCCTCCGTGGTCCATTCAAGCTCGTTCTTGAGGATCTGGTCTCCATCTTTATCTTCAGTTGTGGGAGGACTCCAACCTGACAGGATGCTTTTCCATGAACGTTCATCAAGAGCTTTGATGTAGCTCCTCGTCTGGCTTTTTCATGCAGCATAATTGGTTCCATCAAGTATGGGAGGACGGGTGATGGATCCACTGGAGTAGATGGCTCCAGGAGGGTAATCCATAGCAACTCAACACTCAGCACCAGGACCAACACTTAGTACCGTCAAGTGATGACTTTGATACCACTTGATAAAGATGTGGTACCATTGAGTTGAAGTATTGTTCGAAGTGTGGCAACACTCAAGACAACACTTAATGTGTTCAGAATATTGTAGAGAGAATAAGTAAACAGCGGAAGACTTTTGAACACAAGGATTAACTCAATCTTTCCACAAACTAAAATTAGTTTGTGGCGGCCTCAAGGCTGAAATATCACTAACTTGGAAAAAGTGATTACAAAAACAAATCCGAGACTTGGAAACATTCCTTCCAAATCTCAAACATAAAATTTGATAAAATATCCAAACAAGTTCCCAAATGGCAAACCTAGATTGTTAAGTCTAAGCCTACTTCAAGCATACACTAGCATACCCAGTGAATAGCTCAGCAAAATGTATGGGATAATAATATACACGAGTGTTGTACTGAGTGTAACAACACTTGTGAAAATACTACACTAAAACCGTAAAATGGGTTCCGATTTATGCGCTATGCATCAGTATGTAGTGTGGGCTCTCTCTTATAATTTCTAGAAGTATTCCTCATCTATTTATAGAGTTGGAATGATAATCCATCCATCAATGAAGTGGAAATCATGGAGAGAAGTTGAGATTCACTTTTGTAGGAGTTGAGGTAACTTCCATGTAACTTCTTTTCTTTAACTCTCGGCTCTCTATAATTCCAGGCTCTTCCAACATGTTCTAGGTGCTTCCATATGCATCAAGAGTATTCTGGGTTATTGAAGTAACTGTCGTTTGACCATCGTTGGCCAGGGACAGCACCAAGTACAACCATCGAGGCAACACTAAGCAATTGATCACTGGAACATTACGGGAACATGTTTCCTGAAGGATGTTGACCTGAAATGATAGCAAAGACAATTTGGACAACACTAAAAGTTAGTCGTTAGAACACATATAAGAAAAATGTCCTGAAGGATGGGTGTGATTCCAGATGTGATGACACTGGTCTCAACACTCACATCTTCACAACATAAGTCCAAAGCTCAGAAGCCCCAAGACCAGAAGAGGCATCCAACTCATAGCTATGCTAAGATAAGGAAGTCTCAGCAGGATCAGCAGAGGAATGATAAGCCTGGGCCATCTCAGCAGAGTAAGCCCAAGCGAAACAGACCTCAACCCTGGGTTACATTTAACGTAACCAAAACAGGCAAGTCTTCACAGGCTAAAGTATATGAGTCATTCAAAGCCTTAAGCCGAAATTATCCTTTTGAGAAGCCCACCTACAAGCCTGCTGTTATCACTCATCGCCCCATAAGAGATCCTCTGAGGTAGATGATTTTTGTGGACAAGTATGGTAGAAGGTTGAGATCTCCTAAACCTCTTAAGGATGATCTATACCTATGGATCCAGAAAGTGGAAACTAACCAATCAGGACCCAAAGAAAGGGTACCTAAAGTCTGAGTTTCAATTTCAGGCAAACTCTAGCCCAATAGAGAGAGGAGAAGCTAAGGGCCATGTCTGGTACATTGATAGCGGATGCTCAAAGCACATGACATTCTAAAAGCATCTCCTCCAGGACTTTGTGACGCTTGATGGGCCTAGAGTTGTATTTGGTGACAACAACTTTGGAGTCACTAGAGGAGTTGGTACTCTGCTGATCAAACGAACAAGAGATTGAAGAAGTCTACTATGTAGAAGGGCTGATGCATAATCTTCTGTCCGTATCTCAATTCTGTGATAAGGGGCATTCAGTAAGATTCTCTAAAAACTCTTGTCTTGTTATTAATGATACAAATGAGCAGGTGCTACTAACTGACCTCGGAAGAGGTAATATGTATCTTGCAGATTTTGCAAGCTGTCCAGCTGACTCATGCCTGGTTGCTAAAAGCTCATCAGAGGTCGGTTGGCTCTGGCACAAGAGATTAGGTCATCTGAACTTCCAGACTCTCAACATGGTTGCAAGGAAGGGTCTAGTCAGAGGACTATCTAATGAGGTGTTTGCATCTGAGCAGAAGTGTGATGCCTTACACATCTCTCACACATTTGCTCACTTTGTGAATCAAGGTGATAAGTAGTTTACTAGATTGACGCACTTGTAGGCGATAGATACCTTATCCCCTTTACTTGCTTTGTGTTTTCGAATTAAGAACATTAATCTTCCCTTACAAATCCCCGTCTCCTTTGGGTGCGATATATATTAAAACTTGGTCAATCTTGCCGCATCATTATAACGATCGTGTACACTTGCACGTAGACACCGAATAGGCAAATAAGTTTTTGAATGTCATCTTATTAAGTCAATTAGCTTAATTAAGTGTCACATCACACTGCAAGCTTATATATAGGCCTTTTGTACTCATTTATAAGGATTCCAACTCTTAATACAAGAAAACCTTTATAAACATTTTCTCTCTCTAAATTTATCTCCTATTTTCTTAAACCACCATACTTATATAATATTCCAGTTAAATGTTGATCGAATTCAATTGATTAAGCCACATTATATCTTTGATTAAAGAAGGTGATCAACAATAGCTAGGTGAGTGCATTTTATTAATATATGCATTATCATTATTGAATTACTAGTATAATACTGTAAAACCTCTATATAAATTAATAAATTCTTTAAAGTTAAAATATCTTCTGGTTCGTCCTAGATCGTTTTAAAATTTTACCAATTTTGATAAGATAATAAGATAATAATTTTTAAAAAAATTCTTCATAAATTAATGGTCTTATCAATATCATAAATTAATATTTTTTTAATTTACAAAAATAACTATAGGACAATTTAGTGAAATATAATTTATTTTTGGCTACTTCTTGTTAAACTTCAAATGTAGTTGAATTTTATCTCTAATTTTTCTTATCTCATCCAACAATTCTAGTTTAATATTTACAAATAATACTTTTCTTCAAGCCAAAATACGAAATTGTTTTAGTGCATGTGAGTCATTTCTTTTACTCACAAAATGTTTTATGAATTTGATCTATCATTATTGATTAGAACACTTTTATATGGCATTGCATTGTAAGAATTTTAAGAATTTTCTTGTTTATGTTTATATAGATACTCCTCGACTGATGAATATGATATATACTATATATTTATTAAATGCAATGACTTTCAATTTTATAAGTATATTGAATGATATGATTCATGATGAATACATATTTTATATATTTTATATAATACATACGAAACCACTAATTTATATAATTTTTTTTTGAAAAGTTATTATTTTATTGAAATTAGTAAATTTTGAATTGACCAAAATAGACTAGTAAAAAGTTTTCTTTTTAGTGAGTTCAATAATTTATATAATTTTGATGTTGATACTATATTGTAACTAGTATTTCAATATTTCTGCTAATATCAAAATTGCCATTTCGACTAACTTAAACCATGAAAATTTTATTATGTCCTATTTATCTTGTATGCAAGTTGAAGATGAGAGGTTACATAGGAGTTATTTCCACATCATGTCGTTGCAGTTTGAGTATAGATTTAGCTCACAAATATGGAAGTTACCATCATGAACATAAGTTAAGAGAAGTTATTTGGAGGCCTAAAACTTGGTCTCTAGTGGAGAAGATATACTGAATATCACGTTTATAAATAGAGGAAACATTAGACACTCCAAAGTGTGGAATATAACACCAAGAAACTATGAGTACTTTTGTATTTAGGATCTAGACAGTTTAATTCTTTCACGATATTGAGTTAAGCATCTAGGCATTTAACACAACATTATTATTTTGGATTAATATTCCATGTGGCAAAACGTACATATGCTAAAATTGTTTTAATCTACTAATTATGTCTTAATTTTGTCCCTTTTGTGGATCTTGTTTTGATCTTACATGACCTTGATTTTTAATTCGTTTTGTAAACCTTGTCTGTGTCACTACTTTGTTATATTGAACTTTCTCGTCATAAGGTGTTGGTCCCAAAGGCAGGTTTTGAGGAAAGAAACACTAAGTCAAGTCTAGAAGGGGGGGAGGGGGTTTGAATAGACTTGATAGGTTTCAAAACCTTTTTCCAAATTGGCTTAATTTTAAAAACAACAGACTACTTGAGATAGTCTGGTTTTGAAAATTGTGCGTTGTGTATTTTGAGTGCGGAACGTATTGTGAAAACCTTTGTTAGTGATATGTGCACAGATAAAGAACAGAATAAAAAGAGCACGAGACACAGGAATTTATAGTGGTTCGGACAAAAAGTCCTACTCCACTCTCCAAAATCCAACTGGACTTGTGGGTCTCTCCACTAACTTTCTCACTCACTCACTTACTCACTTTGAGAGTACTACTCTCTTACAATAGTCTTATATTAAAAGCAATCAAATTCTAACCGCTTCTATAATGCTTACAATGGATTAATATTGAGTAAAGGTTTTTTAGCACGAGTGAAAATTTTGACAGAGTTTCGGCAAGCTTAAATGCGTGTAGAACCGTACTTGAAATCTTCACTGGAACTCTTATTTATAGGATCAATTCAACTGGACGTTTGAAGGACTAGAGATCTGAAATCCCATAAATTAGGAATCAATCAATCCTTGAGATTGATTGAATCTCCTTCTTGATTCCCGGAAATCTTCAAGAACTTATAATCTATCAAGTTTGTCCCCTTGATTGATTGACCTTCTATTCTGGGAATCTTCTCATTTGTCGCAAGTTAACCCTTGTACGATTCCGTAGAATCTGGGCATAGCACAAGACTTCAGCTGATCTGTCTCCTCAGCTGATGTATCGGTCTGCTGATACTTGGACCTCAGCTGATGTGCAACTCTGCTTGGTGCACCTTAGCTGGTATCTTGAACTTGGTCTAGAATATGATCCTTGGTCCTTGTCTTGTCTGCGACGTGCTCAGCTGATCTTCTGATATCAGCTGATCTTCTGGCATCAGCTGATCTTCATATATCAGCTGATCTTCTGGCATCAGCTTATCTTCAGATATCATCTGATCTAACTTCTCTGATGTTCCACTCTTGAAACTCCAGTGTCAGCTGCTCAAGTCTTCTGTCTTCTAGAATCGGCTAAGTCCTCAAGGCCTTAGCTGATCTTCTTCTCTATGAAAGCTTCGGATCTTCTAGGCAGCAAGGTTGATTCCCCCTTACTAAAACCTATCTAATCCTAACAACTCATCAGCTGACTAACAGGTTCAGCTGGTCCTATTACAAGCTGATTGGTTTATCATATCATCTAAACATCTAACAAGAATATCCCAACAAATTCCCCATTTTTGATGATATCAAAACCAACTCAGCTGATCTTAAAAGATAAACAATTTTAATCAAGATCAAATAGGACAGAAAAAAAGATCTTTAGATAAGATCTCTTGGACAGAAAAATAAAAGCAACTGACAACAAGAACTTGTCTGGAATATAAACTTCATTAATCAAAACAGAGAAGTTACAAGATATCAAAAACCTACCCGCAGCTGACTCAGCTGGACTATTACACCAAGGGTTTTCTGAGACTGATAGGTACCTGCATCCAGTCCTGGAATCTCTTCTCAATGGCTTTCAGGGAAGGCACTGAAGTATCAGGGAGAGTTGAGAGGAAACGAGTCACCATGTCCATCCAGATCCTTCCATTTTCATCAGTAGGAGTTGGGAAGAGTTCAAGCTCGGGAAGTGCAGGCTGGGCACTGAGCTTGACCATGTCTCCAGTGATGAACTTGAAGAAGATTGGATGGTTCTCCTTTAACCAATCTCTGAATTCCCTGTTCTTCTCTTCAACAGATCTGGCATCTTCTCCTCTGAGCACATAGAACTGGATGAATGCACGAGCTTTGATGGTTCTCCAGAGTGATATCATGTCTTCTTTCATGTCTGGAGTGAAGATCTCAATAGATCCATCGATCAGAGGCTCGTCAGTTCCAGGAGCAAACTTACCCTGGAGTCTGCTCTGGGGCACTGCTCTTCCTTCTTTCTTCATCCTCCTCTGATATCGTCTCTCCAGTTGATCGTTCATCTCTCTTTCATGTCTCTTGTTTCTCTCCTCTGGAGTCTCCTTCTCAGACATCTGCAGCTCCCTGGCTAACTTCTCATCAAGCTCAGCGTTCAAGATACGCTTTTGCTTTTCCCTTGCTTCCTCTTCTTCTTCTTTCCTCTGCAGTGCTTCTGCTATCTTCTGATCTCTCATCTGCTGAGCCCTCTGTTGAGCCAGATTTCAAGTATTAACATACTCTTCAAAGTTCTGGATCCTGGCAGACAAAACTCCATTATTCTCCACTAGCAGAGCCTTCAGGGAGGCCATCTCAACCTTATGAGAGGCAGTCTCAGCTTGCAAGGCAAGAATGTCAGTTGAATTCTTCTCTTCCCCCTTGTTGATATCATCAATGATAGATGAAGAGGGAAGTGAAGTGGGAAGCTTCGCTACAACAGCTTTAAGGTCCTCTTGACCATCTTTGCATTAAGCAATTTCGTTCTCCAGATTAGCAGTTAGTAACCTGATCTTATCAGATTCAGCAGAAAAGGAATCATTCGCATCATCAATAAATGCCTTGGCTGTTTGCTCTATCCTCTTCCATGAGAAAAAGAGCTCCTTCCTTGTAACATACCGGCCATCTTCAAGAGCATCCCGCAGCTTGTTTTTGTGGTCCAGCAGAACTTGATGGACATGCTGCTCAATAAGAGAGGGAGCAGCAGACTTGGCCGCCAGTAGAGTGGCCTTGACCTCCCTGATATGATCATCAAAATACTCTTTCATTGTATTTAAAATATCAGGAGTCACATGGTCAACATGAGATATGGAGATGTCCTCTGCTGGAGGGATGAACTTATAAGCCACCGTTTCTGGGCAATCCAGGGCTACTCCATCCTTGAGCAGCAGAACCCGAGCCACCTTACGAAGACCTTCTGGAGAGGTCAGCTGGGATGGTGCTTTAACCTCCAAAGAATCCATCAAAATCTCTTCCCATTTAGTGAAGGCAACTTCACCCATCTCCTTTACTAGTTCCAGGAAGAAGGTAACTGGACCCTCTCTTGCCTGAGCCCAGGCGAGGCCATCGGCTAGAATGTCTTGATAAGCTGGATAGGGATTGAGCTCTGGGATGTATAGGGCAATATGGGCTAGGCCAGTGATGATCATCCCTCGTTCAAGAGGCCCTTTTGAACGATGGTGGGATAAATGAGCTTGTTGGGCTATTTCAGTGGGGGAGTTGGGAGTTTCTAGGTCAATGGGTTCAGGGTGGGAAGGTTGGGGATCAGCTGAAGGCTCACCAGAGGAAGCTACCTCCTCTAGTTCATTGCCAGCTGGGAGTGTGGAGTGTGTAGAAGTTTGGGATTTTGGGGATTCATGGGGTGATGGGGAATGTGAGAGAGTATGTGGGGGATCAGATAAGGGAGAGGGTTGGGCTGACCTGATGGGTTCGGCAGCAATGGGTGTGTCTGCTGATGGTGCCTCTTCAGAGGACTGAACTACCTCTGTCTCAGCAACCGATGGCTCTGCTGATCCCTCCTCCTCTGACTCCTCCTCTTCTCCATCAGAATCTGAGGCAGTCTTCTCCTCTGAAGCAGTCCCCTCGGCTGATTCCTCCTCTGCTGACTCCTCTTCTGCATCAGAGGGCTCATCAACCAGCAACCTGGCTTTTGCAGCTGATGAAGTAGCAGCTGGAGACTTCTTTTTCAAACAGCTCAAAGGAGCAGTATCATCTTCATCATTGGAGTTAAAGGACAACTTCCTTTGAACTGGGGTAGTGTCCCTCTTGGTCTTCTTGCGCTGCTCACTCTTACCACCAGGCTTTGAAGCCTTCCTCTTCTGCTTCCTACCAGTGCCAGCAGAAGGGCCTGGAGCAGCAGGTGCTAGATCAGCTGCTAAATCTGAATCAGCAACTCCAATGACCTCCAGATTGCTTCCCCTAAGGCACTTTGTATGATTGTAATCAACAATCCACTCCTTATCCCATTTGTGCTCTGGCATCAGATGTCTCAAGATTATGGTAATCTTGGTGGCCATTGAGCATTTGGACTTCAGACTGTACATCTGCTGACCGTTCACAACCTCAGCAACACATCTCTTGGACTCCTGCTCTAAGCGAAACCACAGCAGACTTATCCCATCTACTGGAACTCCATCAAGAATGGTGCGAGCCACACACAGGTGAAGTTTGGTCAAAGCATCTAAATTCCTCTGCTCAGCAAGAATGACCCTGTTCACAACATCCATCAAAAATCGATACCTTCTTCTAAGCATATTTTTCTTCAATTTTGAGGTCTTGTTTCTCTGACTACTTCTCGCCATCATCTGGAAAGTGATCAGATGTTCCGAATCCTTGTAGGTGTAGGGAAGAACACTAGTGGATGAAAGCCCAAAGATATCAGCAGCAACATCTTTGGATAAAACTATTGGCACACTATCCACAAGGGATCCAATAAAGTTAGCGCTGAACTGTGCCTTAAGCAGGAAGTGAAAAGCATAGTAGTTCAGGGTCTTGTTGTGTGGAGGAGTCATTGAGGCGAAAGGCCGCAGATTTTGAGATTGAAGAATATCTAGAATCTTCCTAATCTCTGGAACCCGCGTTGTCTCAAAATCAACACACATCTCAGCATACATCTTTTCGAGCATCTTCTTCATGGCTTCGTTCTCCATGGCTTCAACACAGATTTTAGAAGAACAGAGAAAAAATATGTAGGCAAGATAATAGAGAAGATAGAGGGATTTTGGAGCAAAAAGGTTTTTAGAGATGGGTTTAAGGGTATATATACAAATCTAGAGCATGAGCAGTTTTCCAAAATTAAAAACCGATCACAAGATCGTGGGTGAATAGTGGATGGGCATATTGCATCGCATAGATCAACTATCCAGATTAAGAGACCTTTGAAATAATTTAGAGGTGATGCGTAGGTTTCAGGTTTTGAAAAGGTGATTGGCCGCCTAAAAATTCCGCATTTTTGTAAAAAAGGTAATGATTAAAAACTTTTTGAGAGATAAATGGGCGGTGAGAAATTAATTACCACTGACACCGAATTTTGGAAAAAATAATAAATCCCCAAATTTTTGAAAGTGAAAAGATTTGATTTGCCAATTTTCTAAAAACAATTTTAGAAAAGTGGGATTTATCAGTTTTCGAAAAAGATTTTTAATTTTTCAAAATAATAATTTAAAAACATAAAGGAGTATACTTATCAAATAGCTGACGTGGCAAAATCAGCTGATAAGAAGAATCCTCTTGAAAATCTTTTCTGCTCATCTGGGTCTTCTATCTCAGCTGACATGGATCAGCTGAGGTAAGTCGGCCTTGTCTGACTTCCATGACTTATACCTGGATCAAGTTAGAGAAAACAAGATAGGAAAAGAACACGAAAGATTTAATGAGACATAAAGATCAGCTGATGTAGGGATCAGCTGACTTCCTCAGTAGATTCCCCCTCAACTGATTACCAGCTGAATACCTAGAAAACCTTTTTCTCCCTTTCTAAAGAACTGCTCCTCCATCTACCATTCCTAACTCTGCTACTAATTCTCTGAATATTACCTCTGCTAAAGGTTTGGTAAGAAAATCTGCTCTCTGCTTCTCTGTGTGAATCTTCTCCATCCTGATGTCTCCATTCTCAGCATGATCTTTAAGAAAATGATGTCTTATGTCCACATGCTTACATCTAGTATGGAGAACTGGATTCTGAGTAATGGCTATTGCACTTGTGCTATCACAAAAGATAGGTATCTCTTCTGTGATCACATGGTAGTCCCTCAGCTGTTGTCTGATCCAGAGCAGCTGAGAGCAGCAGCTACCAGCAGCCATGTACTCTGCCTCTATTGTGGAAGTAGCTACTGAGGCCTGCTTCTTGGAGAACCAAGATATTAGCTTACTACCCAGAAACTGACATGTGCCTGAAGTTGATTTCCTATCAATTTTGCACCCTCCATAGTCAGAATCTGAATACCCACTCAGCTGAAAATTATCATCCGCTGGGTACCAGAGGCCTAGATTGTAAGTACCCTTCAAATACTTCACAATCTTCTTTGCTGCTTCCAGATGAGATTTCTTAGGATTTGCCTGAAACCTTGCATAAACCCCTACTGCAAATCTGATATCAGGTCTGCTGGCAGTGAGATCCAATAAGTCCTCTGCAGTGTGTCTGATCCACTTTCTCACCAGCCTCATCTGGATCCAAGCTAAAGTTTGCCATCATTGAAATCTTAGCCTCTCTGCTGCTACTGACTCCAAACTTCTCTATCAAGTTCTTGGCATACTTAGCTTGGCTGATAAAGGTTCCATTGGACATCTGCTTCACCTGAAGTCCAAGGAAGTAGGTCATCTCCCCCATCATGGACATCTCCAACTTTCTTGTCATCAGCTTACTGAACTGATCACACAACTGCTTGTTGGGGGAGCAAAAGATGATATCATCCACATAGATCTGCACCAAGAGGATATCATCTCCATCTTCTTTTCTGAACAAGGTCTTGTCTATCTTTCCTTTACTGAATCCGCTGTCCAGCAGGAACTGTGATAGAGTATCATACCATGCCCTAGGTGCTTGCTTGAGTCCATATAAAGCTTTCTGCAACCTATAGACCTTGTTCCCGACTTCAAATCCTGGTGGCTGTTCCACATATACTTCTTCTGACAAGATTCCATTAAAAAAAGCTGATTTGACATCCATCTTATATACCTTGAACCCTTTGAAAACAGCATAGGCCAGAAACAATCTGATGGCTTCTAGTCTAGCCACAGGAGCAAATGTCTCATCATAGTCAATCCCCTCTGACTGTGAATACCCCTGGGCTACTAGCCTTGCCTTGTTTCTCACCACAACATCATTTTCATCCTTCTTGTTCTTGAAGATCCACTTAGTGCCTATGACCTTCTGATGTTTGGGCCTCTCCACTAGAGTCCAAACTTCTTGTCTTGCAAACTGGTTTAGCTCCTCTTGCATAGCTACAATCCAGTTTGGATCTTCAAGAGCTTCATCGATATTCTTAGGTTCTATCAGAGACACATAACAGCTGAATTGAGCACCCAAGTTTAGCTTTCTTCTGGTCTGAACACCTATACTTAGATCTCCTAAGATCTGCTCAGCTGGGAAGTCAGACAACTTCTTTTTACCCCTCTGAGGTGCCATGGTCTGCTCCTCTTGGGTTTTGTCTGATATTCCCTCTAGATTAGTGTCAGGAATCATTGTCCCATCATCTGGTGCTGATGAGGGATTATCTGCTGATTTTGGCTCATCATCTGAATCTGAGTCTGATTCCATCCTAGGTACCACTACCTTAATCAGATCTGGCTTGTCTGACAGATTCAGTTGATCCACCTCTTATACTAGCTTCTCCTTGTTGTACTCATGAATAGATTCATCAAATACAACATGGGGTGTCTCTTCCACACAAAGAGAGACTTTATTAAAGACTCTATAAGTTTTGCTACTTCCAGAATATCCTAAGAATATTCCTTAATCAACCTTAGCATCAAAAGTCTTTAACTTAGTCTTTCCATTGAAATGAATGAAATACCTACACCCAAAAATATGGACAGAGGAAAGGTTAGGAGATTTACCTTTGTACATCTCATAAGGAGTCTTGCCATGTCTCTTGACTGGTAGACATCTATTTTGAATGTACCAAGCAGTGTTGATGGCTTCTACCTAAAATCTTTGAGGAGACTGATATTCAGCTAGCATGGTCCTTGCTGCCTCCTTGAGGGTTCTGTTCCTCCTCTCAGCTAAACCATTCTGCTGAGGTGTTCTGGCAGCTGATGTCTCATGCTGAATACCATTTTCCCTGCAATAGTCAGAAACAACAGAGTTAAGAAACTCAGTACCTTTATCACTTCTGATTCTGACTATGCTGAGGTCCCGCTCCTTCTGAATCCTCTTGAACAACTCCAGCATCTTGACCATGGTCTCATTCTTCTTGAACAAGAACACTACCCAAGTGAATCTTGTATAATCATCCACCACCACCAGTGTGTACTTCCTTCCACTGAAGCTAAGAGGTGAGACAGGTCCAAACAAATCCATATGAAGCAGCTGGAGAGCTTTGGTTGTTGAAGAACTCTGCACATCCTTGAATGAGGCTTTGGTCTGCTTCCCTTTCTGGTAGGCATCACATTTCTGATCAGATGTAAACACCTCATTTGGAAGACCTCTGACTAGACCTTCCTCGCAACCTTGTTGAGAGTCTTGAAGTTGAGATGACCCAACCTCTTATGCCAGAGCCAGCTGACCTCTGCTGAACCTTTAGCAACCAAGCAAGAATCAGCTGGACAACTTGCAAAATCTGCATGATACATATTACCTCTTCTGAGGCCAGTTAGTAGCACCTGCTCATTTAAATCATTAATAACAAGGCAAGAGTTTTTAGAGAATTTTACTGAATATCCCTTATCACAGAATTGGGATACTGACAGAAGATTGTGCATCAGTCCATCTACATATTAGACTTCTTCAACCCTTGTTCCTTTGATCAGCAGAGTACCAACTCCTCTGGTGATTCCAAAATTGTTGTCACCAAACATAACTCTAGGCCCATCAAGCGTCACAAAGTCCTGGAGGAGATGCTTTTCAAACGTCATATGCTTTGAGCATCCACTATCTATGTACCAGACATGTCACTTGGTTTCTCCTCTCTCTATTGGGCTAGAGCCTTCCTGAAATTAAAATTCAGACTTTAGGTACCCTTTCTTTGGGTCTTGATTGGTTAGTTTCCACTTTCTGGATCCACAGGTAGAGATCATCCTTATGAGGTTTAGGAGATCTCAACCTTCTACCATACTTGTCCACAAAAGTCATCTCTCACAGAGGATCTCTTCTGGGGCGATGAGTGATAACAGCAGGCTTATAGGTGGGCTGCTCAAAAGGATAGTTTCGGCTTGAGCCTCTAAATGACTCATATACTTTAGCCGGTGAAGGTTTGCCAACTTTGGTTACGTTAAATGTAACCCAGGGCTGAGGTCTGTTTCGCTTGGACTTACTCTGCTGAGATGGCCCAGGCTTATCATTCCTCTGCTGATTCTGCTGAGGTCTCCTTGTCTTAGCAGAGCTATGACTTAGATTCCTCTTCTGACCTTAGGACTTCTGAGCTTTAGACTTATGTTGGTTATCAGCAGGCTTCTGAGTTTTAGTACTCGTCTGCTCTTCTGAAACCTTTAGATCTCCAGCAGACTTCTGAGCTTTAGATCTCTTTTGTCCAGCTGGGACCTTTTCTGTCCCTCTGCTCTTTTGCCCTTCTAATACAGATGCAGGCTCAGCTGGCCCTTTACCCTTCCGAGGATCCCTAATTAGTCCACTGTCACCTTTCTTCTTCTTTTGTGGTTTGGGTTTAGGATAACCAAGACCCCTTTTATCATTCACAGTTTGTGAGGACTCAGCTATTTCAGACACGACATTTTTTGCCTTAGTCAGCTGGTCTACTTTCAGCTGAAGCTGCTATGAATTTTTTATTGTCAGTTCATTCTGCTTGAAGAGTTCATCGAACTTAGCTGTCAGCCGATTATGTTCTTCACTCAAGACAGTGTTCTCAGAAAGCAGCTTTTCTATCAGTTTCTCCTATTCCTCACATTTTGCTATTAAGTCAGCAAACTTGTTAGCATGTGAATCATAGGATATCACTGGCAGACTAGCATTTTCCAGATCTTGTCTTAAGCTTTGAACTTCAGCTTTCAGACTAAAGTTCTCCTCTTCCAGCTTAGAACAAACTTTTATGGAGGATTGGAGATCAGATAACAACTTGTGTATATCTGACTCCATAGAGTAGGTAGAAGAGCAAGATGAGCTAACAGAGGAGGTAGGAGAATTCACCTCTTCTACCTTAGTCATAAGGCAGATGTCTTCCTCTGACTCAAAATCAGATAAGGATGAGGATGAGCTGATGTCCTGCTTCTCCTCCTCTGCCAGCAGAGCTCTTTTGTCAGCAAATCTACTATCTCTCTTGATCCTCTTCTCCTCTCTCTCCCTTGGTGTAAGCAGAGGACAATAATAGTTGAGATGTCCTGGCTTATTGCAAGAATAGCATACACCATCTCCTCCTCTCCTGGGACTTTGTTTCCCTCCTACTCTCTGGAGACTTGTATCTGGTCTCCTGCTCATCTGATGATCTTCTGGAATCAGATGACTTCTGGTACCTTCTGGAATAGTCACCCTTGTTCTTCTTCCAATGAGATCTGTACTTCTGGAACTTGTTTGACATCTTGTCAAACTTCTTGGTCAGTAAAGCAAGTTGCTCCTTTAGACTCATGTCCTCTGGAGTAGATGACTTCTCTTGACTATCAGCTGCAGCAGAGAATGCAACCTTTTTTGTAGCTGATGAAGTTGGAGTCTCATCTTCTTGGTCTTCTTCTTGGATATCAAACTTGTGTACCTTCAGATGAGATAATAGTGTATGACGACTCATTTCAGATAAATTCTTTGTCTCCTTGATCACAGTCACCTTCACTCTCCATCTGGGAGTGAGAGATCTTAGAATTTTGTTGTTGATCTCCTTCTCCGAGTATTCCTTCCCTAAGGAGCTTGCCTTATTCAAGATGTTTGTCAAGCTGATCAATTGACTCATCAGCTTTCATCTTAAATGTGTCAAAGGTGTGAAGAACGGCTTGGAGCTTGTTCTCCTTTATCTGATCAGTCCCTTCACACATCAAGGAAAGTTTTTCCCACATCTCCTTAGCTGTCTTGCATGTCTTGATCTTTTCAATGTACTCTTTAGACAGTGTCTCAATAATTTATGTCCTAGCCACTTGATCCAGATTGAAGAGTTTTCTTTCAGCATCATTTAGTTCACTATTCTTCTTCTCTGGCTTCTTTCTTTCGCTGATCTCAGCTTCAGGAGTCTTGCCATCATTTACTGCTTCCCAGTAGAATTTTATTGGCCCTTCCTCCAGAACATCCAGCATCCTATCATGAATGGCTCCAAGATGGTTCTCCATTCTGAACTTCCAATAGTCATAGTCTTCAATGGAGAATTCAGGCAGCTTCCTCGTCTTGGATCCACTCTTCTTGTAGGAGGCCATATCTGCAAGTGGTTAGTTAAAAAGCACACATAATTTTCTAAAAGGGTTTTCTGGGATCTGTCCAGGTGACCACCAAAAGCTTTCTCAGGCTGTGGCCTTTTGGACACACAACTCTGATACCACTTGTAGGTCCCAAAGGCAGGTTTTGAGGAAATAAACACTAAGTCAAGTCTAGAAGGGGGGGTTGAATAGACTTGATAGGTTTCAAAACATTTTTCCAAATTGGCTTAATTTTAAAAACAACAGACTACTTGAGATAGTCTGGTTTTGAAAATTGTGCGCTGTGTATATTGAGTGCGGAAACGTTTATGTGAAAACCTTTGTTAGTGATTTGTGCACAGATAAAGAACAAAATAAAAAGAGCACGAGACACAGGAATTTATAGTGGTTCGGACAAAAGTCCTACTCCACTCTCCACAATCCAACTGGACTTGTAGGTCTCTCCACTAACTTTCTCACTCACTCACTTACTCACTTTGAGAGTACTACTCTCTTACAATAGTCTTATGCTAAAAGCAATCGACTTCTAACCGCTTCTATAAAGCTTACAATGGATTAATGTTTTGTAAAGGTTTTTTAGCAAGCGTGAAGATTTTGACAGAGTTTCGGCAAGCTTAAATGTGTGTAGAATCGTACTTGAAATCTTCACTGGAACTCTTATTTATAGGATCAATTCAACTAGCCATTGGAAGGACTAGAGATCTGAAATCCCATAAATTAGGAATCAATCAATCCTTGAGATTGATTGACCTTTTATTCTGGGAATCTTCTCATTTGTCGCAAGTCAACCCTTGTGCGATTCCGTAGAATCTAGGCATAGCACAAGACTTCAGTTGATCTGTCTCCTCAGCTGATGTATTGGTCTGCTGATACTTGGACCTCAGCTGATGTGCAACTCTGCTTGGTGCACCTTAGCTGGTATCTTGAACTTGGTCTAAAATATGATCCTTGGTCCTTATCTTGTCTGCGACGTGCTCAGTTGATCTTCTGATATCAGCTGATCTTCTGGCATCAGTTGATCTTCAGATATCAGCTGATCTAACTTCTCTGATGTTCCACTCTTGAAACTCCAGTGTCAGCTACTCAAGTCTTCTGTCTTCTAGAATCGGCTAAGTCCTCAAGGCCTTAGCTGGTCTTCTTCTCTATGAAAGCTTCGGATCTTCTAGGCAGCAAGGTTGATTCCCCCTTACTAAAACCTATCTAATCCTAACAACTCATCAGCTGACTAACAGGTTCAGGTGTTCCTATTACAAGCTGATTGGTTTATCATACCATCAAAACATCTAACAAGAATATTCTAACATAAGGTGTCACAAATTATACAATGTATAACCTATGAAGAAAATAATATCTCTTTGCAAACTTGTGTTTAAGGTCTCTGCTGTGTATACACATTTCAAAAAAGTGGCCTTAGAGCCAAAATTAGATACACTTAGATAAAGATCCTAAGTTTGTGTGTATTTTCACTTATAATGGAGTATTATTTAACTCATGCACTTAAACCTCCAGTTTTAGATGGTACCAATTATTCATATTGAAAACCAAAGATTAAGTTGTTGGAGGAGTGTTTTATGTGGTTAGTCATAACCATTAAAAGAGGATGGAGGAGTGTTTTATTTGGTTAGTCATAACTATTAAAAGAGGATGGAGGAGTGTTTTCTATGGTTAGTCATAACCATTAAGTGCAGCTGACAATGACAATGATGCTCAAATTAAGAAAAAGTTAGATTGCCCAAATGATGAAATCACCCTAGCATACTAAAATTTGAAATCTCTGAATGTCATTTTTACATCAACTTATGTATCTATATTTAATATTATTTTGAATTGTGTAACTGTAAAGGATGCATAAGATAGTTTGCAAGAATACTGCGATGGTTTTGAAAGCGTTCGAAGGACAAAACTTCGAATGCTTGGCACAATGTTTGAAAACTTGAAGATGAATCTCATTGCTTAGATGATCCTATCTGTAAGATACAGTTAGTTCAAGAAATTTTAAGAACTATTTCTAAAAGATTTGATGTAAATATGCTATTAAAGTGACTAAGAATATCGATCTTATGAGTTTAAATGAACTAACTAGTATCTTGAAAACTTAAGAGTTAAATTTTGAGCAAAAGTAAGAAGTTTATTCAGATAAAACTAGTTTTTTATTTGAAATAATGTTTCTTCTAGTTTAAAAAAATTCTTTTGTTACTTAACTTGTTTCTAATGAAGAATGCTTTGGAAAATATTTTGACTATTCTAACAATATTTCTTTATTAACAAAGTAGTTCAATTCTTTTATGAAAAATAGAGCCAATAGGTTGAAGACAAATGTTCAAAACAAGAATCAAGGTAATATTACTCATAAATTATTTGATAAAAAAGAAAATTTTGATAGATATAAGCAATTCAGCATGAATAATAATGTAAAATTTGATTTTGAATATAGAAAAATTATTAAGTGTGATGCATGTATTGGAGTTATCATTATGAAAATGAATGTACTAACACTTTAATGAGAAAAAAATTGAATTTTAATGTTATCTCAAGTGATGAATCTTGTAATGAACCCGATGTTGAAAAAGATGATAATTGGCTTTCTCTGCTAGAATTTATCTCTGATGATACATGTGATGATCTTCTGAACAATTATGATTTTGATGTTGAGACAAATGTGCAAAAATTTGTGATAACATCAAAGAAAGTCAGTCTAGATGAAATCTGTTTAATGAGTTCATTTTCAGAAACATGTGGTTTAAAAGGTGAACAGATAAAATGTGAAACTGATTTTCACAAAATCATCAAAGAGAATGAAGACTTAAGATATGTTTAGTAGCAAAGATTGAGCTCTTACTAACTAGGAAAGATCATGAGATTTGTAAGTTGAAAGAACGGTTAGAATGTTCAACTCTAAACTTCAAAAGGTTTACTAAAGGTACAGAAAGATTGCAAGATGTCTTGATGATTGAAATGTAGGTAAGGAAAGCATTGGATGTGATAGTAATTCTATAAAATATGCATGTGATAATATGCTTATAAAATTAATTAAGGCATGAGATAGTAAATCTGTTACTACTCAATGTTTAAATTCTAAAGATTTTATGTCATTTATGCCATGAAAAGGTTCATACATGTCCTTACTACCCTTAAGTTTAGAAAATCGAAAAAAACTTGTAATATGTTATCTGATATGAAACAATGTTCTAAACAACATGAATCTGGTCTGAAATGCAATGTTGTTTATACCTCCTTGAAAGCATGCATTCCTAGATAAAGGTATTTTGATAGTGGATGTTCTAGATATAGGACCGATGATATTAAGTTTCTTTCTGACTATAAAATGCATGATGGTGGTAATATCACTTTTGAAGATGGTTAAAAAGGTAAAATTATTGGTAAAGGCACACTGAAAGTACATGGCTTTCCAAAGTTAGCCAATGTGTTACATGTGAATGGATTACGTGTCAATTTGATAATATAAGTCATTATGTGATGATGATTATCATGTTATATTGGTCCCAAATAGACAAAGACAGGTGTATGGGGGGGAATACACCTGTAAGTACAAAATTTTCAAAGATCAGTATTACACCAGACTTTTAAAAGCACAGGCTACCTATTATGGTATCAGTGGACTTAAAGGTCGCCTGACAAGTGGCCTGTGGGTTTGATCAAGTTTTAGTTGTGCAGCGGATTATTTTTTAAAACACTTGAAGTAGTTAACTCACACAAAAGCACAAAAGACACAGGGATTTATAGTGGTTCGGAGTAAAACCCTCCTACATCCACTTTTCCTGATTTAACAGGAGAATTCCTTAACCACAGGAATTCCTTGTTTTAGAGTGTCAAGGTGCACTAATAAAAAATAGCTCCTCTTGATCTCTAGGATTTTCACTGAGTCCTAGTCCTCTCAGATTTCAGACTGAGACACTTCTCAGCTTACTTTCTCTCAACTCACAGCCTTGAACCTATCTCAGTTTAAGGGCTTGAGTTCTCCAACTAAGGTTGAGATAACCCTTTACAATGATGTGCAGTTCGTACATATGTGGCAGCTTCTCATTGGTCTGTCTTAATTGTTCCTTAGTCCAGTCCTAACAGTTGCATTGAAGTCCTCTGTCTTTTAATCAGGTGACTTGGAACATTCTCTTTGTTGCATTAAACACTTCATTTATGTGTTGGTTGCTTCCTTCATAAATGTTGAATAGCATTTAATGTATCAGGTTACTTGTCTTAAGGGGAGTCCTTTTAGGCCAATTGGACTTAGTCTTCTGAGGTGCATTCTTCAGTCAATGGGTGTATCTCCTAATCTTTCATCAAGCTAGTCTAAGATATATCAAGCTAGTCTAAACTCATCAGACTAGTTTTAACACAAGTAGTCTGCTGTACATTAACTCATTTTCTAAGCTTTTATCTTAGCCTCCTAACACTTTGGGCTAGATTTATAAGTCTTAGAGATATATTGACACATCAGGGGGGTCTTCGGGATTTTATCAAAACATTTATAAGTCATTTCCCAACAATTTCCCCCTTTTTGATAAGAACAAAGACCTAGTTTGTCTAATCTTTTATCAGATGACTTTTACTTAGCAAAATTTTAAATTTCAGAAGTTTCCCCTAAATAAGTACCTGCAGGTTAGTTAAGCAGTTTATAGTATAGTGCATAGGCCTAACAGATAATGATATATTATCTTGGGCTCAAAAGGTTAGAAATTTTCATTAACTTAAGAATCGATTACAGTTTACAAATTTCAGACTGTACCCAAGGTACTATCCTGCCCCAAAAAGATAAAACAAAATTAAAGATTACAACTTCATCTGCTTCCTTCATCAGTGCACTTGCCTTACAGGCTCCCAAAGGCTGGCTCCAGTCCATACTGAGCAAAGACCCTTTTCTTCAACTCCATCTTCCTTTCCATCACTTCCTTGTTGTGCCCCTTCAAACCGAGTTGCTCACAGATTACCAGTCATTCACTCAGGATATCTTGCATCTTCACCTCCCCACTGGCATCTATTGGAGGCATGAAGAGAA
This sequence comes from Prunella vulgaris, assembly GCA_026898435.1. Classification (NCBI taxonomy): domain Eukaryota; kingdom Viridiplantae; phylum Streptophyta; class Magnoliopsida; order Lamiales; family Lamiaceae; genus Prunella; species Prunella vulgaris. Next base: position 24,559 of record JAPKLY010000394.1, on the reverse strand, counting down.
TGGGACCAGGAGCCTGGAACTGCTCTCCTCCACTGTGCTCTTCCCAAGCATTCAAGATCCTGGGATACAGAGTAGGCCAGTTTTCCACCATTTTCTGATGAAAGACTTCATCAGCCTCCACACCTGTGAACTCACCTGTCATATAGAAGGAGTACAAAAACTCCCTCTTGGCTTCCTCCCAAGAGTCATTGATGTCTCTGGGAACCCAAGGATCTATGTGTGGAAATCTAGCAATTGGCTCACTAGCCTGAGCCTAACTCCTCTTGGCCTTCATCCTCCAGTATGAGTTCCTTGCCTTCCTAGGTGGTGGGGGCTTCATCAGCTGGCCACCCTCAATCAGTCTCCTTTTCTCCTCCATCTTCTCTAACTTAAACTCATCAAGAGACTTCCCTGCCTTTATTGTCTGGGCCAGGGGACTGAGAGTAGGTGGCCTGAATAAATCTTCAGTGGATTGCACCTTCTCTGGCTGACTGGGTGCAAGTGAGGCTATGGGGTTGGGATTCTCAACAACAAGCTCCCTGACTTCTTCCTCTTCCTGAGCAATCATGACTCTCCTCCTCTTGGTAGCCTGAGTGTCAGACACACTCCCACTCCTTTGCCTCTTTTCCCTCAAAATCTGATCTTTGGCTTTTGACAACCTTGTTTCCCTTCCAGCATCAGCTTTTCCTTTCTTTTTTTCTTGAGCAGTAGCCTGCTCCCTGTCTTTCACTAGTGTGTCAACTTCCTGCCTCACATCTGCCACAACCTTTTGTGGGTCAGGCCTTTTGCCCACTGACGGACCTCCCAGTGGCCTGACTTGTCCTCCTTCTGTTCTTTCCCCCTTCTTGCTAACTCTAGTGGAGAGTTCAGCAAGAGCAACAGAGTGTTTGGCAGTGTCTTGTTCTACAACTCGTAGATGAGTCAGGCAGTGCTCTGTTTCTTCATTAAGTGCCCTCAGGTGGAAAGCAGCATCCACTCCAAAATCTGGGAAAGGCTTCAGCTTCTCCTCTATTATCAGATTTGTGGCTGCCTGAGTGGGAAGCACTGACAGTGCCTTCCTCACCTGAGTCTCAATCTCTGCCTTCAGGGCCTCCTCCCTCCTTGTAATGTAAGAATCCATCTTTTCCATCGGCCCTCCTGCCATGGCTGTTATGGTAGCCTGCATCAATCTCTCCCTTTCCTCCAGGTTTTCCTGCCTGATTGCCACAATGGCCTGTGTATGAGTCTGCCTCTCCTGCTCCACACTAGCCTTCAGATCATTGAGTCCCTTTGGCAGATGCATCTCCATTCTGTCCACATTACTTGAAAGGTTAGTAATGAGTGTCAGGTTGGAATCATGTACCTAATCCAGATGCTCATCTAACACAGCAGCCTCAATAGATTGTTCCTCCATCATGATCTCAATGTTCTCTAGTTTTCCAGTCATGCTTGCCAGCTCCTTCCCTAGTTCCACAACAGCTTTGACAACAGTTTGAAACACTCCTTCAATCTGAGCGATTGGTGTATCATCAGGGGAGGGCACCACCTCTGTCTGAGTCCCCTGTGACTCAGGCTGTTCTTCAATGGCCTGTCTCTCAGTGCCCTGAGTCCCACCAGCCTAGGACATCCCCTGACCTTCACCAGCCTGACCCTCTTCAGTAGGGTTGGCTCATTCCTTGTCTCCATCCTTTCCTTGGTCATCAGTAGACTTGCCCTTGGGCCCCTCAATTAACCTTGCTTCATCGAGCTTTTTGGCAACAAGCTTGCCAGACTCCCATTTAGCTAACAACATACTGACTTTCTTGACTTGAGCAAACTTAAGTATTTCCCTCTCTTCTTTTCTCTAGTAACTTTCTCCTTGTCCCTTCACGGCTTCCATCAATTCATACAGATAGGCATCGTTCAGCTTGACTAGTAGCCTGACCCTCTCAACCATTTCCTTGAGGGTTGGATAGGAGTTCAAGGCAGGGTATAACTGCTCAATCTCATAACTGACCTCCTCCTTTAGAGAGTCCAAGTAGGTGTACTGGACCTCCTCCTTATCAGCTACTTCAAGGGAAGATAGAACATCACTAGCCTGTGGGACATGGGATTGTATTTTGGTTTCACTTTCATGCTGTTGAGAGCCTTCAGTGGGGTTTTCTTGTGTTGTGGGTTCAATAGTTGTGATTTTGGCTACATCAGTGGACTTTTGAGAGTCCTCTAAGGCTTCCTGACCTCCCTCTCTATCCTCAGACTCAACATCCTCATCATCAGACTCCTCTGAAGTCTCCTCCTCCTCCTCATCTCCTTCAGCCTCCTCACTTTCCTTGCCTTCCTCAATCCCCTTCAGGGCCGTTGTGGTTATAAGGTGGATAGGTGATTTCAGGCCCTCTTCCTCCTCCTCAGTGGATTTCTCAGCCGATGAGTGGGTGGTGGAAGTCTCAGAGCTGCTGCTAATGGCCCTGCTTTCACTGAATGCTTTCTTCACAAGTCTCATTTTCTTCTTCTCCAACTCCTCCTCCTTGTGGGATTTCATCTTCTCACTGGGCTTCAAAGCCCTCTTTTTGATATTCACAGAAGGACTGTCCTCTACTGAATCTTCAGGGACAGTGGCCTGCTACTGCCTCCCTTCTCTGGATGGAGCTTCTACCTTCATCTTATCCAGAAGCTTCTCAGAATTGAAAAGAATCTTGGCCTTGTTCCAAGATCATATATCAGGGAACGTATACTTCAAGTTGAGTGCCTCAATGATGAGAGACACATTTGAAACATAGCACAACTTGTGCTCTATCACCATCCTTCCTTTGATCTCTTTCAGTTTGCTCCTCTCCTCCCTCAAGTTTGAGATAAATAACTGGTGCCAGTTGAACTTTACTCTCTCAGTGGTGTTAACAATGGCTGCCATCAGTCTCAACTTGATCTTGCTTACTTGCTCAATACTGCCCTGATTTGCTAGGATGCATTTCCCAACAATCTCTACCAAGACCTCAAACTCAGGCTTGAGGAGTTTTTTGTTGAAGGTTGTCACATACTGCTCTTTCTTCTTCGTAATTGAGTCCAAAAATCTTTCTTCCTCTCCAAGCATATAAGTATCTGGGTCCAAACCCTTATTTGGCAACCGAAGGATATAATGCAAGTCTTCTTGCCTTAGTGTAAACTTGTGCCTCTTCATCACAGGCACAATGACTTCCTTCCCTTTCTTGTCTGTCCTTTGTTCACTCTTTTCCACCATCACTGCAGACCTAATGGATGTAATACTCTTCTCCATATCAACAAAGAACTCCAACACCTGCCTATCATAGCATTTCTCTGGACCTTTGGATAAGATTCTATAGAGCCCAGCATTTTTGACAAAATCAAAGGCTCATCTAATGTGGTAGAGGTTGGGGTCAGAAAGAACTTTGGGGTGATTAAAGCAGACTATTGGTTCATACCAAAAGTTCTTATTGTGTGAGAGCTCTTTGTAGTCTATGTAGATTTTGGCCATTATTTTTTAGAGAGAGAGGGTGATTTACTGGTGAGGGTTGATAGTAATGGAATCGTGTGTAAAACTGATAAGTGTGGAAGGTATTTATATTGTAGATCAAGGGTGGGGATTGAATCAAGAGAGACCTGATCTACGATTGAGAATGAAGCAATAATTTGGAAGATAAAGTGTTTTAACTTCCCAAGTAATTTGTAATTATTACTAAATATGGAAAGTGGATTGATTTTAGATCAATGGTTAGGATTGAAAAGGATGACGGTTAAAAGTGAGACTTTTGATGAGAGATATCTGCTCAAAGCCATCTCCCGAGATTTTACTGCACACTTACTATCGCATTAAATGCGCCGCAGGCACGGTTACCAATAAAGTAACCATCAGTCATAATTTGTCTCAGTGGAGTACTCAGTGGACTTTTGCTCAGTCCAGTTGAGATCAGGGAAGTAGACTCTTCTGACTATCAGGAGACATCAGTGGACTTTATCAGTTGAATCCACTGTTGTTTCTTGATTATTCCCCCTTAATTAGTGACATGTAACTGAATTGATTTTGGTTGATTCATTCTGAGTTTGAGTAGCCTGATCAGTTTCCTGACTCAGGATCAAGTAAGCCTAACTCCACTGATAACTCATGAAACCTTGCTTCAGGCAGAGGTTTTGTGAGTATGTCTGCCCTTTGCTTGTCAGTATGGATTTTTACAAGGCATACATCCTTCTTCTCCACATGATCTCTGATGAAGTGATGTCTAATATCCACATGCTTGTATCTTGTGTGGAGTACAGGGTTCGTGATATTGCAATTGCACTGTTGTTATCACAGAAGATAGGTACTTCACTGGCTTGTATGTTGTAATCATTCAGTTGTTGCCTTATCCATCGAATTTGAGCACAGCAACTTCCAGCAGCCATGTATTCAGCTCCAGTGGTGCTGGTTGCTACTGAACTCTGTTTCTTTGAGAACCAAGATATCAATGTGTTTCCAAGTAATTGACATGTCCCAGTGGTTGACTTTCTGTCAATTTTGCATCCTCCATAGTCAGAATCAGAGTAGCCTGTTAATTCAAAGTTATCATCAGAGGGGTACCAAAGTCCCATGTTGACAGTACCCTTGAGATATATCAGAATCTTCTTTGTGGCTTACAGGTGACTTTTCTTAGGACTGGCCTGATATCTTGCACAGATCCCTACTACATAAGTGAGGTCAGGCCTACTTGCAGTAAGGTATAGAAGAGATCCAATGATTCCTCTATAAGTAGTCTGATCCACAGCTTCTCCTTCTTCATCAGGTTCAAGCTTTGTGTTTGTATTCATAGGTACCTTGACTACCTTGCTTGAGCTGCAACCAAATTTCTGTATCAGCTCCCTTGTCACTATGCCATTTTTACTGAAAGACATCGGTTAATAACTGATGTTAAATGGAATATGAAACTGATGTTATACATGGTGATGTTGTAAATAGGTGCTGAAAGACATCGGTTATTAACCGTTGTTAAATCTATAAAATAACATCGGTTAATAACCGATGTTATTCTATTATAACTGATGTCGTAGATCCTTCATCCTAACCCGCATTATTACCTATAACAGCGGTAAAGTGAGGATATAACAGCATTTTTTAACTGATGTTATATCTTCTAAAGACATCAGTTTTTAACTGATGTTGTATATTACAAAATTGATGTAAAAATTTCTTTTAACAACGATTTTTAACCGCTGTCTTTTTCTTTTTAAAAATATCTATTTTAATAATTTGCAAATTTAGTTTTAGATAAGAAGCATACTTTCATAAAATATCAATCATTCATCAAATAATTATAAATGTCATAATACAATAATACAACTGCAATTCACATCCATAATATAAATTCAACTTAAAGATTACATGTGTCCAAAATATCATACACCAACATCTCAATAAATTAAACTATCCCTATTTATCATTACAAAAATATACTTCAGATCATCTATTCTATCTCCGCACTATTCTCTTGCATTTTTTAAAAAACCTGCAAGATACAAAATCAAAGGAAATAGAATGCTTAATATGTAAGAAAATCTATTCAAGAGAGCATATAATATATATATATATACCTTGACACCCCAACTACAAATTTTTACTCAAACATGTAATGTTGTACACATGTAGCCCACTAAACTGTAATAGCAGAAGATGTTATGAACTTCACATAAATAATTAAAAATTTTATGAAGTCACAAAATATACACAAATATTAACTTACAATTTTTTCTGCCTTTACTTTTAATTCATCCCCTTCCAACTCTCCATCTTTATTCTTTCGTCCTTCAAGCCAAATAGTGGCTCTATCAATGTCATTATCCCCAGATAACAATGATTCCTTCATAAAGAGATCATCAATTATGATAACAATTGAAATTTTAATATATAATAGTAAATATTTTAATTACTTATATTCTCCATAGCATAATGAGGATTCATACTTACTGCATTTTGTAAATTTTCACTATTTTTAGTTTTAATGTATGAGTTCTTATCACAAAAAATTATTATTTTTAAAGGGAATGGTGAATTATTGAGTTGCTTTATTAGAATGGAAGGGTATATTAATCTTCATTGTTATTCCACATTTTAAATATTTTGTCACTTCTTAATCTTTTTTGCAACTTTCATTTTACGAAATTGTTAAATTTTCACATAAATTTATGAGAGATGGACAAATGTATGGAGCTCTTTGGCTGCAAGTGTAAGAATTGCTTGCAGGTTTCATTCTACACTCTTCACAAATGAAAAAAGTATTACACATGGAACAAGACATTATTAGATTCTACATGGAAAAGTATCAGTTGGAGAAAAAGCTAAAATAACATTCCTCGATGTAAGACAGTAATACTATATATTTCATATGATGAGTGGTATTGCATTAATATATTTTTACCTAAAATGATGCAATTTTTTATATTAAACAACCTTAGTTAATTTAATAAGTATACTTGAAAATTATATTGAATGTATGAGTTCTTATCATATAAAATTATTATTTTTAAAGGGAATAATGAATTATTGAGTTATTTTATTAGAATGGAAGGGGTATGTGTGGACAATATTTTCGAATTAATTTATCATTATATATAGAATGGAAGGGGTATGAATTTAGTTATTAAATATTAATTAATAGATTGATCCCATGTTCTAAACAAACCACTACTCCCACCCTCCCAGTCGTGCCCCCTTCTTTAAATATGCCCATCATCAACCTATATATATTAATAAATCATTCACCAAAATCCCATATTCAATGATATATATACAGAGAGAACATAGGAGAAAGAGAGAGAGAGTTGAAGATGAGTTACTTGTGCGGTACTTTATTTGTGTTTCTTGTAATGACGTCGGGCTGGACAACAATAAATTCTCACATTCAGCAACACGATGACAACAATTAATCCTCACATTTAGTAACACGTTGCCTTTTTCCCCGACCTTGTCATCAAGAACACTACAAGTAAAAGAATATATTACATACTGGGTAGGAGGACTGTTGTCAAACAAAAAGTTGTAGTCTCATGAACTTTATTGGATTCTTTCTTTAAACCTATTTAAAATAGATGGTAAAATAGAATCTGATGTATTAACCAATATGCACATGTATAGATACTAATAAAAAACCACAAGCACTAGTCATTTCCCACAATTTACTAGTATAATACTCATATAAGGCTGCCCATTTTAACTACAGAGGTCGTACTCAAAAATAGAGTCAGAAACTGATATCAAATATGGTCATGACCACCTTTCACAGCCAAAAAACGGGTAGATGTGCTTATATATATATCCCTGCACATGAAGAATATCATCATCCCAAAAACAAAAACCACAAAATCATCAAATTACTCAAAAATATAAATCATAAACAGAGATGCAAAACAATCAATCACCACAATGACCTCTGCCAGCATGAACCCTACCCCCAAACAGCTACTCGAATTTTTCCAAAACAACAAACAAAAAAATTTATATACCTAGGAGAATACAAAATGGAAGAACCATATCTACAACATAAACAATTATTTCTAAAATTCTCAGAGATGTAAACCTGATTCAGTGGGAGATGATGTAATTCAGCCTGGATCTGCATCAGTTGCCCCATTTTCAACTTCCACCCAGCCACCTCCAGCAGCAGCTGCGGAAGAGGAGTCAATCAGCGGTGGCACTGTACTCGATGAAGCCTCCATCGAAACCGTCCGACGTTATCAAATTCATGAGCCGAATCTCCATCGGCGATGAGGCAAACAACAGACGTCGATTGAGAAAGCAAATGAGGCCGGTGGAAAGAGCAAGCAAACGTCGGTGGGTGGAGGAAGCAAGCGCCGACGCCTATAATAGACTCAAATTTGGGAGTGAGAAATTTGGGGAAAACTTTTTAGGTTTAGCAGATTTGGGAGCGCGTATGTATTGAAAATTGGGGCCTTTTTAATTAATTATTAAATTTTAAATTAAAACCAATAGACATCAGGTTATTATACTTCTATAACATCGGTTGTATATAACCGAAGTGCTTTGAGCACCGTCTTTTATTTTTAACATCGGTTACAGCAATAACTGCGGTTTAATGATATTTTAACATCAGTTTTTCATAAAACCGCAGTTATTTGAATGATGTTAAAGCTTAAAAATGGCATAGTGTGTGTACTTGGCCTGATTGATGAATATTCCTTCAGGGGACTGTCTGACTTGCAGTCCAAGGAAGAAATTCATCTCTCCCATCATGGACATCTCAAACTTTCCTTTCATGAGATGTGAGAACCTTGTACATAGGTCTTCATTTTGTGATCCAAATATGATATCATCCACATAGATTTGGACCAAGAGTATGTCTTCTCCATGTGTGATTCTAAAGAGTGTTCTGTCAACACTCCCCTTAGTGAAACCATGCTCCAAGAGGAACTGTGACAAAGTGTCATACCAAGCTCTTCGGGCTTGACTCAGGCCATATAGGGCGTTCTTTAACTTGTATACTTTGTTGCCTTCCTCAAATCCAGGGGGTTGCTCCACATAGACTTTTTCATTTAGGACCCCATTGAGGAATGCACTCTTGACATCCATTTGATAGACCCTGAACTTCTTATGGGCAGCATAGGCAAGAAATAGTCTGATAGCTTCTAATCTGGCCACTGGTGCAAATGTTTCATCATAGTCAAACCCTTCAACTTGAGAGTATCCTTTTGCCACCAATCTTGCTTTTTTCTGACTATAACATCATTCTCATCCTTCTTGTTTTTGAAGACTCATTTGGTTCCAATGATGTTGGCATGCTTGGGTCTTTTGACAAGCTCCCATACTTGGTTCCTTGTAAACTGGTTGAGTTCTTCTTCCATGGCAATGATCCAATTTGGATCCTTTAATGCTTCTTCAATGGTCTTGGGTTCCTGTGCTGAAAGGAAACAATAAAAGAGAGCATTCTCTCCATGAAAACTTCTAGTCTTGACTCCAAGTTTAGGATCTCCAAGAATTTGACTAATTGGATGATCAGTCAACCAGCTTCTTTTGGATTGTCCTCTCTCAGTGGGGTTGTCCACAAGGGATACCTCTTCAACTGGGATTGAGTTACTAGATTGGGCAATTCTAAGTAATTCAGGGGAGAGAGCAGATCGAAGGAGTCCTGAGTCATCATTCAGGGTTGTTTCAAGGTTATTAGCACAGTCTAGTCTGGCTTCCCCCTGAATGTTATGCTCAGTGTCTGTCTCAGCTTGGCCAGCTTCTTCATTGACAGATGTTACCTGAGGAGCTAGGATTGGGTAATTCGGCTCGTTTTCATCAGTGTATATTTCCTCAGGTTGGTTTGTCCTTTGTGTGCAGTCTTCTGACTCCTTTAATCCTAGGTTGTCCCATGTTGGTATGTAGGCATCCACTTTCTTATAAGTGGACTTGTCCAAGGTCAGGTTAGTCATCTTATCAGTGATTTCTTTGGTGGCCTGATCTTTCCTGGACTCAAGAGTAGATTCATAAAAAACAACATGGGGTGTTTCTTCCACCACAAGGGTTGTAAGGTTATATACCCTGAAGGCTATACTGATTTGGGAATATCCAAGGAAAATTCCTTCATCAGCTTTGCTATCAAAGGTTTTCAATTGCCTTTTCCCATTGTTGTGAATGAAACACTTACAACCAAAGATATGTAAGTAGGATACCTGAGGTTTCCTACCATTCCATAGCTCATAAGGAGTTTTGCCTTGAGTTTTGGTGAGCATGGATATATTTTGAGTATAACAGGCTGTATGTATGGCTTCAGCCCAGAACCTTTTGGGAATTTGTGCATCAGCAAGCATGGTTCTGGCACTCTCCTTAAGTGTTTTGTTTCTCCTTTCAGCTATCCCATTTTGTTGAGGAGTTCTTGCAGCTGATGTCTCATGGGATATACCTGACTTGTTGCAAAAGTCAGTAATAATGGAATTTATGAACTCAGTACCTTTATCAGATCTTATCTTGATAATAGATAGATTTTTTCATTTGAAATCTTCCTGAATAGCTCAGGTATCCTGAGTTGAGTATCCTTCTTGCTGGACATTTTGTGTTGGGTCCTATTTGGTTAGCTGTACCTTTAGGGATCCAAATCTGCTTAACAGTCCTAGTTATTTTGGACTGGCTAATTCTTCTCCCATAAACATCTACATAGACAGTGGACTCCTTAAATGCCGTAGGAGTTGACTACCTATAAGTGTTAGTCCTTTGTGGGACAAGTGGCTTGATATACCTCCTGTTCCTAAAGGACTTTGGTGCAGCTGGCCTAAAGTGTTGTTGATAAGAAGGGATATAACTCCTCTCATAGGGCATATATGAGGGTGGTTCTCTGTAGTAAACCCTTCTGTCAACTCCCCTGACAGAGGGTTCAGGCCAGTTTGTCCTCTGCCTAGATTGTCTCCTAGGAGAAGATTTAGGTTAAGGATAGGTGTACTGAACATTACTCCATTTGTTTCTAGAAGGTTTTCTTCTTTGGAGTTTATTCTGGGAGGTGTATAGGATGTTCTAGCCTTTTCAGTGGGCCTACTTGTCACTATCACCTCCTCAGTAGGTTCCGCAGGCCTTTTACCCTTATCCAGGATCCTTTTGAGATTCTCAGATGACCTTACAAACACTCTCTCATCACTGCTAGTGGATGCAGTGTTGAGAGGACCTTCTGAGGATGTACTTGGGAAGAATCCTATCCCATGTCTGCTGTCTGAGCTATTTTGTAAACTTCAAATTTTTTCAATAACAAGACAGGGTTTGTTCAGAGATTCTAGCTTTCTCAGCAGATGATCCTCAGATTCCTTCAGCAAGTTTACATTGCTGATTAGGGTTTTAACTTAGATAACTAGCTCATTGTTTTAACTAGCTAGCCTGATCTGATCATTGGTCTGTCCCCTGATCAGCTCATCCTTTGCACTGACCTGACTCTTGAGTGTTTCCACTTCATTTGTCAGGGCAATGGTTTGGGATGTTGAGGCTAAGTCTGCCTCAATCTCAGATTCAGCTAGCTTGGCATTTTCATTGGCTAGCATCTTATTTTCTTCCTCAAGAGTGAGGTATGCCTCTTGCAACCTGGAGAAGTCAACCATCAATTCTTCTAAAGAGAACTGAAGGTTGAGGTCCCCTGCTGACTCTGAGCTGGGCTCAGGTGAGTGTACTATTAATTGACAAAGTTAGGATTGTACCTCAGGTTCATCATTGGCCATGAGGCATAGATCATCATCACTTCTATCAGTGAATATTTCCTCAGAGGAGCTTCCAGCCTCTTCATCTTCTGCCACCATTGCTCTCCTTTCCAGTCTCATGTCCCTCTTAGCCTGCCTTTCCTTCCTCTCCTCAGAACTCAGCTGAGGACAGTCATACTGGAAGTGACCTGTCTTATTGTACTGATAACATCTTTTGTCATCATCTTCAGCTTCTTCATTGTCTTTCCATTCGGAATCTGATTTTGAGGTGGATTCCTCACTTTTGTTATTTCTCATGTATTCTATCTCAGGTTCCTTTTCATTCCTGGGGATGAACCTGGACTTCTTCTCCTTGCTATCCTGATAATATCTCTTGTATTTGCCAAACCTTGAATTCAGTTTTTCAAACCTTCTTGCTAGAAGGCTCATTTCTTCTTTCAGCTCAATTTTGCTATGGGATTTGCAGGGTTTGTTGGCTTTCTTGATCTTGGCTGGTTCAACTTTAGAACTGTTTGCCTTGAAGGCTACTCATTTCTCAGATGAGGAAGGCTCTTCTGTGGTTCTTTTCCTGTTGAGATCAAACTCATAGGCCTTAAGTTCTTAGAACACTTGCTGCATAGACATGTTGGATAGATCTTTTGTGTTATGCATCATCACAGAGTAAACATCCCACCTGGGAGAGAGTCTTCTGAGAATTTTGAGAGCAACCTCCCTTTTGGTGTAGACCTTTCCAAGGGAGTTTATCTCATTCATGATGTCAGTGAACCTGCCATCAAGTTAATCAATGGTCAGATTTGATTCCATTGAGAATTGTTCATACTTTTGAACAGCCACTGACAATTTGTTTTCTTTGATTTTGTCAGTACCCTCATACAGGAGAGCTAAAGTGTCCCATATCTCTTTTGCAGTTGTACAATAAACAACCCTTCCCACGACATAGTCAGGAATGGTTGTGTACAAAATATTCATGGCTACAAAATTGAGATTATGTCTCTTCCTCTCATCAGCAGTGAAGTCATCTTCATCCTTAGGCCACTCTTCTCTAGGATCATTAATTTGAGCTTGTGTGATCCTAGGATTAGCAGTCATAAAGATAAAGGGACCTCTAGTGATTACCCTGAGCATTTCATCATGCACACAAGCTAGGTGAGCCATCATCCTTATTTTCCAAAAATCATAGCCTTCTACTGAGAACTGGGGTAGCTTGTGATGTGCTAGATGATTGAGAGGATTGGTTCCCATGTTGGAGTCTGAACTTCCTACTACATTGGTTTGGGCTGCTCCTGTGGCTGTGTTCCCTGTGTTGATTGATCCTTCTGCTTGAGTAGACATTTTCAATGAGAAACTTCAAGAAAGGTTAGTCAGATCAGTTCAAATGACCACTAATGATATATCAAGGCAGTGGTTCTTTGAACCCCTGCTCTTATACCACTTGTTGGTCCCAAATAGACAAAGACAGGTGTATGTGGGGAATACACCTCTAAGTACCGAATTTTTAGAGATCAGTTTTACAGCAGACTTTTAAAAGCACAGGCTACCTATTAAGGGATAAGTGGACTTAAAGGTCGCCTGATAAGTGGCATGTGGGTTTGATCAAGTTTAGTTGTGCAGCGGATTATTTTTTAAAACACTTGAAGTAGTTAACTCACACAAAAGCACAAAAGACACAGGGATTTATAGTGGTTCGGAGTTAAACCCTCCTACATCCACTTTTTCTGATTTAACAGGAGAATTCCTTAACCACAGGAATTCCTTGTTTTAGAGTGCCAACGTGCACTAATCAACAATTGCTCCACTTTATCTCTAGGATTTTTACTGAATCCTAGGCCTCTCAGCTTTCAGTCTGAGACACTTCTTAGCTTACTTTCTCTTAACTCACAGCCTTGAACCTATCTCAGTTTAAGGGCTTGAGTTCTCCAACTAAGGTTGAGATAACCCTTTACAATGATGTGCAGTATCTAGATTGGGATATCTCAGTAGGCTTCTAAGAATATTACAGTGTAAGCCTAAATACAAGGTTGAGCTCTAAACAATGTGAGCACTTGGGAAACTAGAGTGATTTCGAGTGCTTAAGAGTATGATGAACTTTGGAGAGCTTTCATATTTTCAGTTGAGCTTGTAAGTTTCCCGTACTTAGCTTCTTCTTCAACTCTTATATTTATAGACTTAAATTTGAAGAACTATCCGTTGGAGAGATAGTTTCAAATTTAAGCTATTTTGGTGTTCCAAAGTTCTTGAAGATTTTCTTCAGATTTTGGATGGTCAAATCTGTGAACTTTTAGCAGTCCAACGTTCTTCAAGATCTTCTTCAGATTTTGGATGGTCAACTCTTAAGCATTAATGGTTGAAAGCTCATTAAATGCCTGCTTAGAGTTAATGCAGTCGTCATTGAAAACTGTGCCATCCTAGGTTGTTGGTTGCTTCTGAACTTGGTACTGACAGGTCAGTCTTTTGTGTCATGTCTTTACATAGGTGGCAGCTTCTCATTGGTCTGTCTTAATTGTTCCTCAGTCCAGTCCTAACGGTTGCATTGAAGTCCTCAGTCTTTTCATCAGGTGACTTGGAACATTCTCTTTGCTGCATTAAACACTTCATTTATGTGTTGGTTGCTTCCTTCATAAATGTTGAATAACATTTAATGTATCAGGTTACTTGTCTTCAGGGGAGTCCTTTCAGGCCAATTGGACTTAGTCTTCTGAGGTGCATTCTTCGGTCAGTGGGTGTATCTCCTAATCTTTCATCAGGCTAGTCTAAACTCATCAGACTAGTTTTAACGCAAGTAGCCTGTTGTACATTAAATCATTTTCTAAGATTTTATCATAGCCTCCTAACACTTTGGGCTAGATTTCTAAGTCTTAGAGATATATTGACACATCATGGGGGTCTTTGGGATTTTATCAAAACATTTATAATTCATTTCCCAACATGTTAAATTTGATAATAATTCATACTAAATTTGATAAGAATTCAAGCTATGTGCTTAATAAGAATAATGAATATCTTATGACTGGTATTAGGTCAATAGATAATTGATATTTGATTGAGTCAAATGAAACTTGCAGTTGTGTGAATTGGAAGATAAAACTCTTTCGTATCAAAATTTTGGTCATGCTAACTATAGAAGTATTTATGACTGTGATAAGACTAGGAGTTGTAAAAGGTCTTCCTAATCTGAAGTTAGATAAAACCAAAATTTGTGGTCCATGTCAAAAGGGTAAGCAAAACAGAGTATAGCATATAATATTGGCACATTGTTCAATAACATATTATTTTGAACTTCTTCATATGGACTTAATGGGTTCAATGAAAACTGAGAGTATTGGTGGGAAAATATATTCTTTTGTAATAGTTGTTGATTACTCTAGATACACCTTGATTAAACTTCTTAAAGAAAAGTCAGATACATTTAATGTTTACAAAATTCTTTACAAAAGATTTAAGACTGTTTATAACACTAGAGTGAAAAAGATTTGATTTGATCATGGTAGAGAATTTGAGAACACTGTATATATGTACTGATTTTTGTGAGAAGAAAAGTATGTTACAAGAGTTCTCTTCACTAAACCCCCCCCCCCCAGAACCAAATGGAATTGCAGAAAAGAGGACTTTACAAAAATAGCAAAAGTTATGTTTTTATCCAAACATTTGCCAAAATGATTTTGGACTAAAGCTTTAAACACGACATGTCATATTTCAAATAGAGTCTATCGTAGGACTAATTTGAACAGAACTTCTTGTGAAATTCTTAACAGTAGAAAATCAAATTTGAAGTATTTTCATGTGTATGGTTGTGTTTTTTATATCTTAAAATTATAAGATTAATTGAACAAATTTGATTCAAAGAGGGATAAATTATTCTTTCAAAGCTATTCTAGAAATCACAAAGCCTATAGAATATATATAATTTAAGGACTCATGTGCAAGAATCTGTTAATTTTGTATTTGATTATGAATCTAGTCTTGTAGGAACATTTATGAAGATGATATCTCACATTTATTTGAAATTCAAAAGAAAACAATAGTTTCTTATCAACATAAAGATGTTTCTCAAAATGTAACGACATTTGAGAAAATATTTTCTGAAAAATCAGAACCTATAGAGTATTCTAATATTTTTAGACAAAATTCATTCTTCACGTATTCTGAAAAATCATCCATCAAATCAAATCATTGGAGAATAATACTTTGGAGTTTAGATAGGAGAAAAGATGAGTGTAAGTAATGTGTTAAGATCCATATGTATTTCATCAAAGTCTAACCTTGTGAATCATGAACGTTATCATTCTTTAGTTGAGCTAAAAAATATTGTAGAAGTTTTAAAAATGAATATTGGGTAAATGTTATGCATGAAGAATTAAATTAATTTAAACATAATGATATTTGGGCACTAATTTCTAAACTTAAAAATGTGAATGTGATTGGAACTAAGTGGATTTTAAAGAATAAAACTCATGAATATGACAATATCATTAAAAATAAGGCTATGTTAGCTGCTCAAGGCTATACTCAAATTGAAGGAATTGATTTTGATGAAAATTTTGCGCTTGTAGCCAGAATTGAGTATATACGACTATTACTTGCAATAAGATGTTTCCTTAATATCAAATTGAATAAAATGGATGCAAAGATGCATTTTTTAATGAAGTACTTGTTGATGAAGCATATGTTAAACAACCTAAAGAATTTGAAAGTTCATAATATCTAACCATGTGTTTAAATTGAAAAATACTTTATATAGACTTAAACAAGCACCTAGAGCTTGATATGGTAGGTTGACTAATTTTCTTATTCAATTTGATTTTGTAAGAGGTGAAGCTGACAATGCATTATTCATTAAACATGCTAATGGAAAAGTGATGATTGCACAAATATATATTGATGATATTGTATTTGGTTCTACATTTTCTCTTTATATGTTGAAAGAATTTGTTAAGAAAGGACATAAATATTTGAAATGACAATGATTGGTGATTTGAATTACTTTCTTGGACTTCAAATCAAACAATTTAAAGATGAATTTTTTTGCTCACAAAGTAAATATGTAAAGAATATGGTTAATATATTTGGTTTGGAAAAAGGATAAATATATGAAAACTTGTTGGGAAATAAGATGAAGAATATTTTGACAAGGTTAGAAAAATAGACTAATTGTTAGAAGGTTGTATTACTAAAACAGGCTAGTTCGACAGGCACATTCCACTTGAAGATAAAGAAGAACTCACTTGAGAAGATCAACTGTCCTGATGACCATTTAGTAAATACACCCACCAAAGGAGAAGTACACCTCAGAAGACTAAGTCTAACCAACCTGAGGTACACAGTGGAGTTTCAACCCCACTGTGAAGAAGTCACATGATGCCTTAAATGCTTCTACAACATTTAAGAAGGCAGTTTCAACATTTAATGGAGTGTTAACTGCAACAAAAGAAATGTTCCAAGTCACGTGAAGAAATGACAGTGGACTTGAAGATAGCCATTTGACTGGTCTAAGAACATTCAGACCCAAACCAATGAAAAGCTGCCACCTATGTACGGACCTGACACAAAAGCAAACTGACCTGACATTACCAAAGTCAGAAGCAACCAACAACCTAGGATGACACAAACTACAAGGGTGGCTGCATTAATTTAAAGCAAGCATTTAATGAGATATCACTAATTAATTCTTTGAATTGACTACATGAATATTTGAAGATGGATTTGAAGAATGTTGAATACCAAAATAGCATGGTTTGAAACCTTCTCTCCAAGGGAAAGGTTTCAAACTATGTCTATAAATACAGATGTTGAAGATGAAGGGAAGAACGAGAAACATTCAAGCATTCAAGAACTCAAGCCTTCAATTCTCAAAGCACTCAGAAAGAACTAAAAAATTCTATTGTTTTCCAAGTGTTTTCATTCTTAGAGTTCAACACTGTATCTTAAGCTTAAATTGTAATACCCTAGAAGCATATTGAGATAGTTCAAGCCCAGAAATTATCCTTCATTGTAAAGGGTTCTCTCAAACCAAGTTGGAAGTCACTCAAAGCCATTAAGCTGTGTGAAGTTTAAGGCAGAGAGTAACCTGAAACTAAGTTGAGGTTTGTTCTCAGTTCGAAATCTTGAGAGGACTAGGACTCAGGGAAAATCCTAGGGATCAAGACTAATTTGTGTTCTTGATCAGTGTACCTTGGCACTATAAATTAAGGAATTCCTTAGTTAAGGAATTCTCCTGTTAAATCATGAAAATTGGAGGTACGAGAGTTTAACCCGAACCACTGTACATCCTCTGTGTCCTTTACTGCTTTATTCATTTGTGTGTGTTAATCAAATCTTCTCAAGGGTGTGTTCAAGTTATTTATTCCATCCGCTTCTAACAAGACTTGCTCTGATAAGAATTCAACTCTCAGGCTACCTAACTTTAGAGTTGAAAAGCTTCATTCATTAAGTCTCTCTGATAAGTTTGAAAGGCTACTCTCAGGTCCACTGTTGGAAATCAATAGGCTACCTGAGTTAGTTTACTTGTCCATTGTGTCAGTTATTTTGTCTGATTTGAAAAAGTTGTTAACACAAGTATAATCCCCCCATACACATGTATACCTTATCTGGGACCAACAAAATTCCTATAGGATCCTCATGGAAATTGTGTAAAGATAATATTGACAAAAATATTGACCCAAAATTATACAAATCTATGATAGAAAGTCTTTTATACGTAACTACTAGTAGACAAAATATTATATTTAGTGTATGTTTATGTGCAAGATGCCAAGCTGGTCCCAAAGAATCACATCTACCTATTGTCAAAAGGATTATATATATGTTACTGGAACATATGATCTTTGCATTTGGTATAACAAAGATAATAATATTTTTTTGCTAGGTTACAGTGATGCTGATTGGGCAAGTAATAGTGACAATAGAAAGAGCACAAGTAGATGTTGTTTCTTCATGGGAAACAATTTAATCTCTTGGTATAGCAAGAAGCAAAACTGTGTATCTCTATCCACTACTGAGTCAGAATAAATTGTAACAGGGAGTTGTTGTACTCAATTACTTTGGCTTATTATTATTTTTTTGATAATTATGGTTTGAATTGTGATATGCAAACTGCGATGTGTGATAATACAAGTGCAATTAATATTTCTAAAAATCCGGTCAACACTAATTAACAAATCATATTAGTATAAGGCATCATTTCATCAAAGTTATTGTTGACAAAGAAATTGTGAAGTTAGAATATATGTTTCAATTGAAAATTATGTTTCTGATATTTTTACTAAAGGCCTAGATGAGCAGAGGTTTTCATCACTTAGAAAATATCTTGGTCTATGCACTGTCTAATTGAATGTATACCGAGTGTTTTAACAAATATTTTGATATATGTGAGAACATCAAAATTATTTTCACAATTTTGACTAACTATAAGTTTATCAAGTTACTTTATTGCTTAGATGAATTATATTTTCTTACTTGCATATTGGAATAAATTGAATGTTCTAGACACACATCTCTTAAATGCCATAAAAAATTTACTATAAGATGCTAAATCACTGAGTATTAACTATGGGACACGAAGATTGCGACTACGATGTTCTCTTTTCGATGAAAACTATTTCAATATGTTCATAACCCATTGAGTAACTATGAGTCACGGAGTTGACAACTACGATGTTCTCTTTTGAAAAGATAGATCAATATATATGAACTAAAATGTGAAATCAAAAAAAATATATGGGCAAAAAAAATAAAGCAAATTCATGTAAAACATGTGTTGAGTTGTGTGTGTTGTGACATTTTTGACAACATTGGCTTTGTACCAAAATCAAAAGTGTTTAAAAGTTATTTATTTTCTAGAATTTAATTATACAATGTTTTAATTATTTGAAATAATTTTATAGCTTTATTTAATTTAATTTCAGTATTTTAAAGGATAATTATTAATTAATATTTTTTTATAAAAATATCACGTCCCTAATCATGTGGAAAACTCGAATCTTGTTGGTATCTAACTGTGATTCTATTTGGATCTACCAGAATTGCCGAAATTTTGATGATTATTCACAAATCCCTCATAAATATAACTTTTGGGGAGTCTCTCAAAAAAAAAAACTTCTGACCAGTCACGTAACTCCTAAAAAACTATTCCAAATATATATATAATTTTTTTTATTATATTTTATTACATATATTATTTACATTAATTAATAGAAACCATACATATAATTTGACAATATTATCTTATAATTTTGTTTGTAATTTGTAATACTTATATATTATTATGATTCACTAAATTAAAAAATTAAGAATTTTCTCGCCTAAAATCCCCGACCAATACTTTTACCTCCATCAATTGCAGTAATTTTCTTAGATCCAATCAATAACACAAACTCATTTTCTCTCTCTACGCCTCTTTCTCTCGCAACCCGCCTGGACTGCGCTCTCTCTTTCCATCTCATGGTTGTCATTCCTCCCATTGCTACGCCGGTGATGGGAGATCCTCCATCACATTCCTCCACCTCCCCACCACCGCCTCCTCCGCCGCCAAACACCCTCGTCGAGCCTTCCTCCAAGAAGAAACACAAACCCGTCAAGGTCCTCCGCGCCTTTCGTAACGTCTTCCGATCCTTCCCGATCATAACTCCCGTCTGCAAGCTCCCGTCCCTCCCCGGCGGCCGCCTCCCAGACGGCAAGTCCGGGGGCAGCACGAAGGTGACGGGGACGATATTCGGGTACCGGAAAGGGCGTGCCAGCCTGTCCATTCAAGAAGGCCCTAGAACCCTGCCAATGATGGTGGTGGAGCTGGGCATGCACACGCACCAGCTGCAGAAGGAATTAAACGCGGGAATGCTGAGAATCGCCCTCGAATGCGAAAAGCAGCCGGTGAAGGACAAGAGTTGTTTGCTGGAAGAGCCCGTGTGGACGATGTTTTCCAACGGGAAGAAGAACGGGTACGCCGTTAGGAGGGAGGCGACGGAGGATGATCTGCACGTGATGGAGGTTCTGAAGGCGATGTCGATGGGGACGGGGGTGCTGCCACCGCAGACGGAGGCGGAGGGGGGTGACAAAGAGATGGTGTATATGCGGTGGCAGTTTGAACGGGTGGTGGGGTCCAAGGACTCGGAGACGTTGTACATGATTAGTCCCAATGGTGGGAGCAATGGACCCGATTTGAGTATTTTCTTTGTTAGGATATAGTCGTATATCTATATATATTCAGATTAATATTAAATAGGATATGCATGCATGAAGGACTATATAGATTTAGATAATTGTTATTGCGTTTATTGTTGTCTACTTTTAAATTTTAGGCTTATCATGAGGAGAGATTAGTTGACTACCGTTTAATAGCATTATGCATTTCGAGATCATATGGAAAGAATTGTGTTTACAGCTACGTCGTTCCTTTTCTTTTCTTTATTTTTATTTGGGGGGAGGAGGGGGGGCGGGGGGGTCTCAGCTCTTGAAAAAATTCATCCAAGTTTCATATATATTGGATGTTTTATTGAAACAATTAATTGATTTATACCTTTGTTACGAGATGCATGCATTTCATTCAATGAGAAAAGAGTAATACTTTGAGAAGCATCCTATGATGAGACCGTATGACAATCCCAAAAAATCACATATATATTGGTCAAAAACTTTAAATTCTGTAATCTAATTAAATGAAAATTTTGAGTAATAGAGCAATATGTATGTGCATTTACTACATATATAACTAGCTATGTAATTAGCACAGATATTGCACGATATGCACAAATTGTTATTAAGAAGTGAGATAATAGCAGTTTCCTCCATAGTTAACTTTTTATTATTGTAAAAGGTTGCCATTTTTTTTGAAGTGCATGAAATAATAGGATATATACGAAAGAATCTGCATGTTTAAATGTCGTAAAAGATTCATTAAGCACATCATCAACAAGCAACCTTGCGAATTATATAGGTGCAGTGGTGCACATGCATAACCTCTCGTTTCCTATCTCTGACCATCAAATATTTGTGTTTCATCTTCCTTCATCAAATCTATTGTTAGAACGGATATTAATTAAAAGGGAAAATACACTTTTTTATCCTATAAGTTTCGTTGACTTTGATTTTCGTCCTCTTAGGGCTCATTTGGTTCGTAAGATAAAAGTATCTATCCGTCGAAAACATGCATGTTTTCGACGGATAGATACTTTTATCTTACGAACCAAATGAGCCCTTAAATTTTGAATTTTGATTTTCGTCGGTTAACTTACTAAAAATTATGATTTTCGGCTTCTTAAGTTTTGAATTTTGGATTTCGTCCTCTTAAGTTTTGAATTTTGGTTTTCTGTCTTTTAACTTACAAAAAATTATGGTTTTCGTCCTTCAACATAAATCAAAACAAAATATTAGAATAAGTCATATTAAATTTATAATTTTGAAAATATATCAAAATTTTATTTTTTTAAAACATAATTAACTACACAACTATTTCAACTTTAAAAGTGTTTACATTTAATTTAAATCAAAAAAAAATATTTGAATTTGTCAAAATTAAAATTATAATTTTGATAATATGTCAAAATTATATTTTTTTAAACAAAAAATATATAAAAATTACCTAAAATATAGCAATAACATAGAAAAAATTATTTACGAATTTACATAAATTATTTACGGTTATATTTTGTAATTATCCTAACAAAAATTTAAAAACGTTCATATTAAATTTAAACAAACAAAAAAAAAAAACAAAACATTTGAAATTTTGAACAAGTCAAAATTATAATTTTTTTAAACAAAAAATATTTACTTATTTACCTAAAATGTAGCAATAACATGATTTTTTTTCGAATTTACCTTATTTTTTTTAAAAGAATTTACCTAAAAATATTTACTGTTATATTTTTAATTATCATATTCTCTTTTTTTTTTTTAATTTTAAAATCATATCTATTATACAATTTTAATTTTAAAACCATCAATATTAAACTAAAAACAAAAGAAAATTTTGAATATGTTGAAGGACGAAAACCATAATTTTTGGTAAGTTAAAGGACGAAAACCAAAATTCAAAACTTAAAAGGACGAAAATCAAAGTTAACGAAACTTATAGGACAAAAACCAAAATTCAAAATTTAAGGGGACGAAAACCAAAGTCAACGAAACTTATAGGACAAAAAAGTGTATTTTCCCTAATTAAAATAGGGACAATTTCATAAATTCCCATTTTGACATGGGCAATATCTTTTTTGCCCAACAACAAAACTTTCAATTTTGCCCATTTTGAAGATCAAAAGACATTTATACCCTTAATGCCTTATTTTACATTTACCACCCAATTACTCTGTTATTCCCCAACCCAAACACACTCAATTGCCTTAATACATATTAACTGAAAATATGAAAAAAAAATCAAATTACATTCCGTGGAGCATGCCAGAAAATCTGCAATTTCGCTGGAATCCATAGAAGGGAAGTCCTCTCGCTGCCGGAATTCATCTCGTAGATGTCTCCTGTTGTCGGAAATGCGCGCCTCCACATTCACAGCTTCGCCTCCCAAAATTAAAAAAAAAATCGGTGTCACAGTCGAAAATCCCCAATCCAAACACAACCACCACGACTGAAACCAAGGACCTCGTTCTCTGTGAAATGAACAATGAAAAAGGTGGAAAGATTTCAAATCTCATGAATCTTGTTTCAAAGATTTCAAATCTAATGCATCTAATTTTTAGTCACAAATCACAAACTCTTTGCAAAAAATGTTGAGCCCACACATGTAAAAAATAAATCTGAAACCATAATAAAATACCTTCAGTTGACAGCGTGGCCGTGGACGGCAGGGGGTACGTCGCGTGTGGCAGCGCGGAGGTGAGGCTGCCAGTGTGTCTGATGTAGCGCACAGGCGTGGGCGGAGGTGCTGGCCGCTGAAAATCCGTTCGAACGGCATTCAAAATTAGCAGCGGCGGAGCGGAGAGAGTAAGGGGATGGTGCAAACGGTGGCAAGAGATTGGGCCCGATTGAAACCGTTAGTGGCGACGATCCCAGTCGACTCGCCCGTCGTCAAATCCACCATCGCTGCAATTCCGCCGGACTGCCGTTGCGCTCAACCTTTGCCGGAAATTTGATGGTTGGGAGGATTTTTTAAGTGGGTTAATTAGTAATTAATTGGAAAAATGATTAATTTAAGCATTTGATTAAGTTATTGAAATAAGAGTGTTTGGATAAAGAGATGAAGGGTATAATGGACTTTTTTCCTTCAATTTGGGCAAATTTGAAAGATTTTCATTAGATGGGCAAAATAGAAAATGCCCAAATGAAATTGGGTATTTTTGTGTATTTTCTCATTAAAATATCAAAGGACTAAAAAAGGAAAGAAATGTGTCAAGATATTATCTTTTCTCTCAAGATAATTATACGTCGTAACCAGTGTTTATAGGATATATGTAATATCCTCAAAGGTAAAACAATTTTGTCTTTGTACGAATAACACCACTACGTAACGAGGTATGACGGACAGAGATATATATATATATAACTAAACTCACTTTAAAATGAATACATGTGATACACTAAAATTAAAGGCTAGAGAATTTGAATTCTGTATGTTTTTGGACTACGAGTAAATGCCCTATTTATAGAAAATCTAACTCACGAGTTTGTTGAGAAACTTGGGGAGAGTGTCATATATATATATATATATATATTAACCTGTGATATACGTGCAAAGATACGTTTTTTTCTTTGATAACACTATTGCAAAATTTAACTTAGAAATCTACTCTTAGAGAGCTTTTGTCAAAACAGCTCTCTAAAGTCACTTTTCTATAATCTATATTATTATAAGCCATTTTCTTCTATACGCTTTATTGCTGGATCGGGCTTTATTGCTGGATCGGGCTTTCGCCCATTGTTCGCTATCGGGCCCACTGCCTTGACTTTAAGACATTTCCTTTTTGGAGATGACTAGTAGATCTGGATTCGTACCTGTGGGAGAGTTTGCTATCGCCTCGTCCAACCTCGGGATGCTTTACTTCTATCCTCCCTTGAGTGAGATCTTGTTTTTTACTTCTCCTTTCTTTGTTTACCCTATCAGGTCGGTATACTTTATTCGCCTGAGAGGGAGCATTCTTCAGGTCTCCTCTCTGGCTCGTTATTTGATACCTTTTCTTACGCTTCTTCCCACAGATTCCACTCGTAATTGATTAGCCTCTCATATAGTTTATGTTGATTGTTTATCCCCTGCGGGAAGGATGGTTGCTTCCAACTTGCCTTGGTTTTTCCATACAGACAGCCTTGATACGAGATCCTCCTAGCCTCTGTCTATATTTTAGGTCTCTGTTCGCCTTTTCCCGCCAGCTTAGCTATATGCTTGGTGTCAGCTACGAAGCCCCTTTTGAAGGGAACCCGACCTACCAACAAACTTTAGTAAGTAGTTGGCTTAGTCAGTGAATAAGCGCGTGGAACTTTTGCTTGTTTGATGCTTTCCAGTGGTAGTTGCGTCAAGCAGCATAAG
>JAPKLY010000393.1:387025-423709 GCA_026898435.1 Prunella vulgaris | reverse complement strand
ATAACAACTAGCCATTTTATCACGTGTGTTGCACGTCCTAGTTTACTTTGCAAGCTTTGTTTATATGTTTTTTTAAGTTGTAAATGTTTGTTTTCAATCACTACTTTAAAAGTAGAAGTACTTTTTTTAAAAAAAGAAGTCACTTATAACATATTTCAACTAATTATTTAATCACTTAAAATCTATTTTGTTAATACAATATTTTTTTATTTTTGGCTTTTCACAAAGCACTTCTCACACTTTTTGAGAGAGACTCTATCATCTACTTCTCATACTCCTTTTTCACTCTAATTTTTTTTCAAACACATTTATTTATAATCACTTCTTAAAATCTCTTTATTTCAAAATAACTTTTATTTGTAGTTTTACTACTAAAACCTCTTAATAACACTTTTTTTTATTTCTTCTAGTGCTTACAGGCACTCAAATTATAAGGGCATAAAGTTTTATCGATCGAGTTGGATTGAGGCTAATGAAATAACATACGCTACATTACATTAGATTTTGATTTCTTTTTTTATAATTAGCAAAAAAAAAATATCTATATATATATATATAAAAGGGCATATAGTTTTAAAAAAATGTAGAAGGTTTTTGTTAAGGGCAGTTAAACTATGTACAACACAATGTGAGACTTCTCGTATACGTACATGATATTAAGATGTTTGAATTTATTCTCTTTAAAATATTTTATAAATTATTTAAAAGTTTATAAATTTTTGTAAGTATTTAATAAAATAAGATGTTTAACAACTCATAATTTAACAGCTTATACAATTTTTTTTTTTTAAAAATTTATAGCTTATAAGTTGGAAAAAAGATATAAGTTAAATATCATAATTTATTTTTCTAATCACCTTCGAGCACTACTCACGTGTCCCACGCCGAATTCCACTATCCCTCTTTCGCTTCTACATCAACATAAAAAATAAAAAATATTAATTTATATTAAAATTAAGAATTTTAGGGGGCGCTTGTTTCAAATTCTTCAATGGTAATGAGTATGAAATTTTATTTTCCTTCTTTACCCTTACATATGTTGAATGACAGTTTGCGTTCATGGTGATTACATCATTAGTGTTGTGCTCCAATTTTGAAATAAGTTGACAAAAAATTAAGTTGTTGATTGTGGTCTGGGGTATTGATTGAGGAGGGGGATTATAGGATGAGATGAGGGTAATGATTACCTTATTTATGAAGAAAATCAATATTGTGTACCACATTTATTCTCATTATCTACTATAATTATTATATATATTTATCCTCACTCCCATTACCATTGAAGAATTTCATACCAAGCACCCCCTTAAAAATTATGATAACTTATCAAAGAACTTATAGATATAGTATTAATCAAACATTTTATCAATTTATAAGCTACACAAAAATAGCATTTTATAAGCTTTCACAACAATTTAGAATGCGTTTTAAAACACTTCATTTTAAAGAAGAGATAATAATTGATTATAGTAGTAAAATTGAAAAATAGTGAGCGTTTGTTAATAAAGTGATTATAAATTAAATTGAGAGAAAAATATATTTGCTAAAAAATCAGTGGAGTAGTTTTTACTTTTGTAGGTAATTATGTCTTATTCTCTTGAAATTGGTTTTAAAGAATTTAGAAGCCAGATTCACTTGCATTACCCAAAATTGATTTTAAGTGCTAAAAAAATGATTGCAAATAATATACAAAAGACTAAGTACTTCTGTGAAATTTGTTCATAATATAAAATTTATAACACAAAATGTACTTATTTATAATACAAGATATACTTACTAATATCATAGTTTAAAATGTGTATAGTGTCAGAAAATACAATTAATAGCATTCATTCGATTCTGGTTGTTCGAATAAATATCATTTGTTCGATTTTTTTTTAATTTTGGTAGAACAAATTCAAAATGTTTAAAAAAAATTATGAACAAAGTATAAAATGTTCGGCAATTTATTTCGATTTTTTTGCATTTATTCCACAATCAATGTGGAACAAACAAATATGTAGAAGAAAAATTAAAAAAATAAAAAAAATTTAAAAAATATATGAAAAAATCATTATATGTGTATATAGAGAATTATTATCATCTTGTATCAAAATCATGTTGACACATACAAAACTTTTATAATCTTTTTGTTGAAAAAAATATGGTTGAAGAGTTGTGGAGTGAGAACCAATCAAATTCTAAGTTTTGAAAGAGTGGGTAAACTGATTTTTTTTAATTATGAAATATATTTAAAGGGTAATTTTATTTTGAAAACTTAGGGACGTTTGGTTGACTCCTTTGGAAGGTGGGTAATGGTAATCAAAGTCATAGTGTGTGTTTGGAATGACTGTATTATAACTTTGATTCTTAGAAATTAAAGAATTTATCATAATTCAGCTATTTGAGAACTATGACTTTCATTCCATCGGGGATGGCAATGAAGCGGATCAGGGCAGATATATCAATATTCAAACCTGCACCTCGCTTCTGGTCCGCTGATCTGCTCTGCTCCATGCTTCACTACGGGGCAGCATTTTGAGATTCATATCTGCCCCGCGCGGGGCAGATCTGGTCCGCTTTGCCCCATCTATTAAATGTTCATAATTTTTTTAAATCAATATATTAAAAAAAACCAAATAAAAAAAAGTTTTACTTTTTGTTACTTTTTATTCTTTTCATATGCATTACATATATATTTAATGCTATATATATATTACATAATATTATAAATAATTAATATTACATGGAGCGGATTAGGGCGGGGCGGAGCAGATCGGGGCAAAAATTATGCAGATCCATGCCTGATCTGCTCCGCGAGCTGGGCGGGGCAGAGCGGGGCTGATCCAAACAGAGTAGGGCGGTTACACTGTGCAACTCAAGTTCATTTCTGAAAAGTTACACATGTTATTACTGAAAAGTGTATTTTTAATGGTTTAACTTTTCAATAATAATTTGTGTAATTTTTCAATAATAAATTATGCAACTTTTAAAAAATGAACTTAAGTTGCACGGTGTAACTGATGCACAAGAGACTTACTCAATAAAAATATGTTCGAAAATAAATACTGAACTGATTATCAGAAAAAATATTCGGAAAAAACTATTTTTTTTGTGAAAAATAATTTGAAAAGGATTTAAAATTTTGATTTCAGTAGTAGATCTAAGGAAGTGCGGAAATAAAATTTTTAAAAAAACGATGAAATTCATTTAAAAATTCAAAAAAGAGTGGGCATTTATTTTAGATCCATGAAAAAAATACAAATCTGATCCCAAAAGGAACAGATCAGAGAAATTGCAACTACAGCTTATTCAATCAATTCGCATAAATGAAAATAAATAAATAAATCTTTAAGGCATAAATCATTTGCGTATCACTATTCATACTCCAAAATCCTCTAAATATACCCCATTTATTAAATATATCCAAATAAAATTATAAAAATTAATACTCCTTCTGTTCACTAAATATATGCATCTTTCTTTGCACGTGGTTTAATCTTTAATGCAATATATCCGAGGATATTTTGGATTCTTGTGAGGTCCGTCTATGAATAAAGTTAATATTTTTTAAAAGTACATATGATATACTTTCCAAAAATATTAACTTTATTCATAAATGAACCTCAAAATATCATTCGACATATTGCATTAAACCACGTGCAAAGAAAGATGCATATATTTAGTGGATAGATGGAGCATATATTACTTAAACATACCCTATTAATTCTTATTATCAAAACAAAAAATACAATCTCATCTTTTTTTCTACTTAAAAAATATAATAAAAAAAACTTTCACTCTTTCTTATCTTGTAAAAAATAAATTTTTTTAAAATTTGAGTATAGTTTAAAACATATTAAAAAAATTCAACAAAATTTTAAAAAATATATAAATTCAAAAATTATTTAACTGATATAAAAATTCCATATATTAAAAATTAGTTGAATTATAAAATAAAATTTATATATATTAAAATTTAAAAATTAATGAAAAATACAAATCTGAAAAATAAAAATAAAAATTGTAAATAATTAAGAAAACAAAATGAATCTTAAAAAATGATTTAATTAAGAAGTATTTGAATAAAATTATTAAAACCTAACTAAAACCTGAAAAATATTAAATAAATTGAAAATGAATTAAGAAATTAAATTAAAAAATCAGTTTAAGAAAATTTTAAAAAATTATTAAAAAATCAACGAAATATTAAAATAAATTTATTTTTTTTAAAATACTTTAAAGCTTAAAAAATCCTTTTTTAAATCCAATTAAACTTCACAAGTTATTAAACTAAAAGTTAATTATATTGTAATTTTTTAATCTTGAATTAGAATTTGAGTTTTTTTACTTAATATCTTAGTTTAACTAATTTTAAAGATTTAGTTGGGTTTTTTAAAATATCTTTTAGTTTAGCTGGATTATTTGAAGATTTAAGTGAATTATTTTAATATTTTTTTAGATTTATTTATGTTTTTAAAAAATTTTAAACTTATTTTAATTTGATTATTTAAATATTTATCTGATTTAAAATATTTATCAGAATTTAATTAATTTATTTAATTGTTCAATTATTATTTCATGAGTAATTTTTTCTTTCTAGAAAATAACTCATTTAAACTCTAAGAACTAATTTTAAAATTAAATAATTTAGAAGATTAAAATTATAGTCAATAAAACTTAAAAAAAAAAATCTTCACGTCTATTTTCATCTCTTAAATCATGGGGTATGAATATTGCTATTCATACCTTTTAATCTCAACCACTGGGGTCTAATTATATCTTCTATAAACAAATTGTTAATCTCTCCACTATTTCTCATTCTTCATTCTTTATTTGTTAAATATTCTCTCCATTATTTCTCATTTAGATCTACCGTGTGCATTTCTTTCTACTTTATGATCTGTAATGATATCCGGTACAAGCTTGTTCCCACGAAAGTTAAAGCATATGCTTGAGATTATTTTGGAATAGATTACCAATTAAATACAATTTAAAAAGAAGAAATACACTTGAACACAATAATATAAACTGTGTCTTATGTGATGTTTTAGAGGAAACATAGAGACACTTCTTCTTTGAATATGACATGTCTCACCAGGTATGCATAGAATGTTTTAAATTGGTTGGGTGTTTCTACGGTGTTACATTAATTCTCATCCTTTGTTGAATTTGATCGGGCATAAACACATTTTAAGAGGGAGGAGGACAATTCCATTGCAGCCGTTTTTTGATTGTGTATAGTGTGGGTGTTGTGAAAAGAAAGAAATGCAATGATCTTCCGAAGTAGTTCTTTTTCCAAAAGCAAAATTGTAGATGAGATCAAAGGGAGACTTTGGAGTTGGTGTTATGTAAATGACTTAGGTTGCTCAAATTTTTCATTCTGATTTATTAGCAAACCCGAGGATGATTCTAAATTGCTAGTTATGTAAATATTTAATTGAGGGTATTTCTAGTACCCTTGTCTTTTTTTTTTCCTAAATGAATAAAATTCACTTTTTATTGATAAAAAAAATGATCTGTATTGATATCTAAGGGGGGCTTGTTTCAAAAAATTTCAATAGTAATGGGAATAAAATTTCATTTTTCTTCTTTATCTTTACATAGTTGATTGAGAATTTGTATTCTTGATAGTTACATCATTAGTGTTGTACTCCAATTTTAAAAAAAATTAACAAAAAAGAAAGTTATTGATTGTGGTATGGGGATTGATTGAGAAGGGTGATTATAAGATAAGATGAAGGTAAGCAAATGAGGGCGATTACCTTATTTAGGGAGAAAAATAATATTGTGTATCTCATTTGTTTTCATTACCTACTATAATTATTATATACATATCCTTATTCCCATTACCATTAAAGAATTTTCATATCAAACGCCATCTAAATTAATCTAATTCAATTATTAACTTCTATCGCAGAAAAAACATGAATTCATATTAGAAATCATCTCAATTTCCGTTGATTCGATATGAATATCGACAATGAGTAAATAATAAATTTAGCAATCTCAACAAAAATTCTTAAATCATATTCAACTGAATAACAATGAATTACATCTTGATTTAAATGGTAAATAAAAACAATTAATATAAGAAAATAGTCTATGTATATCAAAATAATTAAAAAATAGAATAGTTAAATATTATTTTCCTAAATAGTATGATTCTCCAACTCTTCCTAAAATCAATTTAGATCGCATTAGCATTAGCATCTCATCTTCATCTTCATCATTCTCTTTCTCTCCTTATAAATTCGTTCTCGAGTCGATAGCAATCTCAACTAATGTATTAATTGAGATTTGTGTAGTAACCGGTGCTTAGCATAACAACATTTTTTTTTTTTTGAAAGCCAAGTATAGCAACATGTTAAATAAGCCAAATTGAAGTTGTCACTAGAACAGTTCTTAAGAAATTAATGCTAGAAATAGACAGATGTTTATGCACCAAAACAGTTGTAAAACATCGTCATAAAATTGCCAAATTCCAACGATGCAGACAGAATTTGAGATCACACATGGGATGCGTAGTCACGTCTGTAAGATGTAAGAAAATTACTTAATTTGATCGAACAAGTAACCATAGGAATATGAAATATTATAGAAAAAAAAAAAAGTAAAGGGAAAATAATATGTGAAGAATTATTTGTATTCAACTTATTAGTGTTCATCATTAAATAAAATGTCATGATCTCTATTTATAGAAAATGCATGCATAAATAATATTTACAAGAATAATAAAAAAAAAAAAAATCCTACATCATTGCTCGTAATTTCATTAAAATTCTCTAGTAACCTCTAATAACATTCATTATTTAATAGCAGACCATTAATTATAATTGAAGCACTATATTGATTGTTACATGTGACAGTTACACCTGATGTCAATTTTTCTCTTTGGCTGAACTTATTTTTATAAACTTTAAATCTGAGAAGTTGTGTTAGGAGTTATAAGATGATATTTTGTAAAAGTTTATGAATTATTAAAGTATTTGCTAATATAACTTATTAATTTTTTTGATATTCTATCTTTTTTTTTTTAATTCAATTTTGATATAAAATAAATATATTTTAGTTTTTATGTTGAGGTGGAGGTGGTGTTAGAGATGACAATGGAGCGCGGATCAGAGTGAATATCTCAATATCCAAACCTGTTCCGCTATGCTCCATCTATTAAATGTTCATAATTTTTTAAAATTAATATTGTTGGACTGGCGAACTAATGTAATTAGTATATGAACAATCGCCAAGGTTTGGCAGGTCGCCAGGACCCGCCCGGATCCACTGAGGTCCGGAGCTCGCCCACCTGGGGGCAGCTCGCCCACACAGCTCGCCCAAGAGGCTCGCCCCTACCCCCACGAGGACCTCGCCCAGGTCCGTCATCGCATGGCACCCAGAAAATCACACAAGGCGTTGGAGCTCGCCCGTAAGCTCACCCAGGAGCTCGTCTTGTAGCCTGTTAGGTCCCGATGGTTGCACTCTTTTTCCCTCCGTCCGGTTTATCCACAAGGGTGGTTTACGGCGAGATTTTTAATGAGGCCCACCTAGTCTAAGGCATAGTAGTAGGATGAGGCATGATAAAGGAAGCAGTGTGAGAGACCAAGACGAGGGTAAGGAACCCTCGTCAACACCGGAAGCCACGTAGGCTCGTAAGGTGCCGTCTCACACTCACACACCTATAAATAAGACCTCTCTTGTACTATTCACACAATTCTGACACAATTAATACAATCCCTACTGCAATATTTCTCTCTCTAAACTCTCTTCTCTCCCTCCTCATATTACATCCAAGAACACAAATTCTTGGATTATTGTTTGATGGAATTAACATGTTAAAACTAGCCACATAACAAATACGATTAACAAATTCTATCAACAATTTGGCGCTAGAAGGAGGGTCCGTCGAACCTGAAAAATTAAAAATCTCAAGAACGAAAAAATTAGGGTTTGTTGAAGATTTGAAGATTTGAAGGTGTTCTTGATAAAACTCAAGAACACTTGAAGATACACACACATCTTCATCCCTTGAACGAAGAACCCAGATTTCCGGACAAAAACCCGAATTATCAGATTTCGCAAAATCTGCCCGGAAAAAGTTTTCAAACGCGCGCGTGCACACGAGTAAACCGAATTTCGGATAATTCATCACACACGAGGCTAGACGAAAACTTGCACAGCTCCACCTAAGCTGGACGACCACCGCACCGGCGACCTCCACCACTCCGGTGACCTCCCTCCACCTCGGCGACCTGCAGCAAGCTACCCCCTCCGAAACCCAAAAATGGCTAACACTCGAGCCGCCAAGGGACAGGCCTCCGCAGCTGCGGGAAGGTCTAAAGGGGGTGATCAAAACTAGACCGAGGTAGAGACCTCAAGCCAAGTGGTGGAGACCTCACAACCACCTCCCCAGAAGAGCAACGCGGCTCCGCGACCTGCGCGAGTTGCGGTGAACCAGGAAGACTTGGCCCCCGCTCTGAGGGACCTGGTCAGCAATCCTGACGAGCTCCAACTCACCATCGCGACCTTACAAAGGTTACAGCAGCGACAGCAGGACGAGCTCGCCCTAGTACACAGGCGAGCTCCAGCCGTCGAAACCCGGGAGCAGACCAGGCCCACTCAGGGTACCCAAACCAGGGGGACTACAGCGTACTCCCCACCGAGCAGGAGGCGAGCTCGGCACAGGCCCGCCAGCGTAGGGAGAGAACCGGCAAGGCTAAAATGATGGAGGAGGGTCCTGCTCCCTACACTGGAAGGGAGTCGACCTACACCGGGGCATCGGGCACCCACCAATCTCAAAGGAGGGAAGTCCTCCAAGGCCGCCTGGGCCCGAGATACGAAGAGAATGAGCGTACTGCGGCCCCAGCTGCGTCCCATGGGGACTCCGACCAATAGCCACGCAGATCAGCCCACGAAAGGCTGAGGAGGCCCGCCACTGACCGGTTAGGCCCCCACGGCGGACGCCAGTTCCAGCCCGCCACTGAGAGGTCACCCCAGAGTGAGGCACCTCGGGGATGTGCGTCTGTGAGACGCACGACCTTTGAGCACCCTCCGCTGGAGGTGACCCGAGATGACGAGCTGACCTCACTGAAAAAGGCCGTTGAAATGCTACAAGCACAAGTAGCAGCCAAGTCTGGCGGACCTGACACCACGACTCTCCCCACCTCTCCATTAGCACCTGCCATCCTCCGCGCACCGGTCCAGAAGAAAATTCAATTCCCGATGATGTCCGCATACGAAGGTGAATCGGACCCAAAAGTCCACCTGGCCAAGTACACGGATTTCATGATTTCGGTTGGCGCCACCGACTCCACCCAGTGCCGGAACTTCCCACTGACCCTAGGGGACCGAGCTCACCGCTGGTTCTCTTCACTCGCCCCGGGGTCAATCTGCTCATTTGGCCAACTCTCATGGGAGTTCCTGGCCCACTTCTCTGGGTTCAGATCTTACCTTACCCAGAAACACCGGCTCGCCAACATCCACCAAGGAGAGAGCGAGACCGACCAGCAATACCTGGAAAGGTTCGACAAAATCCTGCTGGAAGGCGAGCCAGTGAGCGAGAACACCAAGGTCGTCGCAGCGATGGCCGGACTCAGGAGGGGCACCTACCTCTGGAAAGAGATGCACCTCGCATGTCCCAACACTTACAGCGAATTCCGCCACAAGGCGGGGGTGTTTGTGGCTATGCAGGAGGCACTACTGAAAGATGTTGGTGCCCACGAGGAAAGGAAGCCCTACGGGAAGAAGTCCGGGGGCACCTACAAAGCTCCCCGGAACTTAAAGGCCTTTGGAGGGGGAGACGACCTCAAAGAAAAGCTCAACCAGGTCCTCACTGTCTCCGTCGACCATGTCTTCACTGCAGTCAAAGGCAAGGCCATGCTGGAGGAGCCAAGGCGGATCCGCCAGGACCGCACGAAGCTCAACCCCAATAAATTATGTGCCTACCATCAAGCCATCGGCCACTTCACCAGCGAGTGCCGAGACCTCCTAAAGCAGCTCTGGAAATTTTACGAGGAGGGGGAATTGGCCGAGTTCGTGAAGAAGGCCCCAGCTAAGAGACCGAGGTTCGAGAGGAGGGCTACCTCCGATGACGAGGAGGAGGAAGCAGACCAACCTGGTCCTCATCACAGACGAAGGGCACCTCCCCAACCTCAACAAAATATGGAGCCTACTCGGGAACTCTTGGTTCTTGAGGAGGAGATCGGAGCTGCAGGAGGTCTCCAGGACGGGGGATTCTCCATATCCAGGAGAAAGAGGAAGGCCAAAATTCGAGCCATAAACCAAGTCCAGGAAGGCAGCTCCGGCCCCAGGTCTGTCTCACAGCTCGCTGACGAGCTGACATTTTCTTCAGCGGACCTGGAGGGGGTACTGATGCCCCACAACGACCCGTTGGTGATAACCGCCAACATCATGAACGTCCGAGTTCACAGACTACTTGTGGACACCGGCGCATTCACCAACATCCTCTTCAAATCCACCTTGGATGCCTTGGGTGATTTTGAGTCGTATCTGGAACCTAGCAATGCTAGGATAGTGGGGTTCGGAGAAGCTGTAACCGTCCCCCTAGGTAGTGTTAGGTTGAGCCTCCAGCTTGTATCGGTTGAGGACCCCGAAAGGAGACTGACTAGGCTCATAGATTTCCTAGTTGTCGACCAGCAGTCCTCCTACAACGGGTTCCTTGGTCGTCCGTTTATTAATGAATTCAAAGTGGCGTGTTCGACCTACTACTACTGTTTAAAATTCCCAACTCCAAAGGGTGCCGGAACTATAAAAGGCGACCAGAAAAAGGCCCGAGAGTGTTTACTCCAAATGAAAGATGGTCAGGTCAAAAAAGCGGTGACACGGGTCCAAGTCCTTGAAGAGGACGCACAGATTCCTGCAAACGAGCCAAACATCCTGGACGTCATCTCGGTCGAAACTGAGATGATAGAGGTAGGCGATTTGTCAGAAATCAACCAAGGCAATGGACCTGTGCGAGACACACAACCGACACCAATGGAGGACTTGGAAGAAACCCAAGTGTTGAGACCTGCGCAGGGGTCGGTACCTGCGCAGGGACAGCAGCCTACTCCCATGGAGGTAGCTGATGAGGCCCAAGGTGGGGGACCTGCGGGAGGTCAAGAACCAACGCCAATGGACGTTGACCCAACTCCCCATGTCACCACACCATCCCAAGCTGGCAGACCACCGGAGGTGTTCACGGCTGACGAGCTCGCCCAAGCTGAGAGCCAACCCGATGACCTCAAACCGCGCATAGGCCACGAGCCTGCCCAGATGTCACAAGGGGAGTGGGACGAGTTCATCAGCGACCCGAGGTGGAAAAGTCAAAAGAGAAAAGTAACCCCCATGGAAGAGTTGACGGCACTCCCGGTGGACCCGGAAAGGGACTTAGAACTTTTCATTGGTTCTAAGTTACCTGAACCGTACCGGTCGAGGATGGAGCTCTTCTTGATGACCAACCTGGACGTGTTTGCCTGGTCCCACGAAGAGACTTAACATAGATCCGACGAGGAGACCCGTACGCCAAAAGCGAAGAAAGTATGGACCAGACAAGTACGCAGCTCTAACAGTTGAGGTGGAGAAGTTATTAGACAACAAGCTCATCAAGGAAGCTCTGTGCCCGCAGTGGGTCGCGAACCCCGTCCTGGTGAAGAAACACAATGGGACGTGGAGACTTTGCATTGACTTCACGGACCTAAACAAAGCATGCCCGAAGGACAACTTCCCACTACCTCACATTGACCAGCTGGTGGACAGCACTGCAGGCCATGAGATGATGACATTCATGGACGCTTTTGCGGGCTATCACCAAATAGCTCTACACCCAGATGACCAGGAACACACGGCATTCTACACCAACAAGAACATGTATTGCTGGGAAAGGATGCCGTTCGGACTCATCAACGCCGGAGCTACCTACCAAAGATTGGTGAACAAAATGTTTGACCAACACATCGACGAATCCATGGAGGTGTACGTGGATGACATAGTTGTCAAGAGTTTGAGAAAGGAGGACCACCTGGACCACCTGAAACAGACCTTCGACATACTGCGCCACTACAACATGAAGTTGAACCCCAAGAAGACCAGCTTCGGTGTACACTCTGGGAAGTTCCTGGGGCACCTAGTTAGCCAGCGGGGGATTGAGGTCAACCCAACACAGGTCCAATGCATAATTGAGATGGGGATACCCGATTCCGTCCAAAAAATTCAAAGACTAACCTGGTGCATGGCAGCCCTGAACAGATTCATCTCCAGGTCCGGCGACAGAAATTGTCCATTTTTCGAGGCAATTAAAGCAAATACACGGAGGTACAAAGAGGCGGCCAAGGCCAACAAGCTCCACCTCAAAAACCACTTCGTCTGGACAAATGAATGCCAACGAGCCTTCGAAGATATCAAAACATACCTGGTGGATACACAGGTTCTGTCGAAGCCAATACCTGGAGAGAAGCTGTATCTGTACCTAGCAGCGTCAGAGGTGGCCATCAGCTCCGTCCTGGTCCGAGAAGAGGCGAAAACATACCTTCCAGTGTACTACGTGAGCCAAGTCTTACATGAAGCTGAGTTGCGGTACACCCCAACAGAGAAGCTGGCTTATGCACTGGTGATGAGTGTTAGAAAATTGAGGCCTTACTTCTTTGACCATCCAGTAGAGGTGCTGACAACGTTCCCACTGCGTCAAATACTACAGCGCCCAGACACTGCCGGACGCCTGCTGAAATGGTCACTGGAGATTAGCCAATACGGTATAACCTACGCACCCCGAACAGTGATCAAGGGACAAGCACTTGCCGACTTCATCGTCGAGCTAACTTTCCCACAAGATCCGACGAGGGGGCGTATAGCTCCGTGGCATCTCTACGTGGACGGATCATCAACTAGCATGGCAGCAGGCGCCGGCGTGGTCCTGATCAGCCCAGACAGACAAGTCTTCACCTCCGCAATTCGGTTCGGCTTTCGAGCAACCAACAATGAGGCGGAGTATGAAGCGTTGATAGCAGGACTTAGGCTATCATTAGTTGTGGGGGCAACCAATCTTCAAGTTTTCGGAGATTCCCAGCTAATAATATCCCAAGTCCGGGGGGAATATGAGGCAAAAGACCAACAGATGATGACATACCAGAAGATAGCCGCGCATCTGATCTCGATGTTTACATAAGTTTACATCAATCAAATACCGCTGCTAGAAAACACACAAGCAGATGCTCTAGCCCGGCTAGCTACTAGCAACGGCGAAGCCGAATTCACGGAGGTTGTGATCACCACACTGAAAAACCCCTCGACGTCCAATTACAAAATAAATCAAACCTCGAGTGGGGGGCAAGAGGATAGTGAAGATGGTGAAGATTGGTGCACTCCAATCCGAAAATACTTAACAGACGGAACAACCCCCGTGGACACCTGGGAAGCTAGCCGGCTAGTAAAGCAAGCTGCCAGATATACGCTGCTGAATGGCCAACTCTATAAACGTGGATTCTCTCTACCCCTACTCAAATGTCTAACTAAGAAGCAGGGGTCCGAAGTGTTAGAAGAAATTCACGAGGGGATTTGTGGGAGTCACACTGGGGGGCAAGCATTGGCATATAAAACGATCAGACAGGGCTACTACTGGCCCACTCTTCGCAAAGATGTCGTCAGCTTCACTCGAAGGTGCCGAAAG
This sequence comes from Prunella vulgaris, assembly GCA_026898435.1. Lineage (NCBI taxonomy): Eukaryota > Viridiplantae > Streptophyta > Magnoliopsida > Lamiales > Lamiaceae > Prunella > Prunella vulgaris. The sequence goes on along the minus strand of JAPKLY010000393.1, from coordinate 410,073 downwards.
TGCCAACTTTTCGCACCTAACATCCACTCCCCAGCCAACCAGCTTAAGTCGGTTTTCAGCCCATGGCCTTTCGCGAAATGGGGTATCGACTTGATCGGCCCATTTCCACCTAGTAGAGGTGGTGTAAAGTTCGCTGTTGTAGCAGTAGACTACTACACTAAGTGGGCTGAGGCCGAAGCTCTCACAACCATAACCTAAGAAAGGATGATCGGCTTCATTTGGAAAAACCTGATCTGCAGGTTTGGACTCCCGCAGTCGGTCATCACTGATAATGGAAGGCAGTTCGACGGACAGATATTGAGGGACTTCTGCAGTTCATGGAACATCAAGAAGCACTACTCAACTCCATATCACCCCCAGTCGAACGGCCAAGTCGAGGTGGTGAATAAGATCCTGAAACACATATTGAAGCTCCGCATCGAAGAAAAGAAGGGGAGCTGGGCAGACGAACTCCCGGAGGTCCTATGGTCCTATAGAACTTCCTATAGGGTCAGCACCAGGGAGACCCCGTTTGCCCTAGCCTTCGGGACTGAAGCCGTAGTCCCGGTAGAAGTCCAGAACAAGACTTGGAAGGTGGTGGGATATGATGAAGAAAAGAATGATGAAGCCTTGGCAGTAGAAAAAGATCTGATCGAAGAGACCAGAGCTTCATCAGAAATGAAAAACGCCACCTACAAGCGTAGAGCGGAAAAATATTACAACTCTCAGGTCCGAGACCAAAAATTCAAGGTCGGAGACCTGGTGTTAAAAAAGAAATTGATGGCCCCACCAGGCGTATTCGGTTCAAACTGGGAAGGACCGTTCCGGGTCACCACAGCTTGGCCAAACGGTACCTATGATCTGGAAGACGCAGAAGGCAAAGCTTCGTCATACACCTGGAGCTCGGTACATCTAAAAAAGTTCTACCAATAGACTAGAATTCTGTAATAGACTAGTCGAAGATTGGCATCAGAAATGTAGATGACAACCGATGTAAATTACGTTGCTGTAAAAATTCAGAAAAATTCCCAAGTGTTTGGACCTGTGCAACTCCCCAACCAGGCGAGCTGCACCAGGTCGCCCAGTGTTCCTGGTAGCTCGCCAAACCCAACTCGCCCACACGCTCAAAAATCCGCAATGCGCAAGGACCAAGGTCCCAAGCGTTGTAATTAAATAGCTCGAAGGCAAAGGCCAAAGTGCCCAAGGTCGCGAAGGTACCCTTTTTAAAGGGCTGCTAAGCACCTACTGCCACAAGTTAGAAAAATTCACGAAAAAGACGAAGAAACGTCTAAGTCAAGGTTCATGAAACCCAATGGCCCAACGTGAATCAATCGATGTGCAGTTCGCTCCCCTAAGTGGCCTAAGACGAACGATTCGCGGCCCTAAGTGGCGTAAGACGAAGAATACGCACTCTCAAAACAGAGGTACAATTCGTAGTCGTAAGTGACGTAAAACGAACGATTCGCTTCTCGAAGTAGAATAAGACGAACAATTGTGTACCAGAAAAATAAACAAAAATGAGCTATTTTAAAAAGTTATAACGTAAAAGCGCAAATACATAAAGGAAATGAGTTGGACAAAAAATGCTCGGCTTATATTCAAAAGGATACTTAAGAGATTTTCAATCCAAAAATATACTTGAAAAAATCCTAAGTACGAGTAGTGGTGCTGGCCACAAAGGCCGACCAGCTGGCTGTCTTTGAACTACAAAAAGCTCCTTCTGGGCGAGCTGCATGTGCCCGGCGAGCTGAATCTACTTGGACGAAAGGTAAAGCTACAAAAATGGAGCTCCTTCTGGGCGAGCTCTACAACCCGGCGACCTACTACAAGTTAGAAATTAAAAAAGCTAATATAAGAAAGCAAGGAAAAGCCTAAGTCTCGGGGGCATCAGCAGGGGCGGAGGCGACCTCGGTGGGGATAGGGGCGACCTGGGCACCAGGAAGGGCAAGTTCGGCCTATGAAGTGATGTTGCCAGTAAGCCCGCTGGCATCGAACTCGCCCAGATTTAGCATGGCATCCCCACACGCCTCTTGAAGTTGCTCCATAGTGGGTGGAGTCCGCTACTCTTGGTCGGCGACCTCAGTTTCGCCCAGATTCAGTTCCGGTACTGGGATAGTATTGATAATCTTGAACCGTGCCGGAACAAAATCCAGTGGAATTCCAAGTTCGGGGAGGGCGCCAATATCCAGCTCGGCATCATCAGGGAAGGGGACCCTGTCCAAACATTCCTTAAACTCGCCCACTACCGCCTTCACCTCATCATCATGATGGGCTCGCGCCCACCAGAGGGCCCTTAGAACCTCGGCGTAACATTGCACGAAGCCCCGATCCGAGGCCTCGGCTTTTGCAGCTACCAAATCGGCCGAGGAGGCAGCACTGTTGCGTAGTTCGGCGACCTCAAGGGCCTTCGCCTCCAATTCGGCCCTTAGCCTCTCACACTAGGCGTTGGAGCTCTTTACCAGACTCCGCTGCAGTGCGAGGTCTTTCTTCGCGATCCCGTGATTGCCGACCTCCTGGGCGAGCTGGGCGGCGAACTCTTCTTCCTTGGCCCTTATCCTTACCTCAGTCTCCTGCTCGAGCTGGGTGAGCCGGCGTTGGACGGTCTCGAGCTGCTGGAGGGCACTTTGCTCGGCGGCCAGCGATGCCTCGGCCCGTTCCTCGGCGAGCTGCGCCTGTTTCTTCGCTTTGTCAGCGGAGTCCGCCAGCGCCAGCATCCGCTTGTTCCTATCGGAGCGACCCGCCTCCAACTCGGCAACCTGCTCGAGGGCCTTTTGATTGGCGAGCACCAATCTACTCGCATAGTGGCCCGAGAGAAGCAGGTTCTCCCTCAGGTCCTGACTGTTAATGCCCGCCACCAACGGGGTCGTCCAATGCCTAGGCATCTCGCTCACAGTGTCCCGGGCTATGCCCGGAGGGAGATTCCGCATCGAAGTGAGAGAGCGAGATCGCTCAAAAGCATGCAGAACCTCGTGGCGGTTCGGGAAGGCGATTGGAGCATAACTACAAGATCGAAACAGATGAAAACTGTTAGAAAAGTAAAGGACTGAAAAGCAATGAAAGTCAATTGGGCGAGCTGCTTACTGAGCTCGGTCAGGATCCCAACCCAGTAGCGTGTCGTCGGTAGTTTGCACCCCGAACGGAGAAGGCGAAGGGGGCGAACTCCGAATGGGTGTGGCCGCCAGCGGGGCGGCGGATTGGACAGAGCCCCCCTGTCCTGACCTCGCCGAGGTCCTCTCAGCCCGGTCAGACTCCTCGTCAACCAGGCCAGTGTATCTCGTTCTTTTGCGAGCCGGGGGATCCTCCTCGCCAGCTCGGGAGCCACCACCACCTTGGGCCCCCCTCTTTCCTCGACCTCGCTCGGAGGGGGCAACAACTCGTCCTCCACCTCGCCCGGCCCGGGCGACCTCCGATGCCTTGGACTTATCAGGAGCCTTGGCTTTCTCCCTTTGGGCTCCCGACCCACCTGCCTCGCCCTTTTTGGAGGTGAGCTCTGCCTTCTTGCTCGCCTCCAGCGCGAGCACAGACGGCGGGGTGAGTCTGTTGGGGCGAGGTGGGCCCATCTCAAATCGCTCTTTCACGAGTTGATAGGCCTCAGGGACCTCGGCGATCGGGATGGCAAAGAAGCTACCACCTGCACAAAAATTACAAATGTCAGCATGATGGACGAGCTACCCCCCCATAGGCGAGCTGTAAAGAGTTAGACCTGGGAGCTCGGGACCTTGGATGTCAAGGTGGTGCGGTAGTGTGAGGAGCCCGGCGAGCCGCAGGCAATGGTGCGCGCACAGATGGGCGACCTGTCTGTCCTTCTCGCTTCTCAAACAATAAATGACGCGCACCACGTCGAACTGCTCCGACACTTTAGGCCTGCCCCGGCTGGATTTGTGTCGCTTCGGAACTGCAAAAGGAAAGGAAATTAGAATTAGTATATCTAATTCAACCCACGCACACCGAAATAAGCGACCTACTGCTGGCTTCCCCATATCCCCCTGGGGTGGGAATACGGTCACCCCGTCCATGATACGTGCTGGAGGCTCGCCAATCTCCACCGATGAAGAAAAACTGTTTCTTCCATTCACGGACTTTATTAGGCAAGTCCCCGAGAAATTTCTCCCCTGGGCGAGCCTTCAGATAATAATACCCCGCACCATCCTGCGCCCGCTTGGTCACGGCGAAGAGCTCGCCCAAGTCCGCAGAGGTTGTCGCATTTTCATAGCCCTCCAACCCAAAAACAGACAGGGCGGCAAGGAGGTTGCTCCATGCATTCGGTGTGAGCTGGGTGATGGCCAGATTGTTGTCAGCAAGATATTGGCCAATGATCGGGTGTAGCGGCAACGTAAGCCCGGCCCTCAGAACATCTACATTCAAAGCGGTCATCCCCTCAGGAGGTGCGTCAGCCCGCTCACCCATCATTGGGGCATACATGAAGATGTCCAGTGGGATGCGATATTCCATGCGTATGATGGGTAGGTCGCATTCATCAATAAGGCTCATCACCTCGCCAGCCTTGTACTCAGAAGGGGCGACTTCATCCAGGTCGGCGGGGTCGGCGCGAGGTACCCGATTTGGGCAGGGGAAGCTCGCTGCGTACTCGGCGACATACTCATTCCAATCGAATGGGTGAACAACCTGGGCGGGAACCTGGTACTCTACCAGCTGGGGTTCCGGGAAACCGATTCGGCGGAACCATTCGAGCGTGACCTCCTCCAGCTCGCCACCCTCCTCACCGACCTCGGCAGCGCCCTCCTCAACCTCCTCGGGTCCCTCGTTGCCGCTGGCAACTCTTTCCTCTTGGGCGACCTCGCCACCTTCCTCCCATACCTCACGATACACGGAACTGGAGGCTCCTTCCTCCGGATCGGGACGAAGCTCGCTAGGCAGCTCGCCAAGCGGCTCGCCGGAGACCTGGCGGGCTACCGAGGTCACCTCGGAGCTGGAGCCGATCTCCACGTACGAAACCCTAGGTGGCTCATCCTCAATTATGGGCCGTTTATCAGGATTCCGGTTCGAAAGGGTTCTACTCGAAGAGCGTGTCGACATGGTCTCAGAGGAGTTCAAAGGTCCCAAAGTCCAAAGTCCAATAGTCCAAGAGTCAGGGAAAGGCAAAGTTTCTCGGTGCAATCCACGGTCCAAAACCCCGTAATCCCGAAGAAACAACAGAAAAATCAAATAAAAGATAGAAGAGAAGGGAAAAGAAATCGAATCCTACCTTGAAGAGCCTTCGAAAATCCGTCGAGCACAAGAAAAATCGGTCGTCGGGAAAGCTCTGAGAATTCGAAATGCAAGAAGTGAGAAAATGAATCCATTTCCCCCTATTTATAGACGTCGGGGCGAGGTGCGATATTCACAGAGTACAGGGACCTGTTTGCAAGAAATTTGAAAGTTGATGTGATTGTGGGCGGGAACCGAGGTCTCAAAAGGTGTGCATGACCCCTGGATTCCCGCACCACGACGACCAGGAATAACCGCCCTCACCGAGCTCGCCTCATAGCTCGGCAATCACCCAGAGATAGTTCGCCGAATTTCAAGTTCTCCAGCTCGCCTGCACATTTGACGAGGTCATGACACATGCGAGCTGGGGGGCAAATGTTGGACTGGCGAACTAATGTAATTAGTATATGAACAATCGCCAAGGTTTGGCAGGTCGCCAGGACCCGCCCAGATCCACGGAGGTCCGGAGCTCGCCCACCTGGGGGCAGCTCGCCCACATGGGGGGCAGCTCGCCCACGCAGCTCGCCCAAGAGGCTCGCCCCTACCCCCACGAGGACCTGGCCCAGGTCCGTCATCGCATGGCACCCAGAAAATCACACAAGGCGTTGGAGCTCGCCCGTAAGCTCACCCAGGAGCTCGTCTTGTAGCCTGTTAGGTCCCGATGGTTGCACTCTTTTTCCCTCCGTCCGGTTTATCTACAAAGGTGGTTTACGGCGAGGTTTTTAATGAGGCCCACCTAGTCTAAGGTATAATAGTAGGATGAGGCATGATAAAGGAAGCAGTGTGAGAGACCAAGACGAGGGTAAGGAACCCTCGTCAACACCGGAAGCCACGTAGGCTCGTAAGGTGCCGTCTCACACTCACACACCTATAAATAAGACCTCTCTTGTACTATTCACACAATTCTGACACAATTAATACAATCCCTACTGCAATATTTCTCTCTCTAAACTCTCTTCTCTCCCTCCTCATATTACATCCAAGAACACAAATTCTTGTATTATTGTTTGATGGAATTAACATGTTATAACTAGCCACATAACAAATACGATTAACAAATTCTATCAACAAGAAAAGTCTAAATACAAAATATTAAAAATTAATGAACAAAACATTAAAACATTCACAATTTAATAAATATCCATCCAAATCACCAAATCATATCCAAAATAATAATAAAAAGTCATCAAATCCACCAAATCAATTCTAAATTCAACAAATACAAATGTCTAAATTCCAAAATAACAATAATAATTACTTAGAATATATAAAAATCTAATACAAACTCAATCATTCCCCCCACTTAGCTCATATCTCCTCACATTGCTACATCATTTTAATATGTATTATTGCATTAATATTATATATATTAATGTTATCTGTTTATATATATGTTTAATATTTTTTGTTACTTTTTATTCTTTTCGTTACCTTTTCATATGAATTACATATATGTTTAATACTATATATATTATATTATATATATATATATATATCTAATATTATATATAATTAATATTATATGGAGCGGGGCAGAACAGATCGGGGCAAAAAATATGTAGATCCAAAGCGGGTGATCCAAACAGAGCAGGGCGGAGCAAATCGACTATGGAGCATATCATTTTGTCATGCCTAGATGATGTGGAGGGGTTTGAAGTAGAGCGGGTGAGAGTGGGGAGAAAAATAAATTAATTTTGATATAAAATAAATATATTTTTATGATTTTATATTCTTGATTAAATATTTTATACTTTGAAATAATTTTATGATAAGTCTAGTATTAACTATTTTCATATAAAATCTATAGATATAATGAAATCAATATAAAATGAATAATAAGATATTACTGAATATGGAGTAATAATATAAATTTCAAAATTTGAATAAGAGTGGATATTCTGTAACTAATAATTACGACAATAATTTTATGCACAACATATTTCATTTAATGCAGTAGCACACATTTCGCCGTATTACGTATATTGTTAGTTTTTTTGTTAGAGGAGTATATTATTAGTTAATATATAGTGTTGTGTTAGTTCATGTACATTATAGTGTTATTTTATATATAATATGATTTTAGTTTATTTATTGTGCCATGCTACCTATGGTGTTAATTTATATATATTTAAGTATTAATTGATATATAATATTTTATTTATCTGTATAATAATCAAATTTTAAAATATTTAAAATAAATTATTAATTATCGTAGAATTTATTGTGTGTATATTATTCACATAATATTTTAATTTGAATAAATATTAGTGGAGATTTTGTGTGTTAATAAAATTTCTACACGAATTTTTGCAACTGATCAACGTGGTGTTGCTTTAGGATTGTACGTATCATATTACCGTGACACGTTCAACTTCAATCAAGAAAATAGTTATAATGTATCTAAAACAATAGACAGTCCCTTTCAAAAAAGAACAATAGACAGTCCAATTCAATTAATATTTGATTCAATTATCATTTTCTAATTTTATATTACTCAATATTAAGCTTTATTCGTATTTCTAATTTTAATCACCTTAAGATTTAAAAGGTTTTTGGCTGTGCTTAAGTTTAACTTTTTTTTAAATAATTTATAAACTATTTAAAATAAAACAAAATCGTGGGTACACCCAAGTGCATAGTACGCACTTGGGATTTAGACTCAATTTTAATTTTACTTTTGAATGGTTCAATTTCAAATATAAATTAGTCAAAATTAATTTTAAAATTTACACTTAATTAAAGTTGCATGAGATGCACCCAAGTGCAGCCAAGACACACTCGAAAATATAATTTAAAAAAAAATATTTGATAAGATAAAATATATAATAATTTTTAAAATTTTAAAATTTTAAAATTTTAAAATATATCCTTACAACTTGTAAGCCACACCCCCACCTACGTACCTCCCTAGCCCCCCCTATTCCATCCGGTCTCATCTTTTCTTCCTCATATCTATGTTAATGTGGAAATAAAAAATATTTAATTCATAATTAATTTAAATATAGTGTTTTATAAACTTTTTAAATAATATCTAACATATTTAAAATTAATTTAATTAAATATTCTCTTAGTAGTACCTTTTCAAAAGATTATTTGCTAGTATATTATGGTTGATATCACATTACTATATATTCGATGAGTCAATATATGCAACAATATTTCATCTACATACTAAACAAATCAATGTTTATATATACACCCAACAGTATTTCATACGGAGAGTTGCATATCAGGAGTCGTAAAACATTTTACAAGTGTTACGCAAATTTTTATATTTATTTTTCTCAATTCAAAACTTTTTTAATATTTTATGTTTAAATTGAATTGCGACCAAAAAAATTAAATCAAACCAGGAGCTAAGAAAATAAAAAATATATTGCAACTTAACTTAAATATTGGAAAATATATCAAATTATTCCATTAATTTCGTTATCATCTTGAAACGTATACAATTCCACAAATTTTGCATTTTTTTTCTCTTTTCATTCTTTAAAATCAAATCCATCATATATAAGATTCCACCCGACAAAAGAGGGGCAAATTTGTGAATAAAAGTCTTAACATAAATTTAAAAAAAAATAAAAAAAAGGTAAAGAAGAAAACTTGAAATTGTCATGGCCAAAAGCGTCTTATTACAACAAATACCGAACATACACAACAACAGAGGGGTGCAAGCAGAAAGGTGGGCCAGAATGTATCTGATCACATCCCATCGCTGCCGGCTGTGACGCTTACAATTTTACCTAACTACCATTTATTTATTTTTTTAAAATTTTTTTAAGGCTGAACGACATGAGGGACATGGATCTGCTGCGGCGGCGGCTGGCTCTGCACCATCTGCAAGTTCAACCTCGAGCACGAACGTACAATCTCCCCAGCCAATGGTATAATCGGCATGTTATCGCAGTTGCATATCTCAATCATGAACCCATCAGGATCATGGAAGAATAGCTGATCCACGTACACACCACCTTCTTCTACCCTCTGCCGCAGAGAATCAATCCCCATCTCCGTCAGCTTCTTTTCCACCACCCCCATGCTTTCACACTGCAGCCATCAAAAATAAAATTATTTGATGAAGAAAATGGGAGTATATTTTTGGAAGGCCATATTAAGGCAATGATGCTAATACTTTTCTATATCTTTTATAATACTACTAAATTCAACTACTAGTCATGATCATCAAAATTGGGTAAATTACCAAATTAATAAAAATAAATAAAAAGTGTAACAGTTAAATGAACTGATTCAGCTTTTTGTTTTTTCATCTTTGGATCCATTATTATTATTATATATTTTTTAATCGAAAGTAGGATCCATTATTATTTTACTTTAACCACTTCAAAAAAAAAAAGTGATTTTAGATAAGCTTCACCATTATTACTCATCAAAAATCTTGGATAAAACTGTCCATAAAAGAAAAAACGTTACCTGAAAAGAAATGTGATTATCCTTGGGATTGATCACAGTTTTCTTTGGCATGTTTTCTGGATCCTCCGATTGCAGAAGATGCACCCCAATTCCATGCCCAAACAACCTGCAAATACATACATAAAAATAAAAATAAAAATTAAACCCATTTCAAATTTTGTTTTTAAATTGATATTTCAAATTTTTTATTTTTTAGTTTTAATGAAAATTACCATGCTCCATCAAAGTTGAAAGAATGAGGCCTCCTAACAGGGACAAAACCAAGAACGTTTTGATAAAAGTTAGTGGATTCGTCGACCGATTTGCAAACAAGGGAGATGTGGTTCAAAGATGAGAGGTGCAATGGATTCCCCTTGTTTTCCATCTAATCAAAATTCAAAGATTTAATTTGAATCCAAAATCTTCGTGATATATCAAATCTAGGAAAATTTGTGGGTAAGCTTAATCTATGGAAGAGAGATGAAATTCTGCGCAAACTATGTGTTGTATGTGAGAGAGAGAAACGAGAGAGAGAGAGAGAGAGAGAGAGACGGCTGAAATGAGGGGGAAAACATACGAGCTAATTTATAGAGGAGGTGGGAAATAAAGATTGCACATGGTCATGTTGACGGATGATGTTATTTGTTGTGTTGCAAATATGATATTTTAATGATCTGGAACATTATTCTTTTAATATTTTGTCATGTTATTTATAATAGTTTATTTTAGGCGGTGTTAAATTTGTATAAAGTATTTTACTGTAAAATATATTTAAAATGAATTACAGTTATGAGCCAATTTTAAAATAATGAAAATATTAAAAAAATATGGGTTCATAATATATACAAGATCTAAAATTAGAAAATTTGTAGCAGTATTATTTTATAAATTTGTTCTCACATTGTGTTAATACATAGATAAATATGTATTATTAAAAGGCAAAATTTGTATTATTAATTCTTAAAACTTAAATTTATATGATTTTAAAGTAATTATAAGAAAAATATATATTTTTGCAAGAATAAAAATGTAAATTTTTTATTTTTTTTATTGATTTATATTAATAATATATTATTGATATACTAATAATACATTTTTTAATACCTTAAATGTGGTACGATAATAACAATATATATTTTATTAAGCATAATAAATATTTATATGTATAGTAAAAAACATTTCTTCTTACGTAACATTTATTTGCTCCAATAATAACATATATTTACAACTCAATTTATGTTAATATATGAATAAATACATATTACTATAAAAATAAAATATATTTTTATAAAAATAATATATATATTTTTTAATTTACTCCTTATCCATTTAAAAATAAAATAAAAAATTTAGAAATTTCTGTAAAAGAAATACTATATTATTATTATTTATTATACATAAATATTATATATGTTTCACATATTATATTTTAATAGTATTGGAGATAAAATAAAAAGTAAAAAATTAGGGGATCCATCCATCGGGAAGGACCAAAGGAGGAGGGCGGAGGCCACGTGGCTGTTTGTTATTTACACGTGTTGGATATTTGATACCTTTGACACGTGGATCCCTCTATGCTGATTAGGATCATGTCTACAGCGAGCATCTATCAATTTTCTGGGGCCACCCACAACCGTTACTTTTGTTTTTTGTTTTGTTTTTTATTTTTATTTTTATTTTTACGCAAGAGAATTCTACAACCTCCATTCCAAATGGGGGTATAATATAACCGTAGTCTGCTCGGCTTGTGAGATTTATAAAAAATTAAGACACGCTTGTTTCAAATTTTGGTAATGAATTTTTTTTTTCCTCTCGTATATGTTGATTGAGAGTTTGTATTCGTGGTAATTATATCGTTAATATTATACTGCAATTTAGAAAATTTTAACAAAAAGAACTTAGGTTGTAGTATGAGAGATAGACTGAGGAGGATGATTATAAAATGAAATTGGGTAATCAAATGAGGGTAATGATTACCTTATTTATGAGAAAAAATAATATTCTATGTCTTATTTATTCTCATTACATATAATAATTACTATGTGTATATTCTTATTCTCATTTTCATACCAAACATTTTTATGATTTGAATTTATTTAAATTGAGTTAGAATATAAAGCAAAGTTCATGTAAAATTTTATAAATACTCGGCTTGATGCTTGTGAACTTAATCAAGATTTTTATGGCATTACTTTCAGTTTGATTAATATATTTAGTATTATATTTTTATATCTATCTATGTATATATATAATTAAAAAGTTAAAATTCTAATTCGCATTCTCACCCTGCAGCTACAAATAAGAGTGTGCAAAATTCAATTAGTTATTAAAAATCAAATCAAAATATAAATTTAGTTTGATTACGGTTAACAATTTTTTCAAATTTCAATATTCGGTTCTATTATTTAACCTTACATTTTCTGTTAATTGAATTTTAACCGAATTAATAATATAAATATAATAAATATTACTCCCTCCGTCCCAAACCAATTTGCACACTTTCTATTTTGGATTGTCACAAATCAATTTGCACTACTTAAAAGGGAAACATCGATTTACGTGCACACTCACAAAACTTTCTACACACTTACTCATATATCACTACTTTATTTGAAAAATACATTTTCTTAAACCACGTGTCATCCCAGTGGTGCAAATACCCCTGGGACGGAGGGAGTAATATATATCACAAATAATATTTTATAATTATTTAAATAGATAAATATTAGTGGGGTGATTATAAGGGGGTGTAGTTATAACTCAAATAAGTGTATCAAAGTGAAAAATATTGCAAACAGGTGAACAAATTTTATTGCTTTATGAGATTGTCACTCTGCTATTTACCTCCACTTTTGTATTGTTCATCTATGACTGTATGCTAGCAGATAATTTGACACTTATTATTACTGTTTCTCATTGTAAATAGAATATTTTTTCCGTTAATATATTTTCCAGCGAGATAGTGATCCTACTATTAAAATTTTTACTATACTATATTTGTTATTTCCCATGTCCACAATAAATGGACTAATTTTCTACATTTGGTTTATTAATAATATGTTGAAGAGTATTATGAGATCCATTTACAAATTTAAAAATTGTATATGAAAAGTATATAATTCTCTTTTCTCAACGTCTAGAGGTAATCAGTCATGTTGTCCGAATAACTTCTCAATAACTCCAGCCAGCATTTGCAGCAGAGTTCATTGCCGCACAGAAATCAATTGAAGGGCTTCAAGTACAATTGGCAGTGCAGAGGCGTGTCAAAGCTCAACAACTCTTCCCTTGTCTCTTTTATCCCTAACTATTGTAACTTGTAACTTGTAACTATCCCGTTGGAAATAATTTAGATTAGTTATGAAGCTTGTATCGGTTGAGAATTTCGAATGAAGGCTGACTAAATTTGTAGATTTTTTAGTTATCTCTCGGCAGTTTACATACAACAGTTTCCTCGGCCAACCTTTTGGGTGAAAATATTTATATAAATAAATTTAAAAAATTAATTAGATGATCTTTAAAAAATGACTCAATTTGAATACATATACTTAAATGCATAAAATGAACAAATTGTAAATTTATAGTAGTCTAAATTATTAAATTTATAAAATAAAAAAGTTAAAAATATTTATATAAATAAATTAGAAATAAAAAATTAATTAGATGAATTTAAAAAAAATACAATTTTGATAAACATACAATTAAAAGCATAAAAATAAACTAGTTTAAATATATATTTATCTAAAATGTTAAATTTATAAAATTAAAAAAATTGGTGAAAATATTTACACAAATAAATTAGAAACAAAAAGAATAATTTGATAAGATTTAAAGAAAAAAATGGCTCAATTTAGAAATATATATATATATATATATATAAATGCATAAAAGTGAATGAAAATAATATATTTTTGAAAGGAACAAGACTTTTCGAGCACCCAGAGGTCAGAGATTTGATTGCTCTTGGGTGCGAATGTGACATATATTTCTACATTCTAGTGGTTCGTGCCCGCCACGCAGGCTATAGGTTTTCAAAAAATTTACGAAATTAACGATGAACATATGTTCATTACTAAACTCTTCAATTTTCGATCTGGTTTAAAGTTAGAGATGACATGTGTCTGTCGCTAAATTAACGATGGACCTAAAAATTCCATCATTAATTTTAGCTACATATATCCATCGTTAAACTCTACTATATTGTTCGGGTCTTGACCCGATTTCACTACAACATAAATGACATTATGTAACATAAAAAAAGTGTTACTTAATATATATAAAGTGTTATCTATTATAAATAGGTAACACTTTTAGGGCGTTGCACTTGCCCGTGTAACCTAAAGTCTAAGGTAACACTATTTTTAATTTTTGTATCACTTTAAAAGAAAGTGTTACGTTTTATATGTAACACCTATTAAATGTTACATATGAACTATATGTAACACTCTTTGTAAAAAAAAAAAAAATTGTAGTTCCTGGGTTTTGAATCTTGTACCTCTTGAATTTAAGTTTTCAACACCTACCATCTTGACTAATCCATTATATATAATATATTTTGAACATCAATTTTATTTAACTCATTATCAATTTTTTCAATTTTTTTTCTTCTTCATATTTTAAATAGACCAATGGTGAATATTAACACATATTAATGATAAATATTATTTCATAATGAACCAAATTATGTTCTGCCTAAATTTCATTCATAAAATCTATTAATCATGTAATTATATCTAAAAATATATAAATTATTTATAGTTTATAGTTATATAATTAAAATATATATTTATTATGCAATAAATTATTTTAAATTATAGATAAATTTTATGTACATGAAGTTTCGTAAATATATATATATATATATTAATTATTTATTAAGATATTTACTAAAGAATATAATAAATTGTTATACACTAGGACATGTTTATATATGACTAATATATTTATTTTATAGTTACCAATTGAGTAGATTTTATATAATTAGTATATATATATATTTAAATAATAATACCAAGTGTAACAAAAATATATATGTTACACATATATTACACATGTTAAAGTGTTACATATAACGTGTTACCTTTATAAAAGTGTTACACAAGAAGTGTTACCGATGTGAAAGTGTTACCTAGATATGTTACATTTGTAAAAGTGTTACCTAAAAGTGTTACATATTTAAACGTGTTACCTAAAAAGTGTTACTAATTTAAAAGTGTTACATATTTATAAAATGTTACATAAAGTGTTACATAATATATAAATTAGAAATATGTTACCAAAATGTGTTACATAAACTAAAAGTGTTACAATAAAGTGTTACATAAGGTTATTTATATTGTAGTGTTTAGATGAGATAATTTGTGTCTATCACTAATTAGCGATGAATCTCAAAATTTCATAGTTTATTTTTAGCATTGCCTATTTTAGGGACGGCGAAATTTTGTCTCAAGTCCATCGTAAAAACTATTTTGAGACATAAAATTTATTTCAAAATCTATATTAAGTAACATTTTTTAGTGGTCTTAAAAAAAAAACATAGAGACTAAAGATTAAAAAAATTTACATTTATTTCATGCCTTGGGAATTTATATTTTTCAATTTTACATGAGATAACTTAGTTTTAATTTTACATTCAAATTTATCGACCGAAAAATTCTAAATCATTGTCTCCTTTAGTAGTCACGTCACCCCTTGCCGCGCGCTACCACTATCGCCTTGCAGCTGTTGTCCCTGCCCATTGCCGTGATCCTCCAATCTCGTCTCTCATTTGAAAAATTCAAAGAATCTAGATGTGCAATTGGTGTCGCCACTCCATCGCATCTAGCGGGCCCTCACAACCACCATCTACATACTATTCTATTTTAGAGTTTTGTTTTGGTTGTTTGCTTAGATCATCAAGTCAACCTTCTCCATTGGCGATGTGACTAGGTGTCTATTTGGTAGGTTGACCCCTCGGATCATGTTCTTTTTGTTTCGTTATTTGCTTTATTACATTCTATTTCCTTTGTCTCTCTAGTTTAGGGATTTTTATTTTTTTTAAAGTTCTGATAGTTTGTTAGAGATGCTCTTAAGAATTTTTTAGTTTACTAGGATGTCAAGAAGAGATAGACATGATAAAGATAAACATGATGAAAGACATCTTAGTATAGGGTGCTCTTTCTACGAAAAAATGTTTAAAGTTATAGTCCGTTCAACTTTTGGGAAAATTAACTCTCAATTCTCATTGGATTGGATTGCAGAGGAGTTTGTTTTGCTTTTATGTGAAGGCTTAGACTTTATTATAAATTTATAGTGTTGTATGCATTAATTGATTCTTGTTATTGGTTTTGTTTTCTCAAAAAACAAAAAATTAATTATCCTCTCATTAGATGTAATAAATTAAAAATATTCTACTTTGTAAATGAAGTAAACTAATGCAATATTAATATTTTATTATGTAATTATCTTAAATTTTGAATTAAATAAAAAAAGATCATGAAAATGTGCATAGCTTTACTCTAATTTCAATTGAGATTTCTATTAGTAAACAGTGAAAATGATCTTCAAATTAGTTGATATTTAAATTGGATAAAGAGTTATTCAAAAAACATGACCAAAATCTAAATTAGACCAGTTCAAATATTATCATTTAATTTCCAATTTATAGATTACAAGGTTTGATTTCTTCATGCTTGACTTGACTCTATTCATGTATGAGAGAGGATAGCTGTTTTTGTTCGGTTTTACACTCAAGCTTACGTGTATAAGTTTGTGGTGATCTTATGATTGAATATTACTCTTTCCAACATTAATGAGTCAATATATATATGTTCATTTGTATGGTTTTGGATTAATTACTAGAAAACTGAAATATGTCGTTTTCATGCATGTTTTGAAGTACGTAGTTGGCAACCTCTAGTATATTTATATAATTAGGTTGGCCAATTAGGTCTAAAAATACGCGCGATTTAAATTTAGTGTTCATCAGTAATTTTTAGACATTTTTATTTAGTGTTCATCTATATTTTAAACTAAGTGTACGTACGTCTCTCTTGTAAAATTAATTTGTTTAAATTTATACTCATTAATACAATTTTTTTTTTTTTTGAAAAATTCACAATTTTCCACTTAGAAAGCAGTTAAATGAGCTCTCCAAGCGACATATGCAAGTGTCAATCATTTGTTTTTAATTTTTTTTATATATAATTATTGATCATGTTATATGGAGTTTAATTAAATCGTGAATCGATCAACAGCAAGTGCAAATCATAAATTTTGAACTTCAAAATAATGTCGTGCCACTTTTTATTGTTGATTTGTGATCAAAATTGAATTTTAGAGAAATAGTAACTAAATGTTATAAAAAAAAATTATGACTAAATATATTTAATTTGTCCAAAACTTATGGGCCAGTTTGGGATTCAACTAATTAATGCCATAATTGTGTAATTTTAGTTTATAAATTTAATGGAGCAAGGAATCCATATTATATTGATAATAAGTAAATATATAAAAATAATACCTCATATAATAAGGCGTATATACACACAAGACTTACTATGTTAAAATTCTAACTATTTCATTAAACATCAATATTATAAAATTAAAAAAATCCCATTAAAAGATTAGGATTAATAAAGAATGAATTATATCACTAGCTTCGCAAATAATTTAACAATATTGCATCTTGTCCAAATAATTCTTCTTAGAGTCGGTTGATCTTTTATTTTTTAAATATGTTTTTAATAAAAACATCTTCTTCTTTTTTTGCATTTCAATATATGATACCTAAGTTATGTAATCAAATATAAATTAATTAACAAAGGGTAATTAGTTTTACGTGATGCACTCACTTAATAGTTGAGACTATTAATATATGATTACACTGAAAATTTTGTGTTGATTGTACTAAAAAGTTTACATTAAAAATCGATCACAGTGTAAATTTTTCAGTATATCGATCCACACTTTTCAATATAATCAACTCACATTTTTTTAAGTAAACAATCTTAATTATTGAGTAAATGCACCGTGCGCCCGTTACATTTTTTTTTTTTTTGACAAAAGATAAAATTAGTAACAAGATGTACATCTATCGAATAGACCATCCATAATGGCTGGTGGTTCTATCCAACAATTAGGACTATCAACATTAATTTCTAGAAGTCCTAGCAAGAGCATGTGTCATTTTATTGGCATCCCGACAAATTCACTTAATCAAGTATTGAGATTCTCCCTCGAGAAATTTTTTACACTCCCAAATGAAGTCACCAAATAAAATTGAGTCAGCCGAACCATTTTTTATCGCATCCACAGCTCTTTTAGAATCAGTTACATATTAGACATTGAGATTAACAAAATATACAAACTTAGGAAAAAAAAAACAAATAATGTGTCAATTCAATCATAGACGTTTTGAAAGTGAAAAGTTTTGGGCTTATTATTAACTAGTGGACGGTACATACACTAAATTAGATGCATTGTGCATTGAATTTTAGTGAAAATGTCAACATCATCATTTTGCATTGAGCTTTACTAAGATTAGTTTCTTACCATACACATTCATGAAACACACACATTTAAGGAAAAAGTTTTTATTAGGAGGAGAAATGCATGCCTAATACTATACCAAACTATACTTTAATATTTTAATTAACATATATAATATTTTTACATATTTATATAAAATATGACTTTATTATATATTTGTATTATAATTCCTTGTGCCAATCTCAAGTGCACCAGTTGCATGTTAGTTAGATTAATTGAAAATATGAAATAAAATATGTAGACTGAAATAATTAAAGCGTGTAAATTAATATAATTGAAATATAATAAGAGATTCGTACATCAGATGCGTATAAGACTGGAGTCATTTCTATCTACCAAAACCTAATTGCAGAAGGCTATATATTCTTTAACAAATTTTTTTTAATCCCCACAAAATTTACTCATTTAACTATTAAAAATACAATTATTTAAAGCGTCAATTTTATTTTATTTTTTTGGGATAAATTATTTTGGAGATATATATGATATGGTTGTTAGGATTGCGATTGCAGTTTTGCTTGTTGTCGATTAATCATGTTTCCTTGTAATATATTGCATCGTTTGGGTGGGAGAAGATGAGATCATATATTTTTTATTTTATTTATTTAATTTTACCCTTATACATTTAATTTTTTTTCTTAGTTCGTGTGACATATCTCCAATTGTGAAGACACGAAAGAGTATGTATAAGAGTGGCATCACCATATAAGTCTATTGTGCAATTAAAGTACATTTTTTAAAAATTACATAAAATACTATTGAAATATATTTTATTACTGAAAAGTGTATTTTTTAAAATATCATTTTGTAATAATAATATGTGTGACTTTTCAATTAGAAACAGTACACCTTTTTAAAAATACACTTATTACATGATGCAACAAGTGTATATAAAATTATATTAAAAAATGTTTAATTGCAATTTATGTTAAAATATAGTGATTTTTTATGTAATAAAATAATTTGAGTTCCTGAACTTTGTCAATTTCATCAAATGATTAAGAAAATCCCACATCCCTTTCAATATTAAATAAGGACACAAGCCGCAAATATTCCTCACCAAGTTCGGAGGGTTTTATTAAATTTATTTTAAATGTTTTATAAAATTTATTGTTTTATAAATTATTTTAAGAGTTTATAAAATATTATTATTAACTTATTAATTGTTAAAATATTTAATTAATATAAATTATAAATTTTTTAATAAATTATTATAATCTTTTAAAGTGTAATATTTATGATTAATAAGTGTAAGGAGCCAATCATTGATAGTACTTATAAGCTTCTAAATAATTTATAAATATTTAAAAGAACTTATAAATCCAATCAAACATATTTTCGGGTTTCATTCAGTACAATATTTTTGTTTGCACTTATTTTACACAAAAATAGTTAATGGTTTTTTTAGGGAGGAAAGATCAACTTGCTAAAAATTTTGGTTTAAAAAGTTATTGTCCCAAACATTTACTATGCACTATCACATAAATTTTTTAACTAGTTGTCCTATAAAAATAAGACAAATATCTTTCAATCATATTAAAAAAAAACCCTAAAAATATATACGAATCCTAATTCAAATCTCCTTATTCAAACACAGCATATATATGACCTTCAAAGTACTTAAGCAATTTTAAGTCGTTTAATTGTGGATTAGGTAACGTATTGTTTTGTTAACCTAATAAATAATAATATGCATTGGTTGGAGTACCTACATTGATATGAAGTTTTCAAATAATATTACTCCATTATATATAATTAATTACTCCCTCCGTCCACGATAAATGGTCCACGTTGCCTTAAACGGTCGTCCACAATAAATGGTCTACTTACCTAAAATGGAAAACTTACAATCATTATTTTCATTTTTTATATACATATACTCACTTTTGCCCATCACATCAAGTACTTTTTTAATAATTAAATATTTTTTTATACTAATACACTCACTTTTACACACCAACATCAACTTTTCTTAATAACCGTGAATTGTCAAGGTAGTCCAATTTTTGTGGACGGAGGGAGTAGATGTTTTATATATATATATTCCAGAAAAATCAATAATTAAGAGGAATAAATAATTGGACAGTTCATCAACTCCACTTAGATACACAATTTTTAACACATGACAACGTCCACATGTGTAATTAATTAATGTTTATGTATTATTTGTTGGTAGCCAGACCAAATACAAAGTATTTGTTTTCGTGAAAAATCAGGATGCAAATGACTGTCTTTTAGGCTGCTACGCGCTTAGCGATATTCCCACCACCGATGATTAATTCAGATTTGTGAAAAATGGCCGAGAGGATATTTGGCGGCACAGGAACATATGCGATTTTTATATTTATTTAAAAATTATTTAAAACATAAGATATTTTCATAAAAGTATCCGACGTTTGCCTTAAATATATTTTATATTATTTTAAATTAAAAGGTATTTTTTTTTAAAGTGCGACTTAGAAAACTTGATGAGAATAATTTCACATCTGATGAGAAAGAAAAAAAATGCTAATGTTGAATTTGAATCCAACAATATGAAGACTATGTGCGTGGAGATGAACAACCTTTGTTTTTAAAGTTTTTTTAAATTGAACCACTTAATTTCATGTTAATTTATTATATTATATATTTTGTTGTTTTTATATTTAATTTAGAGACTGGACATGTATTGAGACCGTTCTTTATATTTTGTGGAAAATATTCTTAGTTATTAATTATATTTTTAATTTATGATTAATTTATCGCATCGATCTTTGTTAATATATATAATAGAAAAGTTTGATATAAATAGAAGAAGAAAAAATGGCTTCGCCTGATATAGGCGTTTGGCGGCATTCGAATGTCCAAAGACCGTCAAACACTATTTACGCCCTCGAAGAAAATCATCAAATCTTCCATGAGAGAATTTATGTTAATTATTAATACTCTACTCCTTCTATCCACCAAATTATTTTTTACTTTCATTTTTTATTTGTCCACAAAACTTTTTCTATTTCCTTATTTGGAAACAACCCACACTCACAAATAAAAATTTGGGCCCTACAATACCTCCACTTTTTCTTTACTTTATATATTATTTTAATATAATACTAATTTTTATTAAATCTCGTGTCATTTCACAAATGAGAAATAAATTGGTGGACAGAGGGAGTAATAAACATTATCCATAGTATATGTGTTATGATATCAATTTAAATTGATATATTTTGCTAATCTATTTTTACCAATTACCGCAACTTAATTTTTATTTATTTTTTTGTTAGTGGTGGTACCTATTTCTAAAGACCACAGACGCGCATGTAGTGCTGCTGCCCGCACGGTCGAGCCAAGCGGAATTGGCAAGCCGTAATTTCATGTAAGCTGACCAATTCAGCACTTGATTGAAACTAAATATAGCGTCTTTATTTCTTCTTAAAAAATAATTATAAGTTTTATTTTAATTATTTTTATTACTGTCTACTACATTAGATATACCAGGTAATTTAAATATATTTTTAAATAATTAATTTTTATTAAGAAATGATTGTATTTTTTATTTCAATTATTTTTGTTTACTCTACTGTCTATTTGTAAGTCACTATTGATGCATTTATCATTTAACATTTAATGTATTTTGCTCAATGTGTATGGAGCTAAAGATCCACTACACAAACGTGCAAACTGTTTTTATATATACTAGTTTTATGCTTGTTAACGGAGCGAGGCGGTGACGGGTCAAATTCCCATCCCATCATCGTGATCATGGGGAATTTCCATCCCCGCAAATTTTACGGAAAGTTTTCTGTCCCCATTCCCATCTCTACGGGCATTTTCTATTTCTCGCGAACTTTTTTTTTTTAAATTATAAATAATTTCTATAACAATAATAAAAAAAGTATAAAATACATAAAGAAGAATATATTTAAAATTTAAAATATAGGAAACTTCAAAATCAAGAATCTAAGATTTATCACCACTGTGAAAGAAAAGACTGGTGTGAATTCTGATTTCTAATAAGAGGCTAAGAGCAGAATAGGAAATAGGGTTCATTTCATATTTGATTAATTTATGTCTTAATATATTATATAATATATTTATATATTATATTTATACAAGGTCTTGTCGAAAAATACCATTCCTAGAAACCCCCCGTCCTAGTTAACTTTCATTTCCAAGTTTGAGGTTATAAAATTTTCAGTAATTATTTAAAAATGTACTTCGATTGCACAATAAATATAAAATTAAGACATATAGTGCGATAATGAGATTAGATTTATAATAATAATAATAATAATAATCTTAATTTCAAGAATTTAGATAATCTCCAATAATTGATCATGTAACAAGAGATTGATTGCCGTGCGCTATTCGAGTTTTATGCTTGATAAAATTTCAACAAGTTTTATATGTCAGGGTGCACCAGTTAAATTTGTGCACATATCATGTTTTAATTTTATTAATTATCATAATGTGGTTATATATAATTGCATGTTTCAACATGAAAATTTAGCCTCTGTATTAAGAGTCATTCCAAATTTTAAAATAAGTTTCTTATGAGTTATAAAACGATAAATTAAAATATATCAACTTATTTTTTTCCATCAATTCTATCCCACACAGTCACACGACTAACACCATCCCAAACTTTACCACCTCTTTTCATCCTCACGTATTTCTACCTCATCATATAAAATAAAATAAAATTTTGAAAAATATTAAATTTTTTATAAATTGTATTAGTCAAACACATTTATAACTCATAATTTATAATCTATTTACAAAATAATATATTATTATAAGGGAAAATGATTTTTTTAGTTCTTTATCTTTCACCAATTGTATTTTTCGTCCTCTTAATTATACCTTTTTAAAAATAGTCATTTAACTTATCAAAAATTATTTTTTCGTCCTCTTAACTATACCTTTTTAGAAATAGTCCTTTAACT
>JAPKLY010000393.1:301775-374686 GCA_026898435.1 Prunella vulgaris | reverse complement strand
ATCCTCCTTGATGGGTTGTCATTTCTCATCTGTTTAGGTTTTCCACACATTTCCAGTTGCTTCTTACCATCATCATTATTGCAGGTATCCCGTGTATGCTAAAGCTGCTCTTTGTCAGGCTTGCTATAGTTCTCTTCGATTAACCGAAAAATTGGAGAAGAAAGCTTCTGAGCTTCTAGAAGCTATACCAAAACCCTTCCTCGCACTCCACCTCCGTTTCGAACCAGATATGGTAGCTTACAGCCAATGCGAATACTCTGGTCTTTCTCCCACTTCCATCCAAGCAATAGAAGCTGCACAAGGAGATAGGAAACCATGGACTGGAGAACAAGCTCAATTATGGAGAAGCAGGGGTAAGTGCCCACTTACACCAAATGAAACTGCAATAATTCTTCAAGCCCTTTCTATACCCACGAACACCAATATATATTTAGCAGCTGGGGATGGGATTATGGAACTTGAAGGCTTAACTTCTGTATATCCTAATGTGTTTACCAAGTCTACCCTTTTGAAAGGAGAGGACTTCAGAAATATGCATGGGAATACGAAAGCTGCCCTGGATTACTATGTGTCCATTAATAGTGAATCATATATGGCTACATATTTTGGAAATATGGATAAAATGGTTGCAGCTATGCGGGCTTTTAAGGGGTTGTATAAGACACTTTTCTTAAGCAGAAGAGCTTTTGCAGTTTTGACTTCTCAGGGGCTGAAGGGGAATATATTGATGGAAGGCTTGTGGAAGGTTCATAGAGATGATTTTGTGATGGGCGTGGGATCTGCTTTGCCTGATTGCTTCTGTGAATTCAAACTATGAGGTAGAGATTCAGCTTCTCTTTTCCTCTCTATTCAGCATTTGTTCTACCGGAGTAGTGTACGTAGATTTTGGCCAGCGTGCACTTGTAATCTGAGTTTTTCACTCCTAAAATTCAAGAATGCATTGTAACTGTCATAGAAACTATTATTGTCTTGTATTTTGTTGTATCTCTCTTCGTTACATCTCTTTATGGAGGCATTGTTATATAGGTGAAACATGCAACTTAGAAATCAATGGTGTAGGGAAACCTAATCACTTATTTTTTTTTAAAGTTGTCTTCTCACAGCTTAGTGAGTAGAGTAATATCTGAGATAACTCTTAAAAGATAATTCAAAATAGAAAAGAAAAAAATAAGGCGAT
Organism: Prunella vulgaris; assembly: GCA_026898435.1. NCBI lineage: Eukaryota > Viridiplantae > Streptophyta > Magnoliopsida > Lamiales > Lamiaceae > Prunella > Prunella vulgaris. The sequence continues at coordinate 373,509 of JAPKLY010000393.1, read as the reverse complement.
TGTAATTTGAATTTGTATTGTTTTTATTTTTTGGTAGAGAATCTTGGATTTTACAAAGTATTAAAGTAAGTGATTGAATATATCAAGTTGAGCACTACATGGGGAATAACAGCAGCAACTGTAGTTAATCTAATAATCTCAGACAAAAATGAAACATCTATTCCACAATGAGCATCCTTGTGTTAGTCTTTTGATGTAATGACGAGCAAGCCCAGAGCACCGATGACAATGTACTGCAAGAAAAAGAAATCTATGTTAATATGGTCCTTATGGAGCGGCTTTGGCATAAACTGGAAACCCGTTTCGTTTGTGACGCACGCTCGTGTGGTTTTTGAACTACTTTCTCTATCACAAAAAATAGAGAAAGTCTTCTGTGCACCAGTTACACCGTGCAATTCAAGTGTATTTTTAAAAAAGTTATACAATTTATTACTGAAAAGTTGTTCAAATTATTACTGAAAAGTTACACTATGAAAGATACATTTTTCAGTAATAACATGCGTAATTTTTCAGTAGTATTTTGTGTAACTTTTAAAAAATGAACTTGAGTTGCACCGTGTAACTGGTGCATACAAGACTAATTCCAAAAAATATGCACTTTCTGTTTTTTATAATAATTTTATTTTTTTAGTGGACGGAAGGAGTATTGGTTGAGAAACCAGACGGAACTATCGTAGAGATGTTGAACTCATATGTCATCAGAAATGCATGCAATGAACGGAAAGAAAAATATGACAGATAAAGAAAATGAAAGGATTTACGAACCTTGATCAAGGGCTTTTCAGTCATGATGATGGTAGCCCATCCGGCATAAGGTATGAAGCTGCAAATCAGTATGAAGGATGTTAGGTCGTCATCTGTGCACATTAACATTTGGAAACATATACAGACGAAACGAATGCATACCCTACGGCTCGTCCCATGATATGTTGCCTTTGTAGCCAGCGTTGTCCAGGAGCATACAAAGATATATCATCGTCGTCATTGTTATCTCCTACAATAAAGAAAAAGAATTTCACATCTCAAGAATGGCAGGCGAAAACAGAGATAACTGCTAGATGTTTTAATCTTAAATCATCTGAATTCGTCAAAAGTTCACAGTTTTCATCACTGGTAACTTTACTATTTCAAGGAACAACGAATTCATGCAAGTGAAGGCAAAATGTTTGGCACCTTTTGTGAGGATATCAACTTCTCCAGTGTCTTTTCTTTCATGGACCTAATTGAAGAGAAAAGGAATAAGAACACATAAGGTATAGCACAAGACATATTTGTTTGTTGTTCTGAATAATGCTAGAAGAAAATTATGCTAAGCAGACGAATCCATAAAAAATTCTCCTGGTGATTGTATAATTTAAGCCCCTTTACGTTCTTATATCGTGATCAGTTCAAGCAGTTGCAGTTCACACAGTAAGTTTAATCTACTACATTGCGAATAAAGATAGTAAGTACAATTTTAACTAATAGCCAGGTATTTTGAATTGAAATTGGATGACAATACTGAATATACGGATTTAACCAATTTATTTTAACAGAAAGTTCATATATAACGATGATACCTTAATTACGCGATGCACGATTGGAATTTCACGATTCTGTAAAAAAGAAGAAAAGAAAAGAAGTGATGTCAGAAACATTGCAGGAACAAGATATATGATACTACTTGTGATGTACAACTGTGAATTATTCACAAAAAGCTGCTATGTTCTGTCTGTAAGTAGAATTATATGTCTTTGAAACCACATTTCATAGTTCTGAAACTACAATGAGTAAACTTGGAGGGAAATTTGGAGACTACAGATACCTAGAATTGAAAGCTACAACTATGAAAAAAAATCGAGTTTTTCTCTTCAAAAGATTGAACAAGAGAGTAGTCCACCAGGCATTTAGCCATTTACTATGAATATTACAGAGGAATAACAAGATCAAGTAGCAGAAATTATTTGCCAATCATATCCATTTGAACATACACGACAATTTATTCAACAAATGATGCAGATATGCATCGAATTCATCATTAGCATCGTGTACTCCTTGACATTTTAAAGCTAAAAGGAAAGTTATAAGTAACCAACAATACTCAGTGATATAGCAAAAAAGCATAACAGAATCTTACATCTACATTATATACAACAATATCGCCTGCTCGAATTGGATCTTTGCCCATATGCAAGAATAAAATGTCTCCCTGCAGATGAAACTTTTCTGTAAGCATGATATACATCAGTACCCACTATTCAGATGAGAAAGACACTTAACTCCTCTGTGCTTCATTATATTCATTTATATTGGTGCTCCAAATATTAACAAAACTAGCCTATTTTGTTCAATATATATACAACCAAAGACCAAGTTAATGAAAATGGAAAGTGATGGCAAATGAAGAAACTATAGTTACTTAATACTCTAGCTTGATCCAAATAGATCTTTGGATTAGGGTTTAGGGTCATTAGAAAATGAGTGTACGATACAGGCTTACCCTAGCAAATCCAGGTTCCATGCTTTCAGAAAGAACGACGACGACAGGGGATTCACTTCCAGTTATACAAGTCAACGTCTTCCATATCATCAAGGCAGATGCAACAATCATACCTGAAGTCAAAATTAGAACAAAGAGGATAAGGCAGTGGGGTTTGTAACGAAATTGCTTTCTGATAAACTTCACAGTCATAATAAGAGGCACATTATCATTATGAATTATTTGGAATAATAAATTTCCAGAAAAGGCTTTGGAGTTTTAGTTTACAGACAGTCTCTCCGAAACACAGGCAACTCATTCAGGCATATGGCAGAAAAGAAGCAAGCTTTAGCAATAAGATTAAGCAAAATAAGGTCTGAAATAGTGCTGCAACATGACTCCAGTTTAGTCCTCTTGCTAAATTCTTCCACACTAGTAATTTTACAAGAAAATTCGATCAAAGTGTGTGCACTCGAGAATCTTGTATCCCATAATTTAACTATTAAAACGCCACATTGCAGCTTTAATACACACACTAAGATATAACTAGAATCTTGAACATACCTTACAACAATACATGAAATTTATTACCTTGACAAGCAATTAAATGAAAAAACAACAGCTCGCTGGCGAGTTCAGTTCTAAACAAATATTAAAAAAATATATATATATCAAGCCCCAAAAAAATCCTCATGGCTCAGATGCACATTACCACTCCACTATTGCTAAAATTTTCTTTTGCCACAATCTCTCTCTCAACTCCAAAAATTCCAACATAAGGAATAAATAAAATTTACTGACTGTTAACAGATGAAATGATCCAAGACTATCTTTGCAGCATCAAGTCCATATTGATTTCATAAGCAAATACATTACCACTCAACTGCAAACTCTCTGTCAATTCCAAAAATCCAACATAACGAATAAATAAGACCTTGACTACACAATTTGAGGTAAGGAAAGATAATGACATAACTTCAACCCCAAAAAAATCACTCTCCAACAGATGAAATTATCAATTAGAGCAGAGTAAACAATGTATAAACAACACTTTCCCAAACAAATAAAAAACCACAGAAAGCACCATTTAAACTTATGTTAACCAAACCCATATTTTTATAAAAAAAAAATATATATATGCGCAGAATATCAGAGAATCGCGACACTTGAAACAGAGTAGGAAAAGAAAAGTGAAGAGAGAGAAACCAAGGGTGATGGCCTGATGGAGGGCCTGTCGTAGTTGGAAAGATTTTACAGAAGCCACGGTTTCTTCAATCCACCCCATTGCTGTAGCTTTATCCTTCGATCCAATTTGAAAATCTTGCAAGTTTTCTGAATTTGCGGAAGATGATAAAACAAGCGTAGAATTTACAGAGTGCGGTGTTGACAGCATCAGCGAACTGTGATTGGTCAGTTTAATTACCTATGACTCACATAGACCAACTTTATGCCTACGTGGCATTTCTTTTTTATTTATATTTTAAAGTGCTGGAGGTGGGCCCAGATTCGTCTGGATGGGGTCCGCCCTGCCCCGCCGGGGATGCGTGTCAAATTGCCGGAAAAATAAAATAAAACAAAAGCGTTAGACAGACGCGTCTGGCTTGTAGACGCGCCTCGTGGATGCTTTTGTACTTAAATTTGAATTTCTAGCCAAAATAACTACACTTTTATAAATTCACTCCCCGAACACAATAATTAGAAGAAAAAAAAAAGTCGTAAGCATTATTTGCACCGAATGCACACGTGTAACTCAAATGCATTTTGTTATTACTGAAATATCACACATGTTATTATTAAAAAATTACTTTTTAAAAATATATATTTTTATAATATGTACAATTTTTTAATAATAATTAGCGTTACTATTTAAAAATGCGTTTAAATTGCAAGATGTGTATGTTGCACACACAAGATTAAAACATATAAATAAGGACTCAAAATTGGAAAAATTCAAGTGATGAAAGATAGTAAATCTATTATTTAGGGCTGACAATTTAAAAAATTTACCCATCGATTTAGGAGGGTGGCGAAAATTGGAAAATTTGTTCGTCATACTAAGGGGTAGCAATTTATGTCTCTTACTATTTTTTTTTGTAATTTATGGGTATCGTCTAAAAATTCAAATCTCATTTCCTCGGATGTTGTCTCCACCATTTTCTGGCGAATTAAAGGTCAAATCATATATCAAATTGTCAGTCTCTCCAAGTCCATTAATTTGGAACCTCTAATTGTTTTTTTCCGTATGCTACAACTCTACAAATATAAGTTTTAACGATTCATTCACCTCAATTTTTTGGATCAAAGTTCGATAAGTTTCTGGCTAATTAAAAGTCAAGTCATTATCAAATTGTTCATCTCTCCAAGACCGTTATTTTGATATATAACTTTTATTTCGTTTTCGTCTGGAAATGATCTTACTTTGAGAATAAGTTTGAGTATGATAATACAATGTTTTTCCAATCAATTTACAGTTCTTTTTATGCGAATAGAAAAACAAGTCATACACTAACACCAAAGGAACATGCTTGTATATATGAACAATTTGATATATCACTTTTATTTATGCGGGCTCATTTGCATTTTTTTTTTCAAGTGTTATTATTTTGTATATAGAATGTAATTATTGTGTATATGAAATATCACTATTTTGGTTAATAGAAAAAATACCTAAATTTAAAAAAATGTATGTATTCGAAGGGAAAGAGGCAAGAAATGGAAAAAAAAAATACACAACCACAGTAGTAATAAAACATTGTCTCAACCGCTAGGTCATAAATTCAAAAACAAATGCTGCAATACACTATATAATATCAAAATTCCAGTAAGGTCAAGTGCCCCGTTGCCCCATGTAGATTTGTCCCTGATCGCTCGTCTTTTAATTTACCCAAAAATGATGTGACGATGACAAAGAGCGGTGAAATTTGAATTTTTTGTGATTTTGATCATAAATTGTTAAAAATTGGTAATGAGGAGCATGTATTGATACTTCCTAACATGACGAACAATTTTGGCTACCCCAAATCCAATGGGCAAGCCTTACAATTTTTTTGTTAGAATCTAAAGATATTTCCCATCGATTCAAAACTTGAAAGATTGAATTAAACTATATATATCAATACGAGACCCCAAATAATAGAATCTACCAACTTCAAAATTATGCACTACATGAGTAATAGTGATCGGTTCACTACAAAATTTCATTTTCAGAGACTACTATCTCATATAAGCCTATCCACCAAGATGGCTAATACAACACCATGCTGACACATGAAGAAATAAGCTTGGGAAATTGGTCAAAAGTATAATTTTCTTCTGTACAATTTTTTTTTCTGCACAGAACTAATTTGTAATTAGTGTCAATTTTGTGAACTATTTTTAATTTTTCCTTTATTTTAATTAATTAATTTTGCACTCACGTATTGAAGCTCAATGTTAGTTGTAAGGTTTAAATAGGACAATTTGGTATCAATGTTAGTTAAATGGCGTAATTTTTTATCTCTCTCTTTCTCAACTTTCTCAATTCTATGTCCCTCAATTCTTTCTCACACATTCTTCCATTGGGAATAAATTTAAATAAAAATTAATGCTCACCCCATCCAATTTTATTAGTCATTTATCATTTATATGAGTTACACGAAAGTAAGTACATTATATGAGTTACACGAAAGTAAGTACATTTTGTGCAAAATTAAAGTGGATTGTAAATTACTAAGTGTAAAATATTACCTTTTAAGGAAATATGGCTAATTTTATTGGAAGAATTAAAATGAAAAGTAGGTCCAAATAAAATTGGACAGAGAAAATATATTTTTTTTAAATTATTTATTTATCCGTGAGTATAATTTATTTAAAAGTAGAATGAAAATAAAATTTGGAACTACAATAAAATTGTGTTTTAGGAACCAATTTTTTGTCTCAAAATACATTCTGAGACTGATTAGCAATCGATTTTAGATGGTTGCTAAAATGTAAGTCGTTGATATTAGTGACCGTTTTTTTATGAGGTCGATAATCAACGACCGCTTAGACCTGATCGCTGATTTATTCGAGTCACAATAAAAATGGACAACATTTTGAGATCGTCACGAGCGGTCATCAAATTTAAAATTAATTATTTATTTTTTACGACCGACGTACGTAGTCTCTAAATTTAAAATTTTAATTTATTTAATATTACCAGTGATGATCACTAAATTTCACGTAAATTAAAAAAAAAAAAAGGGGTTTTGATGAGTTTGAAGCCGTGTCCACGTAGGTCCTAAGTGGGGTCCTAAGTCAAATATTCATGTTTTAACTTAGTCGTTGCCTACTACAACCACATACGTAAACTTGCGTTCTTGCTTTATTTGATAAAGTGAACATTGGCAATTAATTTTTTTGGTGTTCATTTTTAAATTTCCATCTGCATTAACTTTCCTGATGTTGCTAAAACATTTTTAAGTTTAGGATTAATGGTGATTAATTGTTTATGTTTTTGAGCTTTTAATGTGCTTAATTTTGCTGGTTTTGTTGAAATTATAAGAATAATCGCTTGATGAATACATTTTAAATTATTGTTAGATATAATGTGATCTTATTCTACAATCGAATGTCTAATGAATCATGTTAGTGCAGATACTAGATATTAAGAAAAGATAAACATTAAAAATGAAGCAAAACATACTCATATGACCCATGAGTTTTTAGTCTCGTTTCGTATTAAAACAAATGTTTTGACAGGAACAATCCTTTTTTAACGGGATAGATTATTTAGTCTCTTAAACCAAACACACACTTAATGTATTATTTACTCTAGAAATAGTCAAGAATTTTGTTTGAGGCTATGCTTAGTGATGAATTTTCAAAGATGATATGAACTATTTTTGTTTTGAAAAGTCACTTAGTCAAATTGTCCATAACAAATGAAATTTATTTATGAAGTTAGACATTTTAGCCTTTTGGCCTATTTCATTAGCAACCTATTAATTTAGACACATTATTCTTTAATTTTGAGCTTAATTTTTACTATTAACTAGTGAAATTTTCACGAGGATATTGAGGATTACATAGGCGTTAAGGAAGAATTAGTTGGATTAAATTGTGTAAGAGTAAAAAGATTAAAATAATAAAAAGATGAATGATTGAATTGTACAAGGGCAAAAATGAGTGGAATGAAGAAATCTTGTGAAAGAAGCTCTTTCTTGTATGATAAGATGATGGAGCCTGAGAAAATTTGCTAAAAGGAAGAGGTGAAAAATGAGTGTGCTTGTATAGAAGTAAGTGAACAAAGAAATCGTTGCAGTTTAGAAATTGTGTTGCAATTTGATCATTTGCAATCTTTTTTGTGAGAGCGTAGAGATAATTCAAATGTCTTGACCTTTTATTTCACTATTTTACGAGTCATTTCGTCAAAAAAAATTCACCTTAACAGAAAAAGTCAACATTACACTCAAATAAAAAATTCTTATTGATTTGTTAAAGTACTTCAAAAAAAATTCACCTTAACAGAAAAAGTCAACATTACAATCAAATAAAAAATTCTTATTGATTTGTTAAAGTATTACTTTACCAGTGGTGGAGAATGTTGACAATTGACAAATATATGGTAGTACTTGTATTTAGAGTAATGTTGAGGATGAGTCTTAACGTATGCACTTGAGTGTTGAGAGAACCACCCAAAAGAATTGTGATAACCGGGCCTTTTTATATGTTCATCAATTCTTGATTGAAGGTTGAAAAATTGATATATTTTGCATGTCAAGTTGAGCATATTGATATGAGATAGAGCTATATTATATTGAATTAGAGATGTTAAATTAGCTGGTCCTAATTTTAACCAATTAGGATCAGTTCTATAGGGCTGTGAGCTTAAATAGTCTCGGGTCGTAGCAGTTCATTGTTAGCAGTCCACTAATATCCAGGAACTAACCCTAATCCTAGTGATCCCCGCGCTAAACGGGCCACTAATGGGTTAGGAATAAAATTCTTTTTTTTTAAAAAAAAATTCAATATAAAATATAAAGTCATAGTTATAATGTGATACTATTCAAACATTGTTCATAAAATTTACATTAAAATATAATTCACAAAGTTCACACATTAACAACTAATTCAAATAGGGCGCAAACCCTAAGAGCTTGTTTGGTTAGGGATTGACCCATCCGAATGGGGATGAGATGTGTCCATCTAAAATTCCAAATACTCATTCATACCTATTATACATCTATATCTCTATTTTCACAAAATCTCATATAATCACGTCTCATTTTCATCCACCTACCAATTCTCTCATAATTTTATTTTATCCACTTATTCTCTGCCCTATTTTTATTTTACCAATTATAATAAAATAATTGATATAAAGTTCAGTCCAACACTACTTCTTCATTCTTAACCAAATATTACTTTATTCATAGGATTACCCTCGTCCACCTATTCTCATCCCCGTCCTATCTACCATCATTCCTAAATAGAAAATCCCTAAATGAAGAAGATCCCGACTTCTAATTTCTAAATTCTAATGTTAACTTATGTTCGTACTTCTTAGTTAATAATTAGAAATAATATAAGTTAATTTTTAATAAGCTTGCTTGCTTTTTTTTTTTTGGTATGTTTGACCTTTTTCAATTTAATATAAATTATATAATTAAGTAAATAATTAATATATAAATTTTTAAAAAATAAGTGGGCTAATGGGTCAGCCTATAGAACCTAACAGGCTAGCCCGTTTAGTCTGCGGACTAATCGATCATGAAAAAAAGCTCAGTTTCAAACGGGCCACTATATGCTCAAACCTGATCCTAAAAATTTTAGAGTTAAACGGGCTGATCCGCCAACCCGCGACCCGTTTAACATTTATACATTGGATGACATAAGGATCATATTTTAATTCAATCATCCCCCTTTTTTTTTTTTAGCTCCACTTAGACCTTCTAAGGTCTCTGTATTTATTTCCAACTTGATTTAGCTTCATGTATGCATTGAACATTGGATACAACTCCTCTAATTATCAATATGGAAATAAAATAATTCATAACATACAATCATGTCTTCTTACCTAAAGGCATCATAAAATCATCTGTAAATGATTAAACGTGCAAAGCATTATATGAGTATAACCAAGGATGAAAATATCGCTATCGCAGGTAATATCGCAATCTTAAATTTACGGAAATATCGATGGATATATCGATATCGCATATCGCATATCGATATCGCAAAAAAAATAGAAAAATAACGGAAATTTTATTAAAATTTTGGAAATTTAATATGAAATTTTAGGAATTATTATAGCATGTTATTATGCATATGTTTCATTTAAGATCACAAAAAATTGACATGTTTAAAGCAAATAAATAGATAATGGACTATATAATAATTGTCTGACATTAATTAATTAATAATATAATGCATAATACAATAAAAAATGATTTGAATTACATGATACAATACATTTAGTACCAAAATGATGACCTATGGGGTTCAAATATAGAAGATGGAATCCCTTCTTTGTCCAAACAATATTGGTAGAATAATCTTGCATATAGTTATGCACATGTCATTCATATGTTTCTCTATCTCTTCCAACTGTTTCACCATATATTGGATAGTGTGCACTAACCCAATGATTTTGTTGATATGAAAATGAATGCTGAAACACATTTTGAGTATTCCAACCAAATTGTGAACTCGAATGTGTGTCAGAAGCATATGAAAGAATATACAATCACTAATAAAAAAAATATCATTTGAAAATTGTATAAAAATATAAAAAAAGAAAAAATTGCGATTTTTTATGTAGTGCGATATTTTGCGATATATCTGCGATATTTCCCGATTTTCAATTAATTTTGTACTACGAGTGAACCGATATCGATATCGATATAGATATTTTGCGATATATCCACGATACTTTGTAAAAAATACATTGTACCCCAATATCCATATCGCATACTCAAAATTTGCGATATATCCGCGATATATCCGCGATATTTTCATCCTTGAGTATAACAGAGACCATCCCACATATAATCAGATTTGATGATTTTTTTACCATAATATTTATAATTGTTATATTATGAAATATTAATTTGCAGTTTTAATGAGACCTAATATTTATAAAGGGATTTTGAAAAAAAAAATTATGATTTTATCGAATTTGATGATTGTTTTACAAAGGTTCAAGTTGGGATCGAAGAATTTTATTATTTTAAAGAGTTTATTCATTTATTGTATTCTTACTGTACAAAATTATTAGAGTCTCTGATAAAATTAGCTCATAATGTAATATTGATATTATTATATCAAATCATTAAAATTATATTATGTAATCGCTAAAATCATAACAATTTTTATACTACAATTTTAATTTGTAAATTGATAAGTAAAATAAAGTCTATGCAATCATCGAATGCATGTTATAGTCTATGAATGTAAATAATTATATTAAATTCATAATATAAATAAGTTTTATGCGAGAATTTGTGCTCTTCTATGTTGATTAAATTATAAGATTTCACTCAAAAAAATTTAGAAAAAAAAAAAGCAGGTTATACTATTAGAGCGAGTCTCTTGTGCACCAGGTGCACCATATAATTTAAGTTTATTTTTTAAAATTTATATTATTTATTACTGAAAAATCACACATATTATTATTGAAAAATTACACCATTAAAGATACACTTTTCAGTAAAAAAATAAGTAACTTTTTAGTAGTATTTTGTGTAACTTTTAAAAATGCACTTGAATTGATGCATATGAGACTTAGGCATACTATTAACACCAACATTGATGTGTTCAATATATCCTAAAGCAAACTTAATTATACAAGTAACAAATGAGTTTGAAAATACAAAACTAAGGAGATACTTTATATGAAAATTCTTTAATGATAATGAAAATGTGGATAAATATATAATAATTAAAGTTGTTAGTAAGGACAAAAAATATACATAATATTTTTTTTTTTTAAATAAGATAATCATTTTATTTATTTGATTATCCTTCTCAATCCTCATATCATAATCAATAATTTTTTTTCAATTTTTTTCTTCTAAATTTAGAGTATAATACAAATGATGAAATCACTATAAATAGAAAATTTTATTTAATATACGTAAGAGTAAAGATGAAAAATAAAATATTATTTCTATTACCACCCCTAAGATATATTCCCTCTGTCCCACATGAATTTGCACATTTTTTTTATTTGGACGTTTCACACAAATTTGCACACTATCAAAAAAGAAAACATTGATTTACGTGCACACTCACAAACTTATACACTTATATATAAAACACATTTTTCTTAAAAAAATGTGTCGTCATGTAGGGTGTAAATTACTACGGGAAGGAGAGAGTATAAATTATAAATAATAAGTGTTTTTAAATAAATATAAATATAGCAGTCACTTATTCTGTTTACAAAACACGAAACTACTCCAGGCCCATGCATTGCAACTTTGCAAGTGCAAAAGAAACTACAACCGTGCATTGCAAGTGCAAAAGAATCAATAGTTGAAAAATCTATTTGACAAAATGCAAATAACTCCACGTGGCAACTTATTCATGGCTGGACCATTCCAAAAAAAAAAAAAAACTTATTCATGCCTGGCCAGAAATATCATATTGCATTTTCAGTTTTCACATCGCAGAATTTGTTTTAATTTATTCCACCACAGACAGCCAGAGAATCTGGTACTGATAGCCATACTTCCACGATTCCGTTATCAGATGGCGCTCATCGTGCCTGTGAAGTGCCCCCCGCCACTTACGGTGCACGTTAGTACTCGTCCCGGCCAGTTTAGGCTCTCCGCCTCTTTATCTACGTCCCGTCGGTTCGAAACAGCGGCGGTGGACTGGGTGAAGGAAACTGCGGAATTCTTCGACCCGGATTCCCGACCCATCATGTTATTCGACGGTACCATTCCATCTCACCATTTCTTAGTTCGTAGTTTTTTTTACAATTTTAAAGTTGTCAATATTTGCTCTGTTTGTTTCATATTCGTAATTTCTAATCGGTTTGTGTGATAGGTGTTTGCAATCTATGTAATGGAGGAGTGAAATTTGTGCGAGACAATGACCGGTCAAGGTTGGATTTCCTTTTCCCCTTTCCCATGTTATATTTGAAATGCAAAAGAATTCTGTTTTTGTGTCTGTGATGAATTTTCCGGAATTTAGAGATCTTGAGGTTGCGTAGTTTTCAAAATGTTTGGGATATTAGCGTTGTTTGTTTATAATCTCTTGCAATTGATTATAATTCTTAACACATTTACTTGCAAACTTTGATCTACTCATGTACTTCTTGGTGTTATTGTAAGTTTAAAAACTAGAAGCTCGTAGACATTTCAACTGCACAGATGAAAACACCATTTTTTTTTTTTTTTTTGATGCGGTTTCATGATTAAGAGGGTTTTGACCAAGAGATAGAATAAAATTTACTTATGACAAGAGAAATTTTAATGTTCATTAAAGTTGTGTCAACGAGACATCATCAAAATAAAACCTTCATTGAAATCATCAAATTGGTAGTGATGCTCAGCTGTAGTAGCTCACGAGAATGACCAACCTTATAAATGTCTCCCAACCACATTCTCTCAATTGATCGACCACAAAGTTAAACTTGAAGAGAGATGGTGAGGAAGAAAAAGCATAATTGTATTCCCTGAATATATGTGACAAATACTCCTTTAAGATTGAAGTTATACTGGCTTGCACTAAGAACCTTCCGAAGAGTCTGAGGTTACCCAGTTGAACCTTAAATATCCCAAACACAGTTTTGGTTGGATTTGCCCCTGTAGAAGTAATGTTATGCTCTTCATGCAAGTTAAATTAGGTAGTATCATATATAAGCTCATATCCAAATTTGTCATTTACTATGAAGTTAGCCTGTTTATCTGATTTAGCGTCTGCTTTCCAGGAACATTAGATTTGAAGCTCTACAAAGTGAAGCGGGAAAGAAACTATTGCAGAGATCTGGACGAGCTCCTGATGATATTTCAAGTGTCGTTCTAGTTGAAAAGGATAGGTATATTATCCATGTGAATATTGAAGTTAGTATGTGATATGCTGCATGCTTACCTGCTTGCGTCAACTGTACAAGTGACACAATCTTAGGATACCCTACACCTGCAGGGTGCACTTTAGGATTTTCTTTAGATGGGATAACATTGGAGTAGGATATGATTATGCTTTCTATTTTAAGAACCTTCATTGTATATACCAGTAAAAGTTTTGTTGGATTCTACAGAGCTGTTGTACTAAGAATGATTAGTTCGAGGATTTTCACGTCCCAGCTATATCTTTGATCGAATGAAGAAATGTTTAGAATGTTGTAATGACAAGTAGCTAACCTACCCATTTGACAGAGAAAATAAATCCAATTTAACATTCGAATGTTTTTGTGTATAATTTTGTAATCTTCTTTGATAATTTAGGATATGTTATTCCTTTTTTATCCTACCAGACACGATATTGAAAAAGAAAAGACTTATTTTTCAGCTCAGATTATATTTGAATCAAGATAGAATTAGAATTTTGAGTAGAACTTGAGTAATGCCTGAAATAGAATTCTCGAAAAGTTCATGATGTAGTTTGGAGATCTATTTCAGGTTTTATATCAAGTCTGAAGCTGTGTTAAAGATTATGGAATACATAGATTTGCCCTTTCCCCAGCTGGCCTTCTTTCTCCAATTTGTACCTTTGTAAGTCAAAGTTTGTTTATATTCTAATGATGTAGCATAAATGGAAACAAAAAATTATCTGTCTTGTCTCCATTCATTATTCTTATTCTTTTTGCAGATTTGTACGGGACATTGCTTATGATAGTGTTGCAGACAACAGATACAATTTTTTCGGACGCTCAGATTCTTGTGACATATAGGTCTTTCTTTTTCTGTGCTGTTTTGGAGAACAAGAGATTGCTGTTTCTGTTGTATAAATAGATAATTTTTTTTATATTGAATATAGTTTATCTCTATTTTCAGTGGCTTCTTTTTTAACTGTTCCCAAGTGGCTTCTTCTGTTTATCGATGAAAATTTGCCAAATGATTTCAAGTTGTGACCTTTTCTTTCCCTCGGGGCTACTGCCATGTAAAATTGTCTTCAGTTATTAGAAGCTTTCGGGGTTGAATATTTGTCCTCTCCTCGAAACATACGAGACTGCAATTTTAAATTCAATTACTGGCAGTTAGGAAAAGCTCGAATGTTTAAAGAAATTGAGAAATTAAACTCTCTCCCAAGAAGTCAATCCTACTTTGTTGCACAGATAATGCATTAATAAGATACCGATGCTTTCAATTTATACTGTTGAACTTTCTTCTGTATGTATTGTGTATTCAAGGTGTGGGAACTCATAGGTCATAGTTTTGATTAAAAGATTATCTTAGCCTTTGACAGACCTATTCTTGTAAAGGGCTTCTTTCGATTGTCAACATTAACGGAGTCAGTATGATGATATTTGGGTAACCTACATTACAATAAAAAAGAAAAAAAGACATTTAGAATTTGTAATTCATTGTTCAATAACTCTTATTAATATTTTCAGTGTATCATTATCTGGTAATTATTGATATCTTACACTCAGGGAAATGAAAATATATTTTTCATCTCCCATCCTGTATACAGGTTAAAGAACAACAAGAGTCTCGGTTTGCTCTGCTGCTCCTTGGTCGTGAGAGAAGTTTTCACTAAATTGTATCTACTGCTATATATGTTTCTATGGCCACATTCCAAATCTTTATTTCCTCATGCAATCCAAGGATGGGTTCACTGCACGAGCACGTCCCTGAACATTGATGCCATAGGCTGATGCTGAATGATTAGGAATGTCCGATTTTATATCAACATTTTCTAGTAGGATGTTAGTGCAGGGCATGGTCTCGCTGCAGCTAAGATCAATCACTGGGTTCATGTCAATGGATGTGCCATGAATCCCAGAGTATCTCACGTTACTAACTTTGACTGCAGATGTCTTTAGATAATCAAATCAGTTAGTACTCATTGTGAAATATTTGTCAATCGATATTTGATCATTGAGATCTTGAAATCTAGTAACTTACTTTATTGGCACATATCTTGTGTGGGCAGTAATACTGGTCAATTATAATCGGGTTTTTAGCTTTTATGAAGGTTATGTTAGAAAAGGTGATATCCCTTGCAAAACCAGAGCCTCCCTACACAAGAACCAAAAATCACAGGTTCATTCTTGATATTAGAAAAAACTTTTATGTGATTTTGCTAAGTTTTTGAGTTGTTACCTGCCATGTCTTGATCCTCACGCCATTGTCAGTTCTGTTTAAAATGCTATTGGTTATCTTTATTCGTTCTACTTCATCGTGGGCCCCCTTCTTCCCTAAACTCCCAATACTGCAAAAGGAATTGGATTTTTTTGTCAAAATTTGTTCTTCATCTGTTGGAGATTGTTTAAATGATCTATTTCAGCATGATATGATTAGAGAAAGATACCTTATTCCATGTCCAGGACCACATTTTATGTTGGATATGAGGACATTCGACGTACCCGCATTGATGGCAATACAGTCATCCCCTTTTTGATAAACACAGGACAATGATAACCGATTAGCATTTATATACATCTACACACATTTATATGTATTAACACACAATTGCATGATAAGTAGAAGGTCTAGAGGAGAAAGGTCATAGTTATACCGGTTGCCATTATAGAGTCAAGAATGCGAAGATTGGTTGAACCGCTGATGTCAATTCCATCTGTATTGGGGCTGTCTTCTGGGGCCCTTAGCTGTAGGTTTGAGATGGTTGTATCATTGCATCCAGTTATGGAGATATGGTTTTTTTGGCTGTTTATATGTTTCAATCCTCCCACATAGAGTTTGTTGCAGTGAGAGAATCGCAGTGCCTATATACAAGAGAGAGAGAGAGAGAGAGAGAGATTTAGTTAGCTAAAAGGCTCCAACAGTTCAGTTTGTGAGTTAGCTGAAGTGATCAGATGAGTTACTTACAGTGGGTCGGGAGTCGTCGTCAGCATCCTGGGGCATATATATCAGAGCGTTAGTCAATTGTGGAAACTTAAAAAAATGAAGCTAAGGACAGAACACGAATCCTCTACATGTTTACTCGTTCATTTGTTCTGTGTTTCTCTATCCGTAATTCACATAAAGGAAATTTAGAGAATTCATTTTGGTAAAGAATGTTCTAACTTACGTTTTCCCACCATGTAGCTCCGCGGCCATCAATTATTCCTCGGCCCTTCCCTACTACGGAAAGCCCATCTACTTCACGAAATTTGAGCCAGTCTTCTGTGTCTTGACGTCCCCATGCTGATTTTGCAGGTGCTATTATCCTTCCCAGAATCTGTTATAATAATTTCAAGTTGTGTTTAATCATGTGACAATTGATGAGAAGACAGGACTCTTTTTAGTTGCACTATATATATGGCTCATTCATTGGAATGATTTGTATCAAACAGGACCTAAACCATTATGGTGTGGAAGAGTTGAACCAGTTTTGTTCAGAGGGAGAAGACGGGGCGAGATTGGACTGGAAATATCGCCTTGTTTCCCAATTTCTCGGACGAGAGAATGGATTATGGAAGCGTGCTATTCGAACTATTGGTTCGTCTATGAAGGCGATGAACAAAAGTAGGGCCTAAAAACCAGTACAAGGTCATGAAACATGACAATATCTTTGTTGATCGTTTCAAAGAATGTTCACTCAGGTGACTCTTGAGCTAAGTATAAGTGACTAAATTGAATTTATTTGCATGTTTTTAATTGCAAAGAGCATTTCTTACCTCAAATGTAATAAAAGGGCAAGTGCATGGGCCTTCAAAGTCGATGTTGGACACCAAAAATGTCTTCCCAGCTGCCACACTTATCTTCGGAAATTTCCCCCCTTGGATGCAAGCTGCTTTCCATGCTAGCTCAAAAGCCTATTTATGATTTTTTGAAAAAAAAAAAAAAAGGTGGCAAATTTAATTTTTTTTAAATATTTAATGAGCAATTATCTACGACGGGTCGTAGTTAGTACTCCCTCATTTTTCTTATGAGATGTCATTTTAGCTTTTGCACTGTTTCTTAATACATGTCATTTTGATAATTTTTCATTTAATATTTCAAATTTACCTGTTTTAATCTCCTCTCCTTTTTCACAGATCTTTCCCCACAAAAAAAATTTCCATCCATTTTTCCCGTTTTGATTTGAGATATTAAAAAAAAAAAACATGATCTGAAATATATTAATTAACGGAAAATTTGTGGTTAATTGAAATTATGAGAATAGATTATGTCAAGATATAGAGTTCTACTTATGAAGACAATATTGACAAAATTTTAAAATTTTAATTATAAATTGACATCTAATAAAAAAAAGTTATTATAATATTATAACATTTGAGATATCGATATGATTGCTGGAAGATGTTATAAGTTGACATCAATCACTATATTCTCTTTATTAGATCATGGATTCTTTTCGTTTTAATAAAACCAATGATCATATAATATAAACATAATAATAACCCCTATTTACTTTTTAACATCATGAGTTTTAATTTGGGAAAGGGAGTATGATTTAACTAATTATGTGATGAGTATGTCTCTAAATATGTTGATAGTATAAAAAATTATATAATTATTGATATTATTATATATACATTCACATGTTACATATGAAATATTATAATATCAATAAATACTTGTTATATTATTAATAAATACATATAATCATATAAATTTTATATCGAAAAACTTATTCTCTAAGATTTTGCGGTATTTGAAATGGTGGAAGAAAGAAACAACTACTTAAAATTTTGATATGAAACTCAATGGTTCGTGGGTTGGTTGTGGAATTGAAATTTGTATAAAGTATAACTTTTGAGTGTACACATTATATGTTGATTTTGAAATACATAAATTATTCTAAATCGATATCTATATCAGTTTACTTACCTTAGTGTCATCATGTTTTCCATCTCCCACAGCTCCAAATCTTCTAACGTCATAGATGGTGGGATCGTTAGTAGTCGGGGCCAAACGATGCCTATGAAAACCTGAGGCGGCTCGATTAGAGCCAACTTTACTTGGTCCGAAAAAGATCAAGCTTAAAATAAAAATGGGAGCTAACACGTCCTGCAGTTAACCAAAAAAATCAACGTACAAGAATAGGAAAAAAGATTAGTCAATTGCATAATTATTAAATAAAAACTATAAGTATCCAAATTGTAATAAACAAAGTTGGGGGTACTTAATACTGCATACGAAATACAAGTGTTTTTTAGGGAAAGTAATAATAATATTTACGTACCATAGTCTGATTAGATTTTGCGTAGAACACCTTGTTTCTTTACTTAGTATAATGTTACTATATATATATAATGTTCCTATATTTAATTTATATGATTGTATCATGTTACTCTTGATTTATATTTATAATTGAATCCCGTGTAATTTGACCTGGAAATTTAATTTTCTCAGCCATATTTTCATCATCATTAGGTAATGAGGCACTTAAAATTGAAGGCTTGGCTAATGCTGCATCATCATCAATTGCTATATAATGCATTTTAAAGACTTGGAAATTCATTCTTACACACAATCTGGTATTTTCTCATTTTCGTTGGATTTTGGTACTTATAATAATATAAATAATGTGATCATGAAATAAATATATTGATATGACGCGCGTCTCCAATAATAACTCCTTTTTTTTATTATTATTTGTTTGATTTTATACATTATGTTTTTTCATTAAATTATAAAATAAATAAATTTATATCGTACCTATAATAATAACTCCATTCTTAATTATTTGTGTGATTTTATACATTCGTGCAATCAAATTTTAAATAATCAAAATATTAAATGACTAATACCTTGCTTTGACTACATAAATCTTCCACTTAAAAGAGCTTTTAATAACAGTTCTCTAAGTGACTTTGGACTTAGGGAGTTGTTAATAACATCTTTACAAGTGGCTTTGGACTTAAAGAGTTGTTATTAACAGCTCTCTATATTGAAGGTTTACTTATATAGCCGTCTCTAGGGGTGAGCACTATTTGGTTAAAACCGAAAAACCAAACAAAACCGAACCGAAATAAAATTTTGGTTCGGTTAATTTGGTTTTCGGTTCGATTTTGGTTTTAAATATTCAAAATTATGGTTTTCGGTTTTGGTTTTTAAGGTAAAAAAACTGTATAACCGAAAACCGAAATATAATTATATTCATATTACTATATATACTTATATATATTACATATAATTTATAAATTTTATATACTATACATACGGATATATGACTATATATAATGATATACATATATATAACATTATATATTTTTAAATCTAATAATCAAATCTATCATTTCAAATCATAATATATATATATATATGTAACATTAAATATTGTCTTTTTTACAAATATTTTGGTTATTTCGGTATAAAACCGAAACCGAACCGAAATTTTCGATTTCTGTTTTTTCAGTTTTTAATAAATGTGGTTCGGTTTCGGTTCCTTATAACGATTAATTCGGTTAGTTCAGTTTTGACTCTTCGGTTCGGTTCGGTTCGGTTCGGTAACCGAACCGAGCCATTCTCACCCCTAGCTGTCTCTTAGAGAGCTCTTATGAGTGTAAATTTGTAATTAGACTTAAATTAAGGCTAAACCTGATTTCATAAAATAGTTCGGTTATATTCCATTAAAATTATAACAGACGACCTGATCATTCCATGCCAACTCCATACGTATAAGACTCGTTTAATTCTGATGATTAATTTCTAATTAAATTCTTATGAATTCTCCTAAACGAAGAAATTAAAATTGAGACCCACCTAATTAAATCATTG
This sequence comes from Prunella vulgaris, assembly GCA_026898435.1. Classification (NCBI taxonomy): domain Eukaryota; kingdom Viridiplantae; phylum Streptophyta; class Magnoliopsida; order Lamiales; family Lamiaceae; genus Prunella; species Prunella vulgaris. The sequence continues at coordinate 353,250 of JAPKLY010000393.1, read as the reverse complement.
AATTTGAATATGTGATATTATATATATATATTGATATATTTTTCATAGTCAGCAAACAATGCTACGCTTAGTGGTAGCTCCACTAATGAACCCAACTTTGAGGCAACGATATTCTGAGTTTTCTGTTTTGATCAAGTAATTGAAGTCAAATACGTATATGCACACACAAATTTTGAAGTAGAAATACGTATATACACTCAAATAATTGAAGTAAAATACGTATATACACATGCATGTACAAAAATGTATTATCCTATTTTCACAAATTCAAAAAATATTATCGTTAAAACACTATCACCCCTAAACTAGGGGTCTAAATATATTTTCCCCACTATTATATATACCACTGTTTCATGTAGCAAAAAAGGAAGAATTTTATATTAGAACCCAAATTTTAAGGTAAGTCTCAATTTAAGATTTTAATTTTGAAATGTCTCAAATTAAGATCTACATTTTGATTTTTTCTCAATTTAAGATATAATTTTATTATATTTGTCTCAATTCAAGGCTCAATTCATTTATCTTTATTTTTTTTAAGCTTTACTAACATAATGATTTTTTGTATTTAATTAACTTTTAAGTATAATATATCAAACATAATTTTTTTGTATTTAATTAATTTTTTAGGTATAATATATCAAACTATAAATAAATAAATAAAATTTTATGCAAGTATTAAATATGCTTTAAAATTTATTTTATTGAACGATGAATTGAAAAAATTAATTACGTCAAATATGAATATTAAATAAAATTATATTTCTTTATTTTATATTTTAAATCTTAATTCGAAATAACATATTGTTATACTTTGAGTTTTTTTTATAAAAAATTAAATTGAAATAAAGATAAATGGATCGGGCCTTAAATTGAGACAAAGATAATAAAATTAGATCTTAAATTGAGAAAAAAAAAAAATATAGATCTTAATTTGAGACACTTCAAAATTAAAGTCTTAAATTGAGACTTATCTTAAAATTTGGACCATAATATGAAATTCTTCCTAGCTAAAAATTAAAAAATTCGCTATATGTAAATATTAGGTACTAAATAGCATTGTTAACTTAAATAAAATTTATAAGACTAATATATGATTTGGGCGGATTTTTCATAGCAAAACAAACATTCTTGCTATTCCCCCGCAAGTGCACGAGATCGTCGTAGTATAATATAAAATACAATGACTAAGTAGTATTGAACCACGAGATTAGGAGTATGATGTAACCCTATTGCTATGTGCCGAGACATACTCCTATGGTTGCGAGATGAGAAAAACAAGAAAAGAAAATGAAACAAAAAGCACAAAATAAAGCAATTAAATAGTACTCCCTCCGTCCCAGAGGTGTTTTCACCTCTGGGATGGCACAACTTTTAAGAAAAGTAGAGTGTTGTGTAAAGTTATATTATTAAAATAATGAGATTAGTTGGATTGTGAGAATAAAGTTAAAGTAATAGTTTCTATTTATAGAGTGTGAAAACAATTGTGGGACGGACGAAAAAGAAAAATGTGAAAACAATTATGGGACGGAGGGAGTAAAAAAAGATAATAAAAGGGGAACCCGATTAAGTAAGATCAAGGACAAAGGAATGTGAGCCAAGGTGATAATCAAATTATAAAATTCAAACAAATGAATTCTAGTTAATTTCCGAATTGTGTAAAAAGATTAATTACATTAGGCTAACAATAAGTTCGGTAAAATAAAAAACTATTAAAGGTACATCTCTTTCGGGTAATATAGACTTGCACTGAGGTGCTTCAAACCCGATACTAAAGCGTCCTTTCAATCCTCCATTTTTTGCTGCCCAAATCTAAGTTCAAATATCTAATGACGGAAGTTCTAATATTAATTATCTTCTCTCGAATCAATGTATAGAATATACAATTGAAACATCTAATTAATTATCAACTCACCATCATGAAATAATTTTGCTCACTCAACCCTAGTAATATTACACCCATAAATTTAATAAGAAAATTAATTAAAACACAATAAAAATCAACAATAGTTAAAAATTAAATTAAAAATAATTAAATCAAGAAATTCATAATCTCAAATACTAATAAAACTATCTCATCATTTACAATCCTAAATCTTACAAAATAAAGAAAAATAAATTAATAAAATAATAATTGAAATACAAGATAAAAGGATAGAATAAATTCTGGAAGATATCTTGAATTAAATCCCTTTAAATCATCCGAAAAATAACCTCCTCGTGTTATACTCCCTCCATCCTATAATTGTTTTCACACTTTTCTTTTTCGTCCGTCCCACAATTGTTTTCACACCCTATAAATGGAAACTATTACTTTAACTTTATTCTCACAATTCAACTAATTTTATTAGTTTAATAATACAACTTTACACAACACTCTATTTTTCTTAAAAAGTTTGTCATCTCAAAGGTGAAAACACCTCTGGGACGGAGGGAGTATCATTCTTCCTATGTTTTTGTCGAAGGTGCTGCCTTTCTTCCTTTCAAATGCGCTGCTGTCTTTGAATTTCAATTATATTGCAAATGGGCCAAAATACTATGTATTTTAATGGACCACAAAATTAATGATCATCACATGGCCCAATTGTTTAAAAATACATTCTGTAATTGTCATCTAAATTATTGAGCATATGTTTGCTTCTAATTCCTCAATTTCCTACAAAATAACGAAACAAATACATTTCACAATCATTATATTTAAATAGTCATTTCGTGTAATATATGCATAAAATTTAATTGAATTAATTAAATAAAATATATGAATTCTAAGCAATTTTTACACTAATTAATATTTTTTTTTTTCCTCCCTTTTTAAATACATATTATGTATATGTTAGCCTTTTATACTAATCTTTATTGTTTTATTATTTTCCCTTAAATATCTAAATATTTCTCCGGTTAATTTTTAGCTCAGAATAATAATCTCCCACATGTTTTTTTATTCATTTCCCCCCTAGTTTAGGGATTTTTTCCCTCATTAATTAAAAGAAGGAAAATTTTTTATATCTTATTTTATAATTTGATTTTAAAACGAAGTATTAAAATAGAGTTGGGTGTGTAAATTAAAATTTTCATAGGTTTGTAATGCACCTAGTGCATTTTTAAAAAATTATATAAAATATTATTAAAAAATTAAATATATTATTAAAAAATTAATTTTAATGGTATAACTTTTTAATAACTTTTATGGCTCTAAATATTTTCATAGTATAAAAATAATATAATTATTGATATATCTCTAAATATGTTCCCGCCACTTACGGCGCACGTTAGTGCTCGTCCCGGCCAGTTTAGGCTCTCCGCCTCTTTATCTACGTCGCGTCGGTTCGAAACGGCGGCGGTGGACTGGGTGAAGGAGACTGCCGAACTCTTCGACCCGGATTCCCGATCCATCGTGTTATTCGACGGTACCGTTCCATCTCATCATTTTTTAGGGGTGTTTGGTATAATTATAAGGAATGCAAAGTATAGAAACTGAATTATGATAGATTTTTTAGTTTTTAGAAATCAAAGTCATAATTTCTTTTGACATATAGGTCTTTCTTTTTCTGTGCTGTATTGGAGAACAAGAGATTGCTGTTTCTGTTGTATAAATAGATAACTTCTTTTATATTGAATATAATTTATCTCTATTTTTAGTGGCTTCTTTTTTAACTGTTCCTAAGTTGCTTCTTCTGTTTATCGATGAAAATTTGCCAATTGATTTCAAGTTGTGACCTTTTCTTTCCCTCGGGGCTATCGCCATGTAAAATTGTTTTCAGTTATAAGAAGCTTTCAGGGTTGAATATTTTTCCTCTCCTCAAAACATACGAGACTCCATTTTAAAATTCAATTACTAGCAGTTGGGAAATGTTCTCATTTTTAAAGAAATTGAGACATCAAACTTTCTCCCAAGAAGTCAATCCTACTTTGTTGCACAGATAATGCATTAATAAAATACTGATGCTTTCAATTTATACTGTTGAACATTCTGCAGTATATATTGTGTATTCAAGGTGTGGGAACTCATAGGTTTTAGTTTGATTAAAAGATTATCTTAGGCTTTGACAGACCTATTCTTGTAAAGGGCTTCTTCCGATTGTCAACATTAACGGAGTCAGTATGATGATATTTGGGTAACCTACATTACAATAAAAAGGAAAAAAAGACATTTAGAATTTGCAATTCATTGTTCAATAACTCTTATTAATATTTTCAGTGTATCATTATCTGATAATTATTGATATCCCACACTTAGGGAAATGAAAATCTAATTTTCATCTCCCATCCTGTATACAGGTTAAAGGAAGAACAACAAGAGTCTCTGTTTGCTCTGCGGCTCCTTGGTTGTGGGAGAAGTTTTCACTAAATTGTATCTGCTGCTATATATGTTTCTATGGCCATTATTTCCTCGTGCAATCCAAGGATGGATTCACTGCACGAGCACGTCCCTGAACATTGATGCAATAGGCTGATGCTGAATGATTTGGAATGTCTGATTTTATGTCAACATTTTCTAGTTGGATGTTAGTGCAGGGCACTGTCTCGCTGCAGCTAAGATCAATCGCTGCGTTCATGTCAATGGATGTGCCATGAAGCCCAAAGTATCTCACGTTACTAACTTTGACTGCAGATGTCTGTAGATAATCTAATCAGTTAGTACTCAGTGAAAATATTTGATCATTGAGATCTTGAAATTTAGTAACTTACTCTATTGGCACATATCTTGTGTGGGCAGTAATACTGGTTAATGATAATAGGGTTTTTAGCTGCTATGAAGGTTATGTTAGAAAAGGTGATATCCCTTGCAAATCCAGAGCCTCCCTACACAAGAACCAAAAATCACAGGTTCATTCTTATACTTTTATATTAGAAAAAACTTTTATATGATTTTGCTGACTTTTTGAGTTGTTACCTGCCATGTCTTGATCCTCACGCCATTGTCAGTTCTGTTTAAAATGCTATTCATTATCTTTATTCGCTCTACTTCGTCGTGGGCCCCCTTCTTCCCTAAACTCCCAATACTGCAAAAGGAATTGGATTTTTTTGGCAAAATATGTTCTTTATCTGTTGGAGATTATTTAAATGATCTATTTCAGCATGATATGGTTAGAGAAAGATACCTTATTCCATGTCCAGGACCACATTTTATGTTGGATATGAGGACATTTGACGTACCCCCATTTATGGCAATACAGTCATCCCCTGTTTGATTAACACAGGACAATGATAACTGATTAGCACATATATACATCTGCACACATTTATATGTATAAACACACAAAATTGCATGATAAGCAGAGGTCAAGAGGAGAAAGGTCTTAGTTATACCTGTTGCCATTAAAGAGTCAAGAATGCGAATATTGGTTGAACCGCTGATGTTAATTCCATCTGTATTGGGGCTGTCTTCCGGGGCCCTCAGCTGCAGGTTTGTGATGGTTGTATCATTGCATCCAGTTATGGAGATATGGTTTCTTTGGCTGTTTATATGTTTCAATCCTCCCACATAGAGTTTGTTGCAGTTAGAGAATCGCAGTGCCTATACAAGAGCGAGGGAGGGAGAGAGAGAGTTAGCTAAAAGGCTTCAAGAGTTCAGTTTGTGAGTTAGCTGAAGTGATCAGATGAGTTACTTACAGTGGGTCGGGAGTCGTCGTCAGCATTCTAGGACATTTAAATCAGAGTGTTAGTCAGTAGTAGAAACTTAAAAAATGAAGCTAAGGATAGAACACGGATCCTTTACATATTTACTCGTTCTTTTGTTCTGTGTTTCTCTATCCGTAACTTACATAAAAGAAATTTAGAGAATCCATTTTGGTAAAGAATGTTCTAACATACGTTTTCCCACCATGTAGCTCCGCGGCCATCAATTATTCCTCGGCCCTGCCCTACTACGGAAAGCCCATCTACTTCACGAAAATTGAGCCACTCTTCTATGTCTTGACGTCCCCATGCAGATTTAGCAGGTGCTATTATCCTTCCCAGAATCTGTTATAATCATTTCAAGTTGTGTTTAATCTTGTGATGAGGAGACAGGACTCTTTTTAGTTGCACTATATATATGGCTCATTCATTGGGAATGATTTGCATCAAACATGACCTAAACCATTATGGTGTGAAAGAGTTTGGTTCAGCGGGGGAAGATGGGGGAAAATCGGAATGGAAATATCGTCTCGTTACCCAATTTCTCGGACGAGAGAATGGATTACGGAAGCGTGCTATTCAAACTATTGGTTCGTCTATGTACGCGATGAACAGAAGTAGGGTCTAAAAATCAGTACAAGGTCATGAAAAATGGCAATGTCTTTGTTGATCGTTTCAAAGAATGTTCACTCAGGTGACTTTGAGTTAACTATTAGTGACTAAATTGAATTTATTTGCATGTTTTAATTGCAAAGAGTATTTCTTACCTCAAATGTAATAAAAGGGCAAGTGCATGGGCCTTCAAAGTCGATGTTGGACACCAAAAATGTCTTCCCAGCTGCCACACTTATCTTCGGAAATTCCCCCCCTTTGATGCAAGCTGCTTTCCATGCTAGCTCAAATGCCTATTTATGATTTTTTGGGGAAAATAAAAGTTGCAAATTTAAATTTTTTTTAGATACTCCCTAATTTTTCTTATTATATGTCATTTTAGCTTTTGAACTGTTTTTTAAAATACATGTCATTTTGATAATTTTCCATTTAATATTTCAAATTTACCTGTACTAATCTCCTTTCTTTTTTCACAAATCTTTCCCACAAAAAAATTTCCATCCATCTTTCCCATTTTGATTTGAGATATTAAAAAAAATTTCAAAGAGCTGAAATAAATTAATTAATGGAAAATTTGCGGCTGATTGAAATTATGAGAATAGATTATGTCAAGATATGGTGTGTGTTTTCAAACAATTAAAAAAGTGTAAAATCTCTTTAAATGGTGTGTATTTTCAAACAATTAAAAAAATGCAAAATCTTTTTTTTTTTTTTTTTTAAATTGAGTCTAACCTACTTCTATAAAAAAAAGTGATTCTACAATTTATTAATTGTTTGAAAACACAGCATGGAGTTCAACTTATAAATACAATATTGACAAAATTTTACAATTTTAATTCTAAATTGACATCTAATAAAAAAAGTTATTTCAATATTATAGTATTTGAAATATCGATATGATTGTTCCAAGATCTTATAAGTCGGCACCAATCACTATATTCTCTTTATTAGATGGATTCTTTTCGTTTTAATATAATTAATGACCATATAATATAAACATAATAAATAACCCCTATTTGCCTTTTAACATCATGAGTTTTAATTTGGGAAAGGGAGTATGGTTTAACTAATTATTTGATGAGTATGTCACTAAATATGTTCATAGTATAAAAATTATATAATTAATTATTATATATATAAATTCACATATCACATATGCAATATTATAATATCAATAAGTATTTATTATGTTATTAATAAATACATATAATGATATGATTTTTATACAAGAAAATTTTTTCTCTAAGATTTTGCATTATTTGAATGATGGAAGGAAGAAATAGCAATTACTTAAAATTTTGATATGAAACTCAATGTTTTGTGGGTTGGTTGTGGAACTAAAATTTGTATAAAGTGTAATTTTTGAGTGTACACATTATATGTTGATTTTGAATTACATAAAAAATTTAAATCAATATTTATATCAGTTTACTTACTTCAGTGTCATCATGTTTTCCATCTCCCACGGCTCCAAATCTTCTAACGTCATAAATGGTGGGACCGTAAGTAGTCGAGGCCAGGCGATGCTTATGAAAACTCGAGGCGGCTCGATTAGAGCCAACCTCACTTATCCCGAAAAAGATCAAACTTAAAATAAAAACAGGGGCTAACACGTCCTGCAGTTAACCAAGAAAATAAACGTACAAGAATAGAATAAAAGATTAAACAATTGCATAGTTATTTAGTAAAAACTATAAGTATCCAAATTGTAATAAACAAAGTTGGGGGTACTTAATACTGTATATGAAATAAAAGTGTTTTTAGGTAAAGTAATAATAACGTAGATGATATTTTTTGTACGTACCATAGTCTGATTTAATTTTGTGTAGAACACCTTATTTCTTTACTTAGTATAATGTTCCTGTATATATATATTATGTTCCTATATTTAATTTATATGATTGTGTCATGTTACTCTTGATTTATATTTATAATAGAATCCCATGTAATTTGACCTGAAAATTTAATTTTTCTCAGCCATATTTTCATCATCATTAGGTAATGGAACACTTAAAATTGAATGCTCGACTAATGCATCATCATCATACAATTGGTATATATTGCATTTTGAAGACTTGGAAATTTGTTCTTACACACAATCTGGTATTTTCGTTGGATTTTGGTACTTATTAATTATATAATCAATTTGATCATGACATAAATAAATTGATATTGTGTCTCCAATAATAACTCCACTTTTATTATTTGCTTGATTTTATACATTATGTTTTCATTTACTCATGAAATAAGTAAATTTATATCCTGCCTCTAATATTAGTAACTCAATTCTTAATTGTTTGTGTGATTTTATACATTCATGCAATCAAATTTTCACTAATCAAAATATTAAATGACTAATACCATTGCTTTGACTACATGATGAATTAATGGGAGATATGGTTAATATATGTGTACAGCATGAAATTTGTTCATGCATAAATTATTTTTATAATAAAAAATACTCTCTAATGATAGCAAATGAAACACTCATATACTTTAATTTATATATTTTTAGTAAAAACAACTTGTATGAACTAATATATTTTAATGAAATAGCTAATATCATTTAACTTGTTTCATATATGAAATAGCTAATATCAGTGTTTCATGTAATAACATGTGAGTAAAACGATGTCGTTTTATGTCATTTCCGGTGATTTGGAACTATTTTTGTTAGATTTAAATTGTTATGAGACTAAATTATAACGTTATATAGTTATGGGACCAATCTATAAAATAGAAAAATTATGAGACGATTTTGGTATTAATCCTTATATGTGAATGAAAATACTCATTTATATATATATATATACTAACAACATGATATATCTTTATATATAATTTTGGACAAAAACTTGTATGAACTCGAGTTCACGGTGAACTCGGGTTATCAATTATCACTGTCATGTGTGATATTGTTTGATACATTAATAATAAATTATAATTATTCTTGAACCTGAAAACACGACTCATTAAATAACTTGAGGCATTGCAATAATAATCATATAATTATATACCCGATCCACCACCTCAATTAGCCTAAAATTAAGGCTAAACCTGATTTCATAAATTAAGTAGTTTGGTTATATTCCATTAAAATTATAACAGACGGCCATGCCAACTCCATACGTATAAGACGACTTTTGAATTTTGTTGATTAATTTCTAATTGAATTCTTATGACTTCTCCTAAAAAAAGAAATTAATTAAAATTGACCGTCACCTAATTAAATCATTGAATTTGAATATGTGATATTATATATGTTGATATATTTTTCAAAGTCAGCAAATAATGAATCCAACTTTTCTTTTCTTTTTTTTAAGGGAAAGCTGAAATTCATGAATCTTCACTAATTACATTCAGATAAATTCCTAGCCCATAAAGAGATATTATTTTGTATATTGAATGGAGAAAATAACTACAATGGAGGAAAATTATCCCGTTTCCCATTTGGCATATCACACATAAAACTAGTCCAAATTAAAAAGACCAAAATTTTGATTCATGGAAGTTAAAACAGCCCTGGCCATTAAAATAAGAACACGTCTAATGTCAAACCATTTCATTTAATACTAATTTATTTTAAAAATAATTTATAATATCCGAAAAATAATTGAGTAATACCCGAATAACAAGTTAGTAATACCCAAAAATAAATCACTAAAGAACAAGTTTAAGTAATACCCCAAAAATAAATTTAAGTAATACCCTAAGAATAACTTAATAATAAACTCAAAACAAGTCTAAGTAATACCATAGAACAATTCACTATACCCCAAGAACAAGTCTAAGTAATACCCGTAGAATAATTCATTAATACTCCCAGAACAATTTACTAATACCCCAAGAGCTAATCTGTAATATCCGAATAACAAGTTAATAATATACCAAGAAAAACTCACTATTACTCCAAAAACAACTCAATAATACATAAATTACCAAACATAGTCCGGCGTAAACTGTGTATTTTTTTTAAATCAAAATTAAACTTAAAATCAAAGTGCATCCTATCCACGGGAGCAGAGGCGACGGTGGGCGACAAGTGGGGAGGCACCTTCTCTGATTCGTTAACTAGGGTAGTGACTTTGACTGTGAGTATGGTAGCTTTGAAAAATTCGGGCTTTTTCATTTCTGATTCTGTAATGGTGGTGGGCATCCTGATGAATTTGAGCATCGCGGTGACTCACGCCATGCGGTGGTTTTTGAGTGGCGAAGAGCAAATGTTTTAAATTCTGGGGGATGACTGATCTGATTTCAGTGGAGAAAAGTGGTGGAGCAGAGCAGAGCAGAGCTTCAAATGGCGGCCTTTAATTTTTCCAAAATGAGGCTTTAATTGCAGCAACTTCGAGTGAACATGAATAATTAACTCCGACTTTGAACAACAATTGGTGAGGAGGAATTCCGGCGAATAAGCTTTGTCAACAGAGGCAATTGCATAGAAAATTGTATGAGATGGATTGTGATTTTGTTGTAGAGGCAATTGCATTGGAAATCGTTGATGTGGTGGGTGCACCACATTTATTTGTTAAATCATGAAAGATATATTTGTCATTTTACCAACTATCGTAATAAAAATATGAGAAAAGTACAAATTGATTCAACAAATTACAAAATGATTTATGTGCAAAAAAAAAAAAACACTTCTATGTAAATTTTTATGAACCAATTTGTAAATATAGTGATTTTTTTGAACCAATACGTAAAACACCCTTAAAAATATTATATTCAAGCGTGTATACTTCAAACACCTACGGGTGCATATAACATGGGCCTTCAATTATATTGCAAATGGGCTAAAATACTAATGCAATTTCATGGGCATGAAAATTAATGACCAACACATGGCCCAACTTTTTTAAAATACACTCTTTAGTTGACTTCTAAATATTGAGCATATGTTTGCTTCTAATTGCTCAATTTCCTACAAAATAATAAAACAAATACATCTCACAATTATTAAATTTAATGTAAAACATACATCAAATCTTAATTAAATTAATTAATCAAATAAAACATATAAATTTTAAATAATTTTCACACTAATCCATATATATGTATATATATATACTAGTACGTAAATCCGCGTATTACGTGGGATTATTTATAATATATTTTTAATATAAATTATATTATGTGAATCAATAAATTTTAATTTGTTGTATATTTATATACAGATTTATTCGATAATACATCTATACTTATATAATTCATTAATTTGAGGCTATTTTACACAATATTTAAAATATGAATGTGCTAACATCCACCTAATTATGTAAGATTTGAATTATAAAATTTTCTTATTGTATAAGTATATTAAAAGAAAATCAAGAACATATCAAAATATATGAATAAAAAAATAAAGAACATAGCATTTTATTATATAAAATTTTATTATTATGTAAGTATGTTAAAAGAAAATAAAGATTAATATATCAAAAAATATATTATTAAGTATTAATGAGTTATAATATATATATATATATATCTAACATATACGTATACAATGATTTACACATGCACAATGTATATACAATATTGCGGTAAATAAATTAAGTACTTAAAAAATATGCACAACCATATACAATATTATGTTCTATAACATCTTTGGTTCTAGAATTATAAATAACTTACGGTGTAAAATAAATTATGGTATGTACAGCGCAAACATAATTATTTTAATACGAACCTGCAATTAAAATATAATATAAAAAAATAATATTAGAATATTAAGAACATAAAAAAAAGGGTTAATTATATAAAAATGCACCACCTTTTACTCAACATTCAATTTAATCCTAAACTTCACGATTATTATAAAAATCTCAACCTTTTAAATAATTTCAATTCGATACACGTTTTTTTATTTTTGGTCCGCAATTGATGATGTGTCTCGCTGGAGTGCGTGAAAGATTGTCACGCTGGCGTACACGTATTAAATTATCTTTTTACTTTTTATTTTTTAGTTTTCATATCATATCTAATATATACAAAAAAAACAAAAATTTACATTACAAAATATTTTTTTAATGAAAAATACAATGAAAAAAATATTTTTACACCGGATTCTAGGTAGACTTAAAACGACACTCAAAAATAATTTTTTAATATAACTTTTGTTATTTTTTTTGTATATGATATATGACGTGGAAACTAAAAAATAAATAGATAATTTAATACGTGTACGCCAGCGTGACAATCTTACACACGCTCAGGTTATTAATTGCGGACCGAAAATAAAAAACGTGTATCGAATTAAAATCCTTTAAAAGGTTGGGATTTTTTATAATAATCGTGAAACTCAGGATTAAATTAAAAGTCGAGTAAAAGGTGGTGCATTTTTATAGAATTAACCAAAAAAATATATATTAAAAAGACAAATAAACAATTCAAACATCAAAATTTTAAATCAAATAGATCTGCAATTGTAGCAATCAAACATTACCTTAAAAAACCATGAAATTGTATAACAATGGAAAATAAAACAATTCAAACATCAAAATTTTAAATCAAATATATTGCAATTATAGCAATTAAACATTACCTCCAAAAGAAAACCACAAAAATTGTGTAGCAATAGAAAAAAATTATTTCAACAAATTATTAGATGTAAAATATGAACCTGTAAAAAAATTCGAACATAAAAAGATAAATAAATAATTCCAATATCAGAATACAATAAATAAGAACATCAAAAAAGAAATAAGAAGAAGTAATGAGACGCAAGAAAAAATAAAATTAAAATATGAGAATAATAATGTTTATGGAGTTGAAATTTATAGAAGTATAGAAATTAAGATGAACGGTTGAGATTAAAAAATAAGATATAAGATTTGATATTATGAATATATTTATAAGATTTATATAAGATATATATATATATTTATAAAATATCAAAATATACGATCAAGATTAAAACAATTAAAACACTTAAATTATAAGGTCGATATTAATTCTTAATGCCAGAATTAATGAGAATAGAGGAATTTCGAAATCGAGCATTCTGGTTGATTTCATAACTTCGTCTTTATATAATATTAAGATAAGATTTCTCCCTCCCTTTTTAAATACATATTATGTTAGCCTTTTATACTGTTTTTTATCGTTTTATTATTTTTCCTTAAATATCTAAATATTTCTCCGGCTAATTTTTAGCTCAGAATAATAATCTCCCATATATTTTTCATTCATTTCCCCCCTAGTTTAGGGATTTTTTGCCTCATTAATTAAAAAAAAGGAATTTTTTTTATATCTTGTAGTTTGATTTTAAAACGAAGTATAAAATATAGTTGGGTGTATAAATTAAAATTTACATCTTAATTTGTAGTTTAATTTTATAACAACGTATTAAAAAAGAGGTCGGTGTATAAATTTAAAATTCAGTTGATTTTTTATTAATTTAAACATCAAAGTAATTTTGCATGCAATTAGCATGATACCGTCTAATGAACTTTTTGGAGTTCCAATAGAAATTGATCACAACTCCCCATTTCTTTTAACGAATCAAGAAATATTATAGTCATGAAGGGATGTAAAACATTACTAACTATCAAGATAATGAATGTAATTAGTTTTATTAGTGTGTTAGTCAGTTATTTAGATATTGATATTGTTGTAATATTGAGAGGAAAGCGTAAAGCATAAAAGTAAAAACACAATATTGATGACCTAGTTCGTCACAGAGTGACTACGTCTGGGGGCGACCAAGCCAGGAGATTATACTAATAATGAACTGTCATTACAATGAATGTGAAAGTGTAGAGTACATAATACAGGGAACGATACTATATATATATAATACCTAACCCTAAATCTTGTGGGCCTAAAGCCCACTGGATATATCTAATATTATATCCACACAATATAATAATATATTTACATATATTATAACACTCCCCCTTTGATATAATATGACAAGAAAGAATGCAAGTGTTACTTAGTGGAGTGTTACAAATGGCCTCGAGGATACAATCATCAGGATTGTTTAACATTTGTTACTCCCCCTGAAGATAACAACCTTCCAAGTCGACGCATCCCGATTCCATGTACGCACTTTTCAAAAGTCGAAGTAGGAAGGGATTTAGTGAACAAATCAGCTAGATTGTCACTTAAGCGTACTTGTTTTATCGTGATCTCACCACTCTTCTGGAGTTTGTGAGGATAAAAGAATTTTGGGGATATATGCTTCGTCAAGTTCCCTTTGACATAGTCATTGCTCATTTTTGCAATACATGCAGCATTATCTTCATAGATAATCGAGGGGCTTAAGTCAACAGAAGGGATACCACACGAATCGTGAATGTGTTTTATAAGGGACTTTAACCACACACATTCTCGTGTAGTTTCGTACAGAGCTATGATCTCTGAGTGGTTTGACGATGTGGTCACCAAACTTTGTTTGACAGATCTCCATGAAATGGCTGTACCACCACAGAGGAAAACATAGCCCGTTTGCGATTTCGCATTATGGGGATCAGATAGATAACCAGCATCAGCATAACCTATAAGTGTTTTGTCTTGGTTTCTCTGATAGAAAACACCAAGATCTTGTGAACCTTTAAGATATTGTAAAATATGTTTCACACCATTCCAATGTCTCATCGTAGGGGAGGCACTGAACCTTGCAAGTAGATTGACTGCAAAGGCAATATCGGGCCTAGTGCAGTTTGCAAGATAGAACAGTGCACCAATTGCACTTAGATATGGAACTTCAGGTCCCAATAGCTCTTCGGTATCTTCTTTAGGTCTAAATGGGTCCTTTTCCAAATCGAGGGAACAGACAGCCATTGGAGTGCTTAAAGGATGAGATTTATCCATATGGAATCTCTCCAACACTCTCTTTAGGTAAGCTGATTGGTGTATCAGTATTCCTTCGGCGAAATGCTCGATCTGCAGACCGAGACAGAACTTGGTTTTATCCAAAGTTTTCATTTCAAATTCAGTTTTTAAGATTGAACTTGCTTCTTCAATCTCTTTCCTTGTTCCGATAATGTTTAGATCATCCACATACACCGAGATGATGCAAAAACCATTAAGGGATTTCTTAGTAAAGACACAAGGAAAAGCCTCGTTATTTACGTATTCCTTCTTCAGGAGGAATTCGCTTAGTCGATTATACCACATACGACCTGACTGTTTTAAGCCATATAACGAGCGTTGCAACTTAATGCTGAACATACTATGATGTTTGTTATTCCTCATTTGGGGAATAGTTAATCCATCAGGGATTTTCATATAGATGTCAGAATCTAATGATCCGTATAAGTATGCGGTAATTATTTCCATTAACTGCGTTTAACTGCCAGGGATATATGGCGAAACTTTATAATATTAACAACAGGAGTATTTGTTTGATCACATCAAACTCAATAATGGGTCACTGCGAAAAACCCTTAAGCTGTTAATCTCGCTTTGTATCTCTCAACTTCATTTTGTTTCGTATTAATACCCATTTATATCCTTTATATACTTCAGGGATAAAATGTTAGGGGGTATGTACGATAGAACAAAACAGTTTATTTTGCGAGTCTAGCTCTTCCATATTTGCTTCTTTCTATTGCATCTAATCAAAGTGCTTCGAGCACTGAATTTAGATACTGGTACCAGATTTTAGAAAGAGCAACTATGGGTATGAATATGTTGTCGACAACAGTGATATGTTTGTCTCCTGTGTTTATTAAGATTCATGTAAACCAGATCTTGATCATTTCCCAATTGATCTGGGTGTTCCGCATCCTAGTATTTTGATTGCTTTGTGCACGTGCTTTTTACTAGGATTTTTCATCTTCAGGACGAATCTCTTCAGGAGATTTCATGAGTGACTGAATATATTATTAGCATTAATATACCATGGTTTTCTGTAAGGAGGTTTATTACGCTTCTGGCGTATAGGGGCATCCTTAACTATTCACAGTCACTTCATTTATAATCAGTAATGCATTTGATAATGCATCTGGCAGATTACTTGCTGATTATTGCAAGTTTATTTTATTTTGAACTTCTGGTTCAAGTTTGATTTGTGCGTGGGCCTAAGTATTGAAGATCTTTTGTGTTCCACGTAATTTCACGGTATTTATTAATTGTGGTATTTTTCTCTCCCCCTAAGGCCGGAAATAGATCTTCGTCGAATGTGCAGTCAGCGAAACGGGCTGTAAACTGATCCCCAGTTAAAGGCTCGAGGTATTTAAGTATTGTGGGAGATACAAAACCGATGTAAATACCTAGTTTCCTTTGTGGGCCCATAGATGTTCGCTTATGTGGTGGTATTGGAACATACACTGCACAATCGAATGTTCGCAGATGGGAAATGTTAGGTTCATTTCCACGCACGAGTTGAATAGGGGAATATTCATGATATGCAGTTGGTCGGAATTGGATTAGTGATGATGCATGTAAGATTGCATGCCCCCAACATGAAACAGGTAAGTTCATTTTTTGTAGTAGTGATCTAGCGATTAATTTAAGACGTCTAATTAATGATTCAGCTAGACCATTTTGAGTATGAACATGAGGGACCGAATGCTCCACTTTGATTCCCAGTGCCATGCAAAAATCATCGAATGCCTTAGAGGTGAATTCACCGGCATTGTCCATGCGTATGGATTTGATTGGATGATCTGGGAATTTTGATATCAACAGGATATCTGGGCAGTAAGCTTTACAAAAGCAGTATTGCGAGTGGATAGCATGGTGACATAAGTCCACCGAGTGGATGCATCTATTAGGATCATAAAGTACTGAAATGGTCCAGATGCTGGGTGTATCAGTCCACAAATATCTCCTTGAATTCGTTCAAGAAAATTAGGAGATTCAGTTCTTAGTTTACTACTAGAAGGACGAATTATGAGTTTACCCATTGTGCAAGCATCACATATGTATTCATTAACAGAAGGGATTCTGTTGTGTGTTATGTTATGGCCAGATGAATTACATAGAATCCGACGCATCATGGTTTGTTTTGGATGTTTTAACCGCTCATGCCATAATTTGAAAGAATTTGGATCATTAAATTTTAGATTAAGGGCTATATGGAGATTTGAGGGTCTGATGTATGTGTAATACAAGCCAGACGAGAAAGATGGAAGTTTTTCGACGATGTCTTTACGATAATTTAAATAGTGAGTCATTAACAGATGTTCACTATTGTCCTCAGCATTTGTCTCAATGTGATAGCCATTTTGTCGAATGTCTTTGAAACTGAGGAGGGTACGCTTTGATTGTGGATACAATAAAGCATTTTCGATTATCAGCTCGGTACCCATAGGTAGAATGATCGAGGCTCTTTCGGAGCCAATGATTTGTATGTCGTCGTCGGAAATAGTAGTAACACTTCCTTTCTTTTCGGTCAATGTTAGGAAAAATTATCTATCTTTTAAGATAGTATGTGTAGTAGCACTATCTACTAAGCACAACACATTAATCTCCATAAGCACTTAAGTGTATGTTTGGATACGTTTAGATATGAGGAATGCTAAGGAGAGCCAAGATTACAAACGCTGATTGATCAGCCGCACAAAGGATCACTTAGGTCCTACTTTATCAAAAACGTATTAAATTTTGTAGTCAATAGTCATATGTTCACCCAAGAGGTCATCCTTTGTCTATGACAAAACCTGCTTTGGGCAGGTCGGTGTGGTGTGTTTCACCGTGATGAGCCTTCCCATTTTTGTCTTTTAGCATACATTTATACGCCTCCACCAAATGTTTTGGTGTACGACACGAGCGAGACCAATGGTCGTCGCATCCACACTTGTGACAGACTTGTTTGTTCTGTGCACGTGAGCTAGATGGTTTATCTTGAGGTGCATTCTTTTCAGTTGCACTAGGTTGTGCATTGTTGCGACCTCGACCTCTTCCCCTACCACGACCTCGACTTCTGGTCGATCCGCGTCCCCTACTCGCCTCATTTCCTTTTCCACGTTTACGGCCTCTAGAGTTCCTCCGAGTAACATGTGCTTCAGGCACAGCTTGTGAGCCAACCGATCTAGTATTGTGATTTTTCATCAACAATTGGTTGTGCTTTTCTGCAACTAAAAGTGCAAAAATGAGCTCGGAGTGTGATTGATACTCTTTGGCCCTGTACTGCTACTGAAGTACAAGATACTAGCGTGGAAAGTGGAAAGAGTGTTTTTTTCAATTAACTGATCATCAGTTATCGGTGCATTACACAGCTTGAGCTGAGAAACTATGCGATGTAGGGCGGAGTTGTACTCCGTTACAGACTTGAAGTTTTGGAAACGAAGTGTTATCCAAGCATGTCTAGTTTTGGCGAGGATCACATATTGTTGTTGTTGGAATCGATCCTGGAGGGATTTCCACAACGTCAATGGATCTTTTTCAGTGAGGTATTCGTTCTTAAGATCTTTGTGAAGATTATGTCTTAAGAAAATTAGAGCCTTTGCCTTTTGGGCAGTTGTGGATTTAGATGGTTGTCTAATTGTGTCAGTAAGGTCCTTAGAGGCTAAGTTGATTTCAACGTTGAGAGCCCATGTCAAAAAGTTATGGCAATCAAATGGCAATTTATTGAATTCACGTTTAGTGATGTTTGACATGTTTTTGCTACAAAAATTAATAAATGGAAATTTATTAAAATTATTTGTTTGTAGCATTTAATAATTAAGGCTCAATCAATAAAATGCTAAGACAAAAATTAATAATTAATTATAGGGGGTATTGTTATTTTTTGGTGTATAACTTTTATGAGACATTTATTAATGGGACTTGAACCCAAAAATAATTATTGAATAAGGCCTTAAAAAAAAAATTGATGATTTGGGCTTCATAATACCGTTATGAATTTTTATTAATGGGACAACGGGCCCAAAAATAATTGCTATGATCCAAATTAATTAAGATCAACTAAATAAAATGCCCAATCAATTAAATTTAAAAAATGTGGCCTAAGTAATTAATTAATATTATTATTAATAAATAATAATATTTTTTTTTTATTATGAAGGGTTCTGCCATATCCGGAATTAATAAGGAAAGATCAAGTTATTAAAAAAAATGGCCCAGGTTTTGGATTAATAGGAATTGGAAAAACCAAGACAAAAGGAGGCCCATTACGATTTTTTTATTATTATTAAAAAAGGAGCCCAAGTCATAAGCCCATTTAGTAAAACTAAATGAATTAGGGCTCAATTGGATTAAGAAGGCTCGGACGATTTTTCAGTTTTCAGATTCATTGAATGGGTCAACACATTCAATCGCCGATTTCAGCGGCCTCGCGAAAAATCCGCCATCGTGGGACGGTTGTCGCGCCAGGGACGCCATCGCCGTTGCGCAGCCGGTCATTTGCCAGCGTTTGGCTTCTCGCCGTCGCCGCGTGTCGCACGGGCAGGAGGCGCCGTCGCGAGATCGCGCCGGCGCTGTTAGTCGTTCCCATGGCCACTTCAGGGGCCTGCCGTCGCTACGCCTCGTAGCCGCCGTCTAGCACAGTAGCTACTGAGGGTGCGGAGCCACCGCTGCGTGGTTGCGCAGCGCCGTCACGGCACAGGGCCGGAGGCGCAGTTCAGTGTGCCGGAGTACACACCTCGCAAGACAGGGGGCAGTCGCGCGTGTCGCCGTCGAGCCACTTCAGGGGCTGTCGGCGTTCACGAGGAGGTGCCGTCCGCGGGTCAGAGTCCGGCGTGACGCCAGTGTTCGTCACGGCTTGAGGCGATGTCAAGGACCAGAATGGTGCCAGGTTTCGATTTTACGATTGAAAACATGATTTTTGATTGAAGAATCAGGAAATCAATTGAGAGCAAATCAGGTTTCTGGGTTTCGAAGCTGTGTTCAATTTGGTTTCCAGAAAATCTGGGTTTATGAATTGTTGAAAATATACACTGATTTTGGTTTTGGGGTTTTATTGTGCAAATCATAAGCATAAGCATGTATATATGAAGGAGCATAATCAGTGCAATGCATATATATGAACAGAATGTTATAAGCAGAAGCTTAAGCATATTATATTCATAAGAATCATATAATTATATCACATATCATAATAATTGATCAGAGTATAAGAAAATAGGCATATATTCATATAATCAAATAAACAGAATAGCATATAATATGCAGTTGATATATATTCATACGTTATTTCACAGTAGCATATGAACCACATAAACATATGAATACAGGCATGTACATATCCATCATGAATATAACCAGCAGAATTAATGACCAGCAGAATCAATAGAATCATAATCATATTCTAGCAAATTATAATCTGCAGAAAACCTAAACATGAATTTCTATTTACAGATTAATTATAAAGCAGAAACTTACGGTTTCAGCAACAAAATAAAATTAATCCCAAATTTGATTTGATCCCTAAAACAGCTGGAGCAATCCTCTAATCCTTAATGCTCGTAGAGACTCGTGCTGATAACGTGTTGTAATATTGAGAGGAAAGCGTAAAGCATAAAAGTAAAAACACAATATTGATGACCCAGTTCGTCACAGAGTGACTACGTTTGGGGCGACCAAGCCAAGAGATTATACTAATAATGAACTGCCGTTATAATGAATGTGAAAATGAAGAGTACATAATACAGGGAACGATAC
Source organism: Prunella vulgaris (assembly GCA_026898435.1). Classification (NCBI taxonomy): domain Eukaryota; kingdom Viridiplantae; phylum Streptophyta; class Magnoliopsida; order Lamiales; family Lamiaceae; genus Prunella; species Prunella vulgaris. The sequence continues at coordinate 332,472 of JAPKLY010000393.1, read as the reverse complement.
TATATATATATAATACCTAACCCTAAGTTTTGTGGGCCTAAAGCCCACTGGATATATCTAATATTATATCCACACAATATAATAATATATTTACATATATTATAACAGATATAAGGTATTTTGTATATAGATACAAGATAAGAACTTATTTTTAATGATTCATTTTTCTGTAAACCAAATTCTCATTCAATAAAACTTCTCTTTCTTCTTCTTTTCAATACTCTTCAACTTCCGCATAACCTTAATATGGTATCAATATTGAACATTTTCTTCAAACGATTCAGTTAGCTAGTTGAAATTGCTTTAGGTTACGAATTGGGATTAAACTCATTTTCTTTTAATTTCGGGGTTTCAATTGCAAATTGAGTTTCAATCGCCATTTGGTAATCGATGAGTTTCGCTGCTCAATTGATCGATTTGATCAATTTTCTTGAGTTCTATGCTCAATTGATTGTTTTTCTTGTATCATTTGTATTGTTAAATGTTACCAATTGTTGATAAAAGGATCTAAACTTGAGATAAGCTTGAGGATTAGAAGTATAAAATGGCAAGAAGTTATAAGCTGCTCGCCTACGTGCTCGCCCGCCTGCTCGCCCACATGCTCGCTCAGGATTAAAGGTGTCAAAGCAACGAGCCTACGCGGCCTTTCCCCAGTTGCTCGCACCAATGCTCGCCCAGCTGCTCGCCCAGATGATCGTCTTTAGCCTGAATATAACAAGGCTGCGAGTTCAGAAGATAAGCCCATGCTGCTCGCCCACTTGCTCGCTACATTGTCCGTCTCTCCTTCGAGGGAAAGAAGACACAAGATGTTCGAGGAACCTGTATGAAAGGTCCGGATTGTTGAAAGCTAGAGTTAGTGGGGCAAAGCTTGGAGGGGATGACAAGTGGAGGACACTTGTCACCCCCACAAGCCATATGGCTTATAAAGAGGCCACCTCATCCTTAGAGGGATATAAATAGGAGGAAAAATCTCATTTGTAGGGATTCAATTTCAAAAATACAAGAGATACAATACACAATTCCTCTCTCTACTTTTCCAATTATAACTCCTATTACTAATCACAATTACATCTTTAGATTATTGATTGAGTGATTTTCTCCGTATAAATTAGCCACATAAATCATTCGGTTATATAAATTGCTCAACAATTTGGCGCTAGAAGAAGGGGGTGCCCGAACCTCCGTCAATTGAAGAATTCGATACTCATTCTTCATTATTCCTCAAGAACACCAAGAACGCCCGTCGAAGTCCGGTAAACGTTTTGAAGAATATCTTCAATTGTGAGTGTTTTCAAGAATTTATTGTCTTCGAAAACACGAACTAGAAAAGATTTCTTTAAAATCCCGTCTGCTATACTTAATTATTAACCGGAAACAATGACGAGGCATACGTACGAGTCCTCTCACGATGAATCCCGCACTACCTCGACAAGTCGGAGATGGAGGGGACGAGGACCATCCGGACACCGTCAAGCTGAACAAGCTCGTGTCCCGGCGTTACCGGCGGTTCCCGTCGGTCAACAAATTGAAACTACCATTGAATCAATGGTTAGAACTCCCGAGGACATCGAGAGAGCGATGATCGCCCTGAAACAATTACAAAGGCAGCAGGTGGTGATGACACGTCATCCCGTAATCCAGGTTGCCCAGACTGAGACGAGACATGATACTCGAACAAGCTACCATCCTCAGGAGGAGGAGGCCAGTAGTGGACGTGTTGTGCCCGAAAGTTCAAGGGGTAAACAAAAGATGTCCGATCGCCTTGGACCACAACCCCCACGCTCAAACCAGCGACCAGCTGGGCGAGCAGAGGGGCGACCAGCGGGGCGACCAGCTGACCAAGCATATGATCAACCCGAACGCCTTGACGGGTCACAAGGCGATAAGCGTGGTAATCAGAGTCATCACTCAGAAGGGAGAAGGTCGGAGCATTCATATCGCCAGGAGCCTTGCGAGTCTGATGTCCGGCACCAAAGAAGGCTGGTGCAAGAAAGATTGAGGAGACGGGCATCCGAGAGGTTAGGACCAAATGCCGCAAGTAACCTCCAGCAACCACACCGGGAAATCGCCCGAAGTGTGGGACTGCCGGGGGCAGCACGTCATCATGAGGTGCACCCGGAACAGCCTCGAGGAGGGGGATCATCCCGCGGGTCGTCCGTCCTAGAAATCGAGAAGTTGAAGAAAGCTGTGGAAGACTTACAACACCAGGTGGCCATCAAGGACAAGGTGGAAACATACACATTACTCCCAGTATCACCGTTGTCGCCGGTCATCCTAACTGCACCAATCCAGAAGAAAATACAGTTTCCCTCACTTGTGTTGTATGAGGGAGAGTCTGACCCCAAGGTTCACATCTCTAAATATGCCGATTATATGATATCAATGGGGGCATCGGATGCAACGCAGTGTCGGAACTTTCCCTTAACTCTTGGAGACCGGGCGCATAGATGGTTCTCAGCCTTGACACCTGGATCAATTTAATCATTTGGGTAGTTGACCCGGGAATTCCTATCCCACTTTTCGGGATTTGGAACATATCTGACGCAGAAACATAGGTTGGCCAACATCTCGCAAGGGTCCGAGGAGACTGACCAACAATACTTGGAGCGGTTTGATAGAATCCTTCTGGAAGGGGAAGCAGTCAGTGACGATACAAAGGTTGTGGCAGTCATGGCGGGACTGCGTAAAGGAACGGACCTATGGAAAGAAATGCATCTGGCCTGTCCTAGTACATACGCCGAGTTCCGCCACAAAGCTGGTGTATACGTCGCCATGCAGGAAGCGATGGCCAAGCAGTTGGCACCAGAGACTGAAGATAAGAAGAATGGAAAGAAGCCTGGTGGTAGTGGTTATAAGGCCCCGAAAAATTTGAAATCATTTGGGGACACGGCAGAATATAAGGAAAAATTAAACCAAGTCTTGACTACCACGATTAATCACGTCTTCACAGCTGTGAAAGACCAGGATATGCTAGCTGCGCCCCGGAGGATCAGACAAGATCGCAGCAAGCTAAACCCAAACAAGTTTTGTGCATACCATCAAAGTATCGGGCACTTCACCAGTGAATGCCGCGATCTGTTAAAACAGTTATGGAAATTCTATGAGGATGGAAAACTTGCCGAGTTTGTAAAGAAGGCTCCAGGAAAAAGACAACGTCCGACAAGACAGGAAGCCTCGGATGATGAAGGAAGCGATGAGGCGGAGAGAGCCCCGAATAGACAAGTAAGAAGGGGTCCACCAGCAAGGCCGACCCATCTGGAACCGAACCGAGAGATCCTTGTGATCGAAGAAATTGGGTCGGCAGGAGGGATGGTAGATGGCCGTCCAACATCAAAAAGACAGAAGAAAGCAGAAATTCGGGCGGTCAATCAGGTGCAAGAGATGGGGTCCGGATCAAAGGCGGCTACGAAACCAGTTGCGGAGTTGACTTTCTCTCAAGCAGATCTTGAAGGGATCCTTACACCGCACAACGACTCCTTGGTTATCAGCGCCAATATCATGAACGCAAGAGTACACCGACTGCTAGTGGATACAGGAGCTTACACAAATATCCTGTTCAAAAAGACACTAGACCAACTAGGAGATTATGAATCCTACATAGAGGATTGCAATCACAAGATAGTGGGATTCGGAGAAGCTGTGACCGTCCCACTAGGTGTAATAAGGTTGCCGGTAGAACTTGTAGCGCTAGAGGACCCGGAAAGGAGGATGACAAGGTTGTTAGATTTCCTAGTCGTAGATCAACCATCCGCCTATAACGGGTTCCTCGGCCGCCCTTTCATTTCTGAATTTAAAGCTGCATGTTCTACTTACTACTATTGTATCAAATTCCCAACTCTCAAGGGTGCAGGTACAGTAAAAGGGGACCAAAAGAAGGCGCGAGAATGCCTATTGACCCTGAAAAAGCCCGTGAACCAGGTTTTAGTGTTTGAAGATCCCACATCACAACCCTCCACAAGCGGACCGCGCAACCTGGACGACACTCCGGTAGACACCGAATTGATGGAAATAGACCAAACATCGGAAGACATGGAGGTGGATAATGCACTCCAGCAAGATCCTGTGACCGTAGCCAAAGAGAGTGATGGAATGGAAGCAGCGCCGGAAGATCAGACAGAGGCCTCAGAAGACATTGAGCCCCGGTTGGGCTATGAACCTATCTCGGAGGAGATAGAAACGCACCTTGAAGGACCAATTGATGATCCCCTGTGGAAAGATAAAAAGCGACGCGCCACACCAGTGGAGGAGCTCAGATCCATACAAGTTGATCCAGATAAAGAGGATCTAGAACTCTTTATCGGGTCAGAATTGGAAGAACCTTATAGAAGCCGGATGGAGGGATTCCTTCGGTCAAACCTCGATGTGTTTGCATGGTCACATGAGGATATGACCGGCATACCAGTGGAGCACGCGTGCCATCGCCTGAATATAGATCCCACGAAGAAGCCTGTTCGCCAGAAGAGGAGAAAATATGGGCCAGACAAGTATGAGGCGTTGACCGGTGAGGTGAAGAAACTTTTGGACAATAAACTCATAAAGGAAGCACTATGTCCTCAATGGGTGGTGAACCCTGTCTTAGTCAAAAAACCAAATGGAGCATGGAGATTATGTATAGACTTCACAGATCTCAACGCTGCATGTCCAAAGGATAACTTCCCTCTACCCCACATCGACCAGCTGGTAGACAATACGGCGGGACACGAACTAATGACGTTTATGGATGCCTTTGCAGGTTATCACCAGATTGCCATGCACCTTGATGATCAAGAACATACAGCCTTCTATACAAATAAAAATCTATTTTGTTGGAAGAGAATGCCCTTCGGGTTGATCAACGCCGGCGCCACATATCAAAGATTAGTCAACAAGATGTTTGACCAACACCTTGGTGACACAATGGAAGTCTATGTGGACGACATTGTTGTGAAGAGTCTTAGAAAAGAAGACCATCTGGAGCACCTCAAGCAAGCATTCGATATCATGAGGGTGTATAACATGAAGCTTAACCCAAAGAAAAGTAGCTTTGGAGTACAATCCGGCAAATTCCTGGGACATCTCGTAAGTCAACGGGGCATAGAAGTCAACCCATCACAAGTCAAATGTATCCTAGACATGGGTCCACCAAAGGATGTACCGGCAGTTCAACGACTTACCGGATGTCTCGCGGCACTTAATAGATTTATATCCCGATCTGGGGACAAGAATAGACCCTTCTTCGAGTCTATCAAAGGCAAGGGCACCTGCAAAAGGACCGGGAAGACCAACTACGTATGGACAGATGCTTACCAAAAGGCGTTCGAAGATATAAAGAGCTACCTCAGTAATCCCCAGATCCTGTCAAAACCGGTGCCGGGAGAAAAGCTATACTTATACCTGGCGGCCTCGGAAGTAGCCATAAGTTCTGCCTTGGTACGTGCAGAAAGTAAGGCGCATTTGCCAGTGTATTATGTCAGCCAGGTGCTACATGAAGCAGAATTACGATATTCCCCAATGGAAAAATTGGCATATGCATTGGTAATGAGTGTGCGGAAACTCCGGCCATATTTCTTCGACCATCAAGTGGAAGTTTTGACAACATTTCCCTTAAGGCAAGTCTTACATAGACCTGATACTGCCGGACGATTGTTAAAATGGTCACTAGAGGTTAGCCAGTATGGTATAACATACGCACCCCGAACAGCGATCAAAGGGCAGGCTCTGGCAGACTTCATAGTAGAGCTAACCTACCCTCAAGATCCGACGAGGGGACGTATTTACCCATGGCACCTCTATGTAGACGGCTCAGCAACAAGTTCCGCAGCCGGAGCAGGTGTCGTCCTAATAAGTCCCGACAAACAAGTGTTTACCTCAGCAATAAGGTTCGATTTCCTAGCAACCAACAATGAAGCCGAATACGAGGCGCTTATTGCAGGCTTGAGACTATCATTAGCTGTGGGGGCAACTAGACTTCAGATTTTCGGAGATTCGCAGCTAATCATATCTCAAGTCCGAGGAGAGTACGAGGCGAAAGATCGACAAATGATCATCTACCAGAGGATCGTTGCACACCTAATATCAAAGTTTGAACAAGTATACATTGAGCAGATCCCCCGACTAGAGAACACCCAAGCAGATGCTTTAGCCCGGTTAGCCACGAGCACCGGAGAATCAAGCATTTCAGAGGTGGTGGTCACAAAGTTAATTAATCCTTCAACATTTGATTATGTTCATCAAGTGTTGAAGAGGGGGCAACAGATAATCAATAGCCAACAACAGTCTACAGATGATTGGCGAACACCTATCTGCAAATACTTGTCCAACGGAGAGCAGCCAGGGAACCCATGGGAAGCACAGCGGATTGTGAAACAGGCTGCGAGATACACGATGGTTGAAGGACAATTATATAAAAGAGGAATTTCACTCCCATTACTCAAATGTCTGTCTTCAGAAGAAGGACAGAAGGTGTTGAAAGAAATCCATGAAGGAATATGTGGAGGACATGCTGGGGGGCAAGCCTTGGCTTACAAAACCATCAGGCAAGGGTATTATTGGCCGACACTGCGAAAAGATGCTATCAGATGTGCTAAGAGATGCTTGAAGTGCCAACAATTCGCTCCAAGCATCCACACCCCAGCACAAGAATTGAAGTCAGTATATAGTCCATGGCCATTCGCTAAATGGGGTATCGACTTGATCGGCCCATTCCCTCCCGGGAGGGGAGGGGTAAAATTTGTAGTAGTGGCAGTGGACTATTATACTAAGTGGGCCGAAGCACTGACGACGATAACCCAAGAAAGGATGGTAAGCTTTATTTGGAAGAACCTGATATGCAGATTCGGGTTACCACAGTCAATAGTCACGGATAACGGGAGACAGTTTGATGGAAATAAGTTAAGAGACTTTTGCACATCGTGGAACATCAAAAAACATTATTCCACACCATATCATCCTCAATCAAACGGACAAGTTGAAGCAGTAAATAAAATTTTGAAGCACATCCTAAAGATCCGGTTGGAAGAAAAAAAAGGGAGTTGGGCTGACGAGCTTCCGGAGGTCTTATGGACCTACAGAACGTCTTACAGAACAAGTACCGGAGAGACCCCATTCACGATGGCTTTCAGAGTGGAAGCGGTCATCCCAGTAGAGGTCCAGCATCGGACATGGAGGATAATCGAGTACAACGAGGAAGCAAATGAAAATGATATGGCTGTAGAGAGAGACTTGATTGAAGAAACAAGAACCTCGGCAGAGGTGAGAAATGCAGTCTATAAGCGACGAGCTGAGAAATACTACAACTCACAGGTTAAAGATAGAAAATTCCAAATCGGTGACCTGGTGATGCGAAGGATATTAGCAGTCCTGACTGGAGTATTTGGTCCGAAATGGGAAGGTCCGTTCAGAGTAACAAAAAGTTGGCCAAATGGGACATACGATCTGGAGGATATGCAAGGTAGTTCTTCGGCATACACGTGGAATGCGACACATCTCAAGAAGTTTTACCAATGAAGACTTATGTAAATTTCTCAACAAAACCTTGCTTGTCCAACATGTATAGGGGCAAGCAAGTCCATAATAGACGTGGATGAATCTGTAAAGTTATTATTGAATAAAGAGAATTTCTTTCGAATTGATGTATCAAAAGATGTCTCAAGTTATAAGCTCTAAAGACTTACAAGTCCACAATAAAGGCAAGGTATTGAGACTAACCCTAAGGTTAAAACCATTAAAAGGGAGTCCTTACCAATCAATAAGCCTACATCCAAAGAGATGAAAAATAAGGTGTAAATTCGCGATTCCATAAAATGGAAAAGTAAGACGAATCAATTAAAACACCATACATCAAAAAGCGAGCGCTAAATAACTAAGACAGAAGTATCAACAGCGGGAGTAAAATATAAGCAAAAGCCAATAAAAGAGAAACTGTCAATGCATTAAAATGGCAAAAGGTGTTCCGAGTACATATAGGGCGCCTTCAAGGGCGAAAAAGCAAAAGTAAGAACGTCTTCAAAGACGATTGAAACAAAAAGGAAGAAAACCATCATATCAATGCCCGCCAGGCTGGTCGCCTACCTGGTCGCCAGCCTGTTCGCCTGCCTGGCCGCCCACCTGCTCGCTGGCTCCTGAAGGAGAGAGACCTGGGAGAACCTCGAAGGGAGATAGACCCTCAGTGTCCACCATCGCATCGTCTTCAGCGTTAATCTGAAGAGGCGGATAGTTTCCACCGATGATCTTAAGTGTCGAAGGCACATCACTTAGATCGACTCCCATTTCTTCAAGATCCCCGATGTCCACCACCAAACCTTCCTTAAGAGGACGTTCAGTAAGGAAGTCGGTGAATTCCTTCTTCAAAGCAGTCCAGGGGTCCTCATTCTCACCAACAGCATGGTGATAGGCCCGTAGATTCTCGGCAAAGGCATATACGAAGCCAAAGTCAGAGGACTCGGCTCGAATGTTAGCAACAGCCTCGGGAGTATAGCAGTCAGTATGGGCCGCTTTGTGCTCAGCAAGTTGGGTCTGGGTAGTTTGGAGTTCATTCTCCAACTCGGTAATCCTCCTCCGAGTCACTCTGTTCTCTTCCAACTGAGCACGCAAGCTCGTCACCTCAGCACGTAAACTCTCGGCCTCGGCATGGGCCCTCTCAGAGCTGGCAAGGGCCGACTTCTCAGCATCCAAAGAGGCCTTGGCTTTGGCCTCAGCTATAGTTATCTTCTTCTTGGCCTCATCTCTCTCTTTCTTCACATTATCTGATAGCACAGCGTAAGCTTTCTCCAAGGTGACGGCTTGCTCGAGGGCGCGCTGAGCACTGAAAAGGGCCCCACTCGTATGATGCATGGCCGTACGGATATTATCCGTCATTGATTGGCGCTGAGCGATGTCTTCTTGAGGCTGAGACCAATGCCTAACGGTGGATTCAACGGCAAGGCGAGTAGAACCCTTGAGCTCGTTGAGAGACTTCGGAGGACGGGCGAGTGCGAAATGATGTACAGTTGCGCTCCGGTGTTGGTAGCGTGAGGGATCGTACCTGAGTAAGAATTCAAAATAAGTCTAAAACAAGCCTGAAAAATGTTAAGTATAAGTATGCTACAGGATTGTGGAGTATTACCCGGCTGCTCGATCCTGATCCCATCCAAGGATCGAGACATCCGATAGCTGCCCAACAGATCGTATGGGGGCAGGAGCAGAGGAGGTGCCGACAGGAGCCGGAAGAGTTGACTCGGGAACCTCATCTCGGCCCGAGCCTCCTGGGGCTGAAGATCTTGCAATTCGGGCTCTCTTGGCAGCCTCACCCTCACGCTCAACGCGTGAACCATCTCCTCGGAGCACTCGCCGGGTGCCACCGCTTGGAGAACTACTCGGGGCTTGACGATCCTCGGTACGAGGAGCCCGAGGGGCAGCAGACCGAGTGTTTGGCCCAGGACCACCAGTCTTTTTGGTCGTCTTAGCGGCGATCTGAGCGGCTAGCACCACGGACGGGGGATCCCTCTTGGTACGTGCCATCCCAAATTTCTGGTTTAAAGTCTTGAAGGATGGAGGGATGGCAATGGACACTTCAGGAACTGCAGGCATGAAGGGGCAAAAAGAGTTAGAAAATTTTTCATAAAAAATAAGGAATGTTAAACAAGGAGTCAAAATAGATGTACCTGCGGGACGAACAACCTGGGCTCGTAGATGATGAGGAGTGGTAATTAACCCCGAGGCGACGCGGCAGCTGAATTTGTTCAAGTAATCAAAGGTTCTGTCCTTCTTGTTCCGACGGCAAACAAGAATGCAAGTAAACTTGAACTCCTCAGATAAGCTCGTCTTCTTCCAGCGTTGAGGGATCAAACCTGCAATACAAAGGAACGAAGACATCAGACATAATATCAAAAAAGAGTTTTTTAAGATTCAAAGCATGTAAACAAGTCCTACGCTGCAACTCGCCAAACTCAGTAGGGGACATAATTCGTCCCCCAAGACCCTCATTGTTGTCGGGAGCCCGCCAATCACCGCCAATGAAAAAGAATTGTTATTTCCAGTCTCTCACTTTGTTTGGCAGTCCCTCAAGGATCTTCATGTCACTCCTCGCCTTAAGGTAATAATAACCTTGGCCCTTCTCAGAGCACTTGCTAAGGCAGAGGGTGTAATTCACCTCTTGAGGAGTCAGGCGATCCTTGTATTTCTCCAAGGCAAAAACCGTGCACAGCGATATCAAGTACGTCCACGCGTTGGGGGTTAGCTGGGTGATTGCTAAACCCGTTGTCTCCAAAAAACGCCCGATAAGAGGATGCAAGGGTAACGTCACACCAGCAGCCAACGTATGCACGTTTATGGCCGTCAATCCTTCCGGAGGGCGATCAGCTCTTTCTTTCTCCCGGGGAGCATACATAGTAACGTCACAGGGAATGTGATATTCTTTCCGGATATGGTCAAGATCGTCTTCATCAATAACGCTCACTATGGAATTCGCCTTAAAGGGTGTACGATCATCTCTTTCGAGTTCCCGATATTGCCGTGGCGGTGTCGGGAAGTCAGCAGCATACCGCTCGTAGTACGTCCTCCAATCGAACTCCTGTGCAATGCCTTCAGGGATGGACCTCTCAGACATATGTGGTTGGGGGAAGCTAACAGACTCAAACCACTCAGTGATTGAGTCGTCGCTATCGCCACTGCTGGAGAGTATTTCGACGTCCTCCGCGTCATCCCCCTCTGGGCGAGCAATAGGCTGCTCGATTTCTTGCTCGCCCGGTTGCTCGCCGATGTGCTCGCAAGGGTGCTCGCCAGCCTCCTCGCAGGCCTGCTCGCCTTCTCTCGCCAAGAACCGATTTACCTCCTCAACCGCGGAGTCGGACCCCGCCAAATGAACCGAGGATAGGCCCGCAATCGGACCGCTCTCCTCTACATTCTCCACCATGGGCCGTTTGCCCGGATTCCGGTGAGAAATCGTCCGGCTCGAGGATGACGACATGGATTCAGGAAGAAAGAGGTAAAGACAGGGTTGACCCTAGGGTGTGATTAACTAAGGATGGTGGGCGTCGTCAACAAAATCTCAATCAGAAAATCCGGCAAACAAGTTTATAAAGTAGACATGCAAAAAAATTAAAACAAAATGAAGGTAATGTGAACAAAGGATGAAAGGAATTGAGAAACTACCTGGGATATTGAGTCGAAAAACTGATCGCCGGAATCAGTGAAGATCGCAAGAGTCGCCGGAGAAAGATCAGGAATCGGAGCGTCGGAAAATTTTCAGAGGATAAGGGTAAATGAAGAAGAAGATGAATAGTGGCTAAGAAACCCTATTTATATGTTCGGGTCAAAGTGAAAGAGGGAAAAGAATCTCAGGGACCAAGTTGCAAAACATTTGAAAAGTTTCTAAAAGGGCACGTCTTTTCATGCGACTGATTGGCGCACGAAACGAGGAGGTGCCTCGTTTTCAGGGGAGTTGCCTTAAATGTTGAGGAGAGAGAGGGCGAGCAAGAAGGCGAGCTCCGGGGCGAGCACCAAGTTACTCGCTAAGCTGCTCGCCCAGTTGCTCGCCCAGTTGCTTACTAACGTAGTGTAAGATCAGTTCCAGCATATACTTTGATGTCAAATCAAAATATATACTGGGGGGCAAATGTTGATAAAAGGATCTAAACTTGAGATAAGCTTGAGGATTAGAAGTATAAAATGGCAAGAAGTTATAAGTTGCTCGCCCGCCTGCTCGCCCACATGCTCGCTCAGGATTAAAGGTGTCAAAGCAACGAGCCTACGCGGCCTTTCCCCAGTTGCTCGCACCAATGCTCGCCCAGCTGCTCGCCCAGATGATCGTCTTTAGCCTGAATATAACAAGGCTGCGAGTTCAGAAGATAAGCCTATGCTGCTCGCCCGGCTGCTCGCCCACTTGCTCGCTACATTGTCCGTCTCTCCTTCGAGGGAAAGAAGACACAAGATGTCCGATGAACCTGTATGAAAGGTCCGGATTGTTGAAAGCTAGAGTTAGTGGGGCAAAGCTTGGAGGGGATGACAAGTGGAGGACACTTGTCACCCCCACAAGCCATATGGCTTATAAAGAGACCACCTCATCCTTAGAGGGATATAAATAGGAGGAAAAACCTCATTTGTAGGGATTCAATTTCAAAAATACAAGAGATACAATACACAATTCCTCTCTCTACTTTTCCAATTATAACTCCTATTACTAATCACAATTACATCTTTAGATTATTGATTGAGTGATTTTCTCCGTATAAATTAGCCACATAAATCATTCGGTTATATAAATTGCTCAACACCAATGTTAGCTAAGATTTAAATGTTAGCAATGTTAAATATTGTTAAATGTTAGCTAAGAATAATAAATACTATAAGGATAAGAAAAATATTGTTAAATGTTCCCATTGTGACGCTCCTAGTCATACCATAGATAGATGGTTCCAAATCATTGGGTACCCTCCTGGTTGGAAAGGTCTAGGGGTCCGAGAAAATTAGACTCTGATTCTGTGGAACTTTCTGCCATTTCTGATGGCAATACTCTGTTTACTCAAGATATGTTTAACCAGTTTCTGTCTTATGCTAAGCAACAAAATAAGCAACAGAAGTGTCCTGAGACAATCCGGCCAACTGTTGTTGGAGCTTTTGCTGAAGGCACTTCTGATCAAGGTAATCATTTTTTATTCAATTTTATGAAATCTGACAACCATCAGATATTAAAATTAAGTTACCAAACAATGTTATGACTATTGCTACTTTTATAGGAAACATTACCTTAAATGAGCATCTCACTTTGTATAATGTATTGTATGTTCAATATTTCACCTATAACTTGCTTTTAATCTCTCATTTAATAAGGTATTCATTGTACTGTGAGTTTTCTATCCTCACATTGTATTTTGCAGGACAACTTAACAGGAAAAATGATTGGTTCTGCTGATCAAGTTGGGGGACTTTATTGTTTAAAGATTAAGCCTGTAAAGTTTGCCAATTATGTTTCTCATTCTTGTGATTTCTCTTTATGGCACACTAGGTTAGGCCATGCTTCAAGTAAGAAGATGTTTCATATTAGAGATTTGAATGTAAACACTACTTCTGTGATTAATAAAGTGTGTGACATATGTCATTTGGCTAAACAAAGAAGCTTTCTTTTCCTATTTGTACTTCAAAATCTAATTGTGTTTTTGAATTGGTCCATTGTGATGTTTGGGGTCCTTTTTCTGGAGAATCAGTATTTGGTCATAGATATTTTCTTACTATAGTAGATGACTATAGTAGGTGTACTTGGATATATCTGTTAAAGGCTAAGAGTGATGTAAAGCATTTTTTAGAGAATTCTCAAATATGATTAACACATAATTTGGGGTAAAGATTAAAACATTAAGAAGTGACAATGGAACTGAGTTTCTACTTTCTAATTTCTATCATAAATTAGGGATATTGCATCAAACTTCTTGTGTAGAAACACCTCAATAAAATGGTTTAGTTGAAAGAAAGACTCAACATTTGTTACAAGTTGCAAGATCTTTATTGTTTCAATCTAAATTGCTTCTTAAATTCTGGAATTTCTATATTCAAACTGCTACTCATTTAATAAATAGAGACTTCCATCTACTGTTTTACATAACAAAACACCTTTTGAGGTATTAAATAATAAATTCCAGATTATTCATACTTGAGGAATTTTGGTTGTTTATGCTTTGCTAGTACACTTACTGCTCACAGATCAAAGTTTGATCCTAGAGCTTCATAGTGTGCTTTCATTGGTTATCCATTTGGTGTTAAGGGTTACAGGCTTCTTGAGATATCTACCTGTAAGATTTTCATTTCCATAAATGTTATTTTGCATGAAGATATTTATCCTTTTTCAAGTAATTTGGTTAATAATAATATTAAACCTTCTATTATTCCTGATGATAGTGTCCTTAATAATGATCTTTATGTTACTGATCCTAATCCTGACATTAATGTTTCTGTTATCAATAATGATCATGATTTCATAAATGTTCCTGATATCATTCCTGTTACTAATAGTTTTCATGATGACATTATTGATGATTGTAGTGATGATATTCATACTGATGTTCAAAATGAGATAGTTGATCCTATTATAAATGACTTGGAAATTAGAAGATCAACTAGAGTAAAGCATGCACAGGCTTATTTAGACATTTATAAAACTACATTACACAAATCTATTGATCATAGTACTGCAAATTTGTCTACTTCATATCATATTAAGTATCCTATCTCTGATTATCTATCCAATAGCATGCTCTCTAAATCTCATAATTCTTTCACAGCTTCAATATCGCAAATAGTGGAACCTAGAACTTATAAACAAGCATCAACTGATGAAAATTGGAAAATAGCAATGAAAAATGAGATAGATGCTATAGAAAGAACTAACACATGGTCTATTGTTCCTCTTCCTAAAGATAAATATTTTATAGGTTGTAAATGGGTCTACAAAGTCAAGTATAAGCATGATGGATCTATTGAAAGATACAAAGCAAGGTTGGTGGCAAAAGGTTAAACTCAAGAGGAAGGTATTAATTACTTTGATACTTTTTTCACCTGTGGCTAAGATTACAACTGTAAGAATCCTTCTCTCTATTGTTATTTCTAAAAATTGGAGTATTCACCAATGTGATGTAAATAATGCTTTCTACATGGAGATTTACATGAAGAAGTATATATGTCTCCACCACAAGGTTACACAACTGTTGTTGATAAAGTTTGTAAGCTGAACAAAAATCTTTATGGTCTAAAACAGGCTTCTAAACAATGGTTTAACAAACTCTCCAAAACATTAATTTCCACTGGTTTCATACAGTCTAAAGCTGATACTTCTCTTTTCACTAGAACTTCAGATTCTGCATTTACTGTCCTTCTTTGCTATGTTGATGACATTATCCTTAGTGGAACAAACATCCCCTGACATTCTCAGTGTTAAAGCTTTTTTGCATGCCAAATTTACTATTAAAGATCTTGACACTCTTAAATATATTCTAGGCATTGAAGTTGCTCGTAGTGATAATGGTTTACACTTATGGCAAAGATAATATGCTTTAGATTTATTAACTGAAACTGGATATCTTGGTAGCATACCATGCTCAATTCCTATGGACAGTAAACATATCTCTGAATCTGGAACAATGTTAGAAAATCCATCTGAGTATAGGAAGATTGTGGGTAAACTCCTATATTTGACTATAACAAGGCCTGATATTTCAGTTAATGTACAACACTTAACACAACACATGAGTAAACCTTCTAATCTTCATCTAGCTGATGCTCATAGATTACTTAGATATATTAAGTCTTCTATTGGTCAAGGCATATTCTATTCTATTTACAATACCTTTCAGTTGCAGGCCTACTCAGACTCGGACTGGGCTAGATGTGAGCAAACTAGAAGAAGTATCACTGGTTATGCAATCTACCTAGGTGACTCCTTGGTGTCTTGGAAATCTAAGAAACAAATTATTGTTAGCAGATCATCAGCTGAGGCGGAATATAGAGCAATGTGCACTACCACTTGTGAAGTTCAATGGATACTATACATACTCAAAGACTTGAAGATCCCTCACACACCTCCTATCAACATCTTCACAGATAGCAGGTTTGCTTATTGCCTTGCTCACAGCCCGGTTTTACATGAAAAGACAAAGCATATACAAATTGATATACATCTTATAAGAGAAAAGATACAACAAGGGTTGATCAAGCTTGTTCATATTCCCACTACACAAATTCTGGCTACCATTCCACTCCCATTTTGAAGGAGGATATCATGATAATGAATGTAATTAGTTTTATTAGTGGGTTAGTTAGTTATTTAGATATTGATATAATGTATTTTGTATATATATACAAGATAAGTAGAACTTATTTTACTGATTCATTTTTCTGTAAACCAAATTCTCATTCAATAAAACTTCCCTTTCTTCTTCTTTTCAATATTCTTCAACTTCCCCATAACTCCAATACTAATTCTTCCAAAATAGTACAAATTTACTTAAAATAATTATATGAAATTTGTAATGAAGCAAAATTAAAAGCTAATGAGTGTTTTGCGTGAGACATTTTACAGGTGGGTTTGTATATTCAGCTGTTCCAAAAGCGTTATTGCAGACAGCCGACGCCGTAGGTTCAGCTGACGTTATGTTGACATCATCAAGCACGATATTAGTGCACGGCGCGGCGTCGCTGCAGCGTAGGACGATCGTATTATTGTTGCTCGATGATCCATAAATATGATCATATCTCACATCACTTACTTCCACTGCAGATTCCTGAATCAGATATTATTGATTCAAATAATCAATTAATATTGTTCATGAATAAATGAGATTGAAGATTTGTATGTCATATAACTTGTCTACAATTTGAATTTAGTACACACGGATTACGCATTTTGATATTGATTCTATAAATTAAATCTAAAAGTATTTTGTTTTTGGTCATTTTACAAATTTATAGGACTAAAATTAAATGTGATTTTCAAACTTACAAGACAAATATCAAAATATATTATTTGTATGGACCAAATTCAAATTTTGACAAATTATAGGACTATAGAAACTTTAATCCCTGAATAAATTATACTATCCCCGTCTCGCAAAATTTTGTGATAATTTTGGGGCACAATATATAGGGTGAAGATTTAAAAAATATATACTACATCCGTTCCATAAAAGTTTGCATACTTTCCTTTTTAGTTTGTCCCATAAAAGTTTGCACACTCTTAAAATAGAAATATTCCATTAAATCTCCATCTTTAAAATCTTTAACTCATAATCTCCACCATACACATTGTACTCATTACACTTTTCCTTAAAAACCGTGCCCCCAAAAGTACCGCAAACTTTTGAGGGACGGAGATAGTATTTGTTTCTAGAGTATGCAATTTTTTGTGAGAAAACTAAAAAGGAAATTATGGTGACTCTTAAGGAAAAGTAGCTAAGAAAAATAGTTCAAATATTCCTAAATATTGAAGGAAATGGTGTGGAAAGAGCTTACTCGATTTGAGCATATGCTGTGGGGGCAGTAGAATTGGTCTATGATTAGAGGATTGCCTGACTCTGTGAAGTTTATATATGAGAAGTTGATATTCTTGGCGAAGCCAGAACCTCCCTGTCGAAGAATTAATCACAACAAAAATTTGAAAAAAAAAAAGCAGATGAAGATCAATTATTACAAATAAAACTCTTCTAATATAAAAAGTTTTTTAATTTGCACAATTTTTTCTCAAGACTCGACAGAACGAAAAGAAATCAACAACAATACGTTATTGTGTTCAATCAATTAACATGACTTGAATTGTAAGCGTGTGTTATTTTTGTTCATAAAATTGATAGCAAAATAAATTATAAAACAAAAATTTGTATGAGACGACATCATAAAAAAGACGAGTTCCAATAACTTATTGTATATCACCAATGAGCTTATAGGCTCAAACGAAATAATTACTTTAAGGATCCTAAATTAAGGGAACAATAACTTTTTGGGCTGATAATTTACGAACAATAGCCTTATTAAATCGCAAATTTAGTTCAAATCAATCCGAATTAGCCTAAATTCAGCTCATTTCAGACTAATCACTCCGAATTCATCCCAAATCGGCTTAATTAGCCCAATTTAGAATGATTTGACCTCAATTCACAACTTTTAAAAATTATTGTTCTTAATTGCTTTCCCGGAGTGTTATGAACCTTATTTTCCCCAACTCCCCTAAATTACGGTCTGTAAAAAAATTATTCTCGACTTCAACCAAGTCATATATATGTTAAAGGTAGAATGATCCAACATTTAAATGAAACACCATCTAGAAGCTATCTCATACAAAATTGTCTCATATTTACATGAAGAAGAAAAAAGGCCCATATTTCCAGAATCAAACCTAAATTGAGAGTTGATAACAAAATTGGAGTAAAGTATATGTAGTGTTATTTCTACTTATAGAATGTCTATGTATTTTTTTACCTGCCATGTCTTGATCCTGATACCGTTCTGAGTTCTATTGAAAGTGCAATTGCTAATACTTATCCCTTCTACTTGGTCATGTTTCCCACTTTGCCCTAAACTCCCAACACTGCCAAATCAAACAAAAACCATATATTAACAATTAATATTGATAAAAACAAAAAATATTATGAGTTGATCTCTTGTGAAACTAGTTCATAATATCAAATAGGAGTCATTACATGCAATTACTAATACTATTACATTCATTCATTGACACCATATCATCTCATCAATCAATACATATAATGATATGAAATTCATATATATAATGAAACTGATGCACCCAATTTGTAGGAGAAATTAATTAGAGAGGTAGATAGATACCTTATTCCATGTCCAGGGCCACATTTTATGTCGGATATAGTAAGATTTGAAGTGCCTCCTTTAATGGCGATGCAATCGTCCCCTTTTGTGTTGAATCATATGATAAATTTAAATAATCAGGCTATATTCTAATAAAAAGAAATTAGAGACAGTCACTAATAGGTGCATTTTGCTCTGAGGTCAAATGCACGTCTATCATTACCATAAGGTCCAAACAGGGTGCAACTTATAAAATGTACGTATGTCCTGCACTCTAGCTATTTGGATCTTATGACAATGATGAGTGCATTTAAATGACCTTAAAGCAAAAATGGTCCACATTTATGATGAGTGTGCATTAGATTTTAGAGCAAAAATAGTTCATATTTTGAACCTTATGGTAATTAAGAAATGTATTGAGTTATAATGATCACCTGTTTCGATGGTACAATTTTGAATACGAATATTGGTGGAATAGAGGATGTCGATGCCATCAGTATTTGGACTCTCATCAGGTGCGATCATATAAAGCTTTGTAATGTTTACGTTGTTGCTCTCCGATATCGACATATGAAATTTTGGGCTATTTATGTGTTTCAATCCACTGATTACAAGATTATTACAATGAGAAAATACCATTGCCTGCAAAAAGAAAATTAATTGTGAGCCTCGTGCATGGTTTTAATTAATCCCGCTATAATTTTTGGCTTTTTTTCTATATTATTTAAAAATATATATTTGATGGGTTATATATTTGATTAAAAATATATGGGAAAATTACAAAATAATTTATAAAATTGACACTTATTACAAATTGGTTCTGTGCAAAAAAAATATTTTTTAAAAATATTTTGAATCAATTTGTAAATATAGTAATTTTTTAAATCAATATGCAAATGTTTTTTGCTTAAAAAAATTATTTTTATTAATATATGGAGTATTTTTTATAAAATTGAAAATTTAATGTGAGACGTGAAAATATTATAGCTAGCAGGATAGAGGGAATATATTTTAATTATGAAGGTATATATATATATAATTTTGATGAACTTACAACCGGTCTGCCGCTCTTTTCCTGAATAATATACAAGAAAAAAGAAATTAATTAAAAAAGAGTATTATGGTGGCGTGGACAAATATATATACTCATGCTAATTTGAATTTTATTTGTTGGGATTAAAGTTTTTATAGTTTTATAATTTGTCAAATTTTTAATTTAGTCTACATGAATTAATATTTTGATCTTGTTTTTTAAGTTTAAAAATATTTTAATTTTGATGTTTTTATAAATTTATAGGACCAATATCAAAATATTAATCCATGCGAATTAAATTCAAATTGAAGACAAGTTATTGAAGTGCAAAAATTTTAATCCCTTCTTATGACACGAGTGTAACAGAACCTTGTTCGTTTCAGCATTGTCGATGAATGACGGTTTATAATTTTACGTCATTCATATGTGGACGTATAATAAAAAAATTACGTAAACTATTATGTAACAGGAAATCCATATTTAAATACTAGTTAGTGATCAACTTACATTCGTCCACCAAGATTCGCCTTGGCCGTCGATCAAACCTTCTCCGTTTCCTACAATCGCAAGCCCGTCGACTCTAAGAAACTTGAGCCAGCTGCCTCCGATATTTTTCCAAGCAGATTTCGGCGGTGCTACAATGCTTCCTAATATCTGCAGTAGCAGCACATGCATGCATTTGATGTTAGTGATATACACTTCCTCGGTCCTCGATTAATGGTTCTCATTGTCTTAAATGATTATTCACGATAAATAATCCACTTGCCTAAAATGACAAAATTATAATAATTATTTTCATTTTTTATAGACACACATTCACGTTTACACATCATGTCAAATATTTTTTTATAATAATCAAATATTTTTTTATACTAATACACCCACTTTACACATTACGTCTATTTTTTCTAATAACCGTGCCCAGTCAAAATAGTCCAATTATCTTGGATAAAGGGAGTACTAATTACTGTTACAAAAGAATTTATGGAGAGGTGAGAATTAATCAATTTATAAAGCTACCTAACACATTAGACCATTGAGATATTGTAGTAATTAATTAATTACCTCAAATGTAATGTTATGGGTTTTACATGGACCTCCAAATTCTGTTGGCGATATAAAAAATGTCTTCCCAGAAGGTACAGTTATTGTAGCGACGCCTGTAGATTTTTTACAAGCTGCTGACCATGCCAACTTTAAAGCCTGAGAAGAAAACGCAACATCACCTCAAAGAAAATTATAGTATTTCTAAATTTATACTCCCAACGTTTATATATATCTACAAAAAAATATATTCTATAATTTCATTCACTTAATTAATTAAAAGTTTAGTCATTTATGCATCAAATGCACTGTACAATTTAAATTCATATATTTTTGGAAGTGATATCTCTTTATTAATGATAGTTACTAACTTACTCCTGTTTGTATTGAAAGCATTGTTTTTTAGTATAAATAAGGTTATTATTGGTAATAACATGAATAACTTTTCAAAACTACGCTTGGGTTGCACGTGCATTTGATGCACAATAGATTTACTTTTGATTAATACTCTTTTATAAAAAAAATTATTCATTTAAATAATAAAAATTACTTCATTAATCAAATATTTGAAAGTCAACTGGAAAAATAAAATTGGAAAGTGAAAGAATCCGTCTTATCTAAAAGTCCGAACTTGTAGAATTGTTTTCAGTGGGAATCGAATTCAGGATACTACGCAATTCTAAGTTCGGATACCATAAAAAAAATCTATCTCATCTAAAAGTTCAAACTTGTAGAAGAGTATGGAATCAATTTATTTATTTAATTTTTCTAATAAAAATAATGGAGAATATAATTTATTTAAGTCAATTAAGGAATAATCTAAATATGATTGACTAGTTTGCTTTAACAGATAGAATTGATAAATAATTATTCCTTTTTTATGAACAATTGGTCCAATTTATTTTCATTTGATAATATATGATAAATTATTATCACATGAATCAAATTACTTAATGCAAATATGATGAAAGAATCAACCTCTCCTAATCCTAACAAACAAAACATGCATTTAAATATTAGTACTATACATTGCGGTTAAAAATCAAATATAATTTAAACAATGATAATGAATATCCATGATATGTGATAATATGTATCATAACAACTGTACTTAAGAATTATGTAAACTTGGGTTCAGATGGTGTAATTTTTTGAAAAAAAAAATTAACTGTTTCCCTAGAAATTTATTGATTGTTTTAAAGAATAAAATTATCTATTTTTTCTAAATACGTAGTTTTCTCGGTTTATTTTTTTAGATGTAATTTTAATTTCCATCGAGTTTACCCAAACTTAATTTACATAAAATATACGATCTGAAAGAGCTAGTTTCATCGCAACTAAAATTCAATTTTAACACAATGAAAAATTTTCATTTCATCTAAAATTCAAATTTGTAAAATAGATATAATATTAATTTATCTATATTATTTAATTTTCGAAGATGATTTATATGGAATCTCTTATGAAGATTATGAAATATAATACAGAAAGACTGAAAATGTTTCTTAATTAATTGTGAGAAAGTACTAACCTTAAATAAGTTTGACCGAAATTCTTTATTCTTTTCCCAGCCGCAAATAAATTTTTATTAAGACAGTGAAGTACAAAGGTACTGCAACACATCCCATCCTGTACAAGAGCAGGAAAAAATTACTCCCCCGTCCCATAATTATTTTCACACTTTCCTTTTTCGTCTGTTCTACAATTGTTTTCACACCCTATAAATGGATACTATTACTTTAACTCTATCATCACAATCCAACTAATCTCATTATTTTAATAATATAACTTTACACAACACTCTACTTTTCTTAAAAGTTGTGTCATCCCAAAGGTGAAAACACCTCTGGGACGGAGGGAGTATAAAATAATTTTAAAAAATTAATATTAATTATAAATCAATTCTGTGTTAAAAAATTTATGCTTTTATGAATATTTTTAAATTAATTTATAAACATAATCATCTTTTTAAATCAATATATTAATGTTTCCCAGAACAAACACATCATTAATGTTAAGGTTTCGTAATACACGTATGAATGAAATTAAATACGAAAATGGATAATCTAGTATAGACTATAGACGGTATCATATTAATGTTTTGCAATAAATTAGTTAACAACTAAACCTAATGAAACTTGAGATGGATTTTTTTTTTTTTTCAATTTAAACTCGAAACAATTAATTAATGTACTAGAAACAAAATCTTGTAAATGAAGACAACCAAGTTTGAAATATTTTTTTTAAAAATAAATCTAATTAAACATGCAAAGAGGAGAAAAATGGCATGTAAAAAAAATATAAAACATGAAGAAGGGTTGGTAGATATTACTTCAGAATCATCGGTTTTTCCATCTCCAACGGCTCCGAATCTAGTTACGTCGAGTTTTGTTACTCGAGAGGCGCGGAAAAAAGGTGCGCCTAAATACACTCCAAATGTATGTTCGTGTTCACCAGAGACCAATTCCAGAGATGCACAAAGGAAAATTAGAAAAGATGCCAAAATAGCCTGCAAAATTAAATTGTGATCAGAACTATAAGTAGGAATATTTTCAGGATGATTGTTAGTTTTACTACTGAAATTAATAGTAAAAATTATATCATGAATAAGAAAATGTTGAGAAATCGTATTCAAATATATAATATATTTTTCTATACCATATTTTATTTAATTAGTGGAAAAGAAACGATGAAGCTCGACCGAAAATTTTCCCAACACATATATAATTTAAGTTGTAGTGTGATTATTTTAGTGGCCAAATATATATATAGAGTATGAAATAACTCATGAGGATTCATTAAATTAATTTCAATGAAATTAAATTAGAGATATTATTGCAATTTTCATGCACCGAATTTGATTGTCGGGGATTTATATAGGGTTAATATCAATTTGCCAAATATACTATATATATTATTTATTTCAATTTGTAACAAGTATTAATTTTTTTTATCAAACTGCAACCTATGCTATAAAAAAATAGTACATATGAGAAATTGAAATAAGTAATATAATTAAGTTACGAAAATGGTATTGGACAATTAATAGTCCCTTAATTTTCTTCATTCTTAAATTTATTTTCTGATGGCTCCTTTTTTAGGATCTTAGAATAGAAATAATATGTTGACTCCCTTAAAACAACCATCTAATTTGTTAATAATAGATTTATTGATTATATCCAAATTATATTAAATCAAATACTTGAGATAGCACAATAATAATAAATAACAAATGAAAATAAAGTCTTACTTAATAATGGATTAACGTAATGATTCAATGCAATACTTAGTAATAAATGAAGATTTATATTTGAGTATATATATTTTGAAGTTTGTTCATACATAAACCATTTTATAATTTTAGTAAAAAATTATATTTTTTTAGGGAAAATTACAAATAGTTCACAAAATTGACATTTATTACAAATTGATTCTGTACAAAAAAAAATGCTTCTATACATAAAAAAAAATTCATGTGAAAATATTGTGAATCAATTTATAAATATAATATTTTTTAAATTAATATGCAAATGTCCCTATTTTTTAACAATTAATACTATTTATGAATAATTTTAGATTGATATATTTTAAAATTAATATAAAAAATTTAAATAATAAAATAACTATGAGTTGAATGGTGAAAAACTTATAATCACTACTAGAGAATTATCTATATTGACAGGAAAATATTAGTATCATTATAAGTCTTTAATGATAAGATTTTATGATTAATGTCTTTCTAGATAAAGGTTTTAATGCAGGAAATTAATGAATGATCATGTCATTATTTTCAGTTCATATTTAGTAATACAATATTACTCTAGTTAGAGCTTATCCAGAATTATGAAATTAATTGCCATCTTTACGTAATAATTGCCCTTTAATTCATTAAATGTTTCGTCATTAATAATTACATTGCACTAATTATGACAATTATTATAATAACTGCAAATAAAATCAAAATATTGCAATTAAAATATACTAAATATTTTATTTAAACAATTGATTTAATTTACATCAATCCATACATAATGGCTCTTTTTAATGTATTTATATATTTGACGTTTTAAGTTCTTTTGAAAGAAAAGGAGGACATTATATTTTAAATTTTGATCTTTCCAAAATGACGAAAGGAGAAGACCATACGGAGAAGCACTCATAGCACTAATGTACAAATTATATTAAATAAGAGTTATAAAATAAAAAAATAAATATAATGTGAAATTCAAATAAGATTATTAATGCCCAAAAATCGCTTATAGTTATCAACTAAATGAATAATTTTTAGATTCAAAACTCAATGAAAAAAATTAAATTTTGTTCGAAATTATTGTGCTTAAATTGTTTATATTATAGGGTTTCTTGTAAATTTTAATACTAAAGTAGATTAATGGAGCTTAATTATAGGCAAATTAATTATGTTGCAATTTTATAGGAAAATTGAGTTGGGATGATTTAATAGTTAAAATATTAATTAGGTTAACAAATAGTAATAGATTTTGGAAATGAGAATATTTTGGGTGGCTAAGGTTAATTGCACCCACAAGTATTTAGAGTACACACTTAAATATATAATACAAAATTATAAATTTTAGCCTTTTTTTAAGGGACGTACAAACTCTTTTTTGTCCACAAATTTATGAAAATTCTTTTTTGGCCTTTTTTTTAATAAGGGGCCAATATACCCTTAATTCTCATTCCTTATTTTTAATTTCTCTTTTCACCCCTAATCTTTTTCCTATTTCGTTTCTTACACTAAATTAATATAATATTTTGAAAGATACATGACTTGATTAACATTAATTTTTAAAATTTTATTATTTTTTAAAGGTCGGAGTCTTGTTGATGTTTTAAAAAATATCAATTCCAGTAATTTTTTTTACCTAAAATATACTATGTATTTATAAAATTTTATTTGATGTTTTATATTTATAATTTTTATTAGTAAAAAAATTAATATTTTGAAAAGTGGTAAATAAATCTAAATTTCTAAAATTTATCATTTTCAATACTATTTTTTACGTAATTTGGTCGGAATGATTTTTTAGGTTTCTTTAACCTATTAAAAATTTAAAACTATAATGAAAATATATGATGATTCATTTTCATTAATAGTGTTTTGTATTATTTATTGCACATGAATTATAAGATCAAAAAAATATGTGTAAATGTGTGCATTTATATATACCCGTGTGTATTGTTTCAACGTGTGTATTTGTATGTACTCATGTGTATTTATATATACTCGTATGCATATTTTGGTATAGTAAACAAAAAGTATTTTTGTGGTGATATCTTTTAATAAAATACACATATATTTTGCGACTTTTTCAAAAAATTTCCATCAATGGTTAATTCTATTTTTTATTATTGTATAGTTATGAGTATTGTTGAAGAGTAGTAAGTACTTAAGATTCTTCATATCTTATAGCAGTTAGCTGGCAATATTCATTAATTTAACACAACACACTGATAATTTATTATTTTGAAAAAAAAAAAGACATTAAGATTAGAAGTTTTTAGATTAGACCCCGACTTTATTTTGATAAATCCGGTCTTTTCTCTCCTAACTTTTCAACACATTTGATTTTATCTTACATAAATCAATGGATGAGTATTTTGTGAATAATACATACGAAAATAATTTTTATTCACAACATATTTTAATTCTCGCAATAACATACATCTTAGGGTGCGTTTGGTAGATATGAAAATCCTGTGAAAAAAATGGTTTCTTGCCTTTCAAACTCCTGAAAAAAAATTCGGATCTGCCCAAACCTTTTCATGGTCAGCTCTTAATTCCTGCAATTTCCTACAGTTTGTTCTTACGCCTCAGAAAACAAATAGCTTTTCACGACTTGCTGAAATCGCGACGCTCTGCCTGCCCATCGCCGGAAATCGCGACGCTCTACCTCCACATTGTCCATAGCCGGAAATCGCGACGGCCACCAAGCGGCGAGGTGATTCCGGTGTATTCCAGGCGTGCTGCTTTAGATTTAGAGTAGAGCGGCCTTGGGCTTCGACAATTATACAATTTTTCACTGCCGGAAACAATTTTCGGACTTGTCGGAATTGATTTTCAGCTTCGATTTAATTCTGGCTTTGGTTTTCCGTTCAATTAATTCCGGTTTCGATATTCCGTTCTATTTTTGGTTTGATTTTCCGTCATTTAATTGCGGCAATATTGCTTAGTGTTGTTGACCAGTTCCTGTGAGAAGATGAAAATGGTGGTTGTTGATTTTTTTTTTTTACTTTTTATATGTATCTTTTCTTCTACCAAACAAAATATTACAATTCATAATACTTAATAATACATCATACCAAATATCATATTAAATATATTTTCTCATTTTATCTCGGGGTCCCACCATTTTTCTTTTCTCACATTTTTTCATCCCTTTATCTCATCTCCCCTACCAAATTAGCCCTTAATGTACTATTATTCTATTAAATATGCATATGCACCATAGAATTTTTTACTAATATATCTGTTACAATTCATAACTTTTTTAAATTTTCTGTTTAACACATTTTCTGGTGAGATAATCATGGTAGTGTTAAATATGCAATTGCACTATTGAATTTCTTATAATATTATACATATTGTGATTGCACTATTAAACTATATCTGCACTGTTAATTTTTTTTACAATACTATCTATATTGTAATTGCACTATTAAACCATATCTGCACTAAAGGAATTTTTTTATGAATGCGCTATAATGTTTCTTATATTTTTACTATACTATACCTGTTATTGTTCATAATTTTTTTGAATTTTCCGTTTGACATATGTTCTGGTGAGATAATGATTATACTGTAAAATATACATTTGCACTATTGAATTTCTTATAATATACTATATATATTGGACAATTTTCATAGAGTATTTGAGTGTTTTTTCAAGTACTTTGTGAATTAGACACTACAACCAAAATATATTTTTAAATAAAAAAGATGTTATTATATATATATATGCATATGATATATGATGTGAAAATTAAAAAAAAAAAGGTACACTAGTGTGGTAAACTTACATGCGCTCCGATGAGCCATGTCATTAGTTGCCAGCCGAAAATAAAAGAACAAGTATCGAATTGAAATTTCTTAAAATATAGAATTTTTTAATAATAATCGTGAAGACCAAGATTAAATTGAAAGTTGAGTACAATGTGATGCATTTTCATAGAATTAGCCCAACTTTTTTTTAATTACACAACTATTTTCCACGCCTTCATTGCAAATATAATTTAATCATTTGTTGTTAATCAATTTAAAAAAATATATTAGTAGGCATATAATTTTCATAATTATTTATGTACTTAAATTGTTTATATTTAATTTTTAAGTGGATAATAATAAAATAAAGACGATAACTTAGAAAAAATAAGAAGACTTATTATTTCTATTTTTTGTTGTCTTTGATCATTTTGAAAATTTATTCATAATTTAAATTAAAAAAAATTATAATTATAATATAAATGTAGTCTATTATTTTAATTGTAAAGAAATTATGTTAATTAATAATTGAATAATTAAATTTGAAAAAACGTTAATGAATATAATAATATATTGTGAAAGTAAAATAAATATGTTAATTTAATTTGTTGGCCCAATACTTTGATAGGTCACTAAAGTGAACTATGAACTGGGTCAATAATCACTATCTATACCATCAGAGTAGCCATATAATATTAGGCCCAGGTTAAATGCACCCACTTGTTTTTGAAGTACACACATCTAAATATACAATTATATATAATACTACCTAATATGACCAATATATCCCTTATGAGTTAATAAATCTAATCCGTGCACCCACATCCAAATTCTTCACCAAAAATCAAACAAAAAAAGATGTTTTTTGGCAAAATTAATTACGATATGAACAACAAAAAAAGATGAAAAAGCAAAAATCTTGAGAGGGAAGCTCATGAAATTTCCTTCCATTGCATCTCTTTCAAGTCCCGTAAAATCCTCTTCATGGCAGAGTTCTTTCGGTGTGAGTGTGAGTGTGGAAATCATGATCCACTGTTGTCGTCCCTTGCGCCACCGAGATTGTCATCGTTGGAATCTGATGCCGATTGAAACCGAAGAAATTGCCATTGTCGCCGATTGAAATCGAATAAACCGCCATTACCACCGATTGAAGTCGAAGAAGCCACCACTGAAGCAAATCTGTCGCTTCCATCTGCCATTGAAGCCATTGAATGGAGCCCATCGCCTCCGCCAAAGCTCCTCCACGTTGAAAGATGCCATTGCTGTATGATGTCGCTGATTGATTTCGCCAAGAGCGTAGGATAGAACCACACTTAGCTTGTGTTCTTCTTCTCAAATGGAGTTATGCCTTTCATGAATTTATTGTTTATTATCAACAAGTGAAAACATTCTTTATTTGTGATGGAATGAACTTTGCAACTATGAAAGTCCACATTCGTTGATTCTATTATGACAAAAACTTATATACAAATTTCTACGGATCTAAGATCCGTAGAAATATCCATTTTTTAAAATTCACGGGTCTAAACAGGGTCGGGTCGAATTTGAGTTTTTTTTTTCAAAATTCACGCAGCTTGTGATTTCGCTCCCATGTATGTTACAGTTCGAGCAAATGCATGTTACTTTAAGGCAAAACATGTGTTACAACCAGATTAAATGTTGTTTTCTACACATATTCATTTATTTTTGTAGAAGTAAATATTTTTCATGCAATGTAACACATGTATATGTTACATTGTATGTGTAACACATAGTTATTCTTAATAAAAATACATTTTATCCTATAGTAACACATATATGCTCATATAATAACACAAATTGAGGAACAAATATGTGTTACAATTAGAGTAAATATGTATAACTGCAAATTTATGTTACAATTGGAGTAAATTTGTGTTACTGCAAATGTGTGTTACATCTAGAGTAAATGTGTGTTACAATTAGAGTAAATGTGTGTTACTGCAAATGTATGTTACAATTAGAGTAAATGTGTGTTACTGCAAGATCAAATTTGTGTTACTGTATACACAAATATTTATTTATCTTTATAAAAATATATATTATATTTTATATAACATATATAAGGTATTAAATGATGTATTAAGTACATGAATAACATATTATTAACATAAATCAACAAGGAGAATAAAAAATAAATTAAGTAACACATATTTATACTTGCGGAAATACATATTTTCTTTATAGTTACTTGAAAAGTACAAAAAATTATTTTTTTAAGAATTAGTAACACAGATTTTGCCTAATTATAACACGCATTTGCCCAAATTGTAACATACCTGAAAGCGAAAAAATATATTATTAACATAAATCAACAAAGAGAATAAAAAATAAATTAAGTAACACATATTTATACTTGCAGAAATACATATTTTCTTTATAGTTACTTGAAAAGTACAAAAAATTATTTTTTTCAGAATTAGTAACACAGATTTTGCCTAGTTGTAACACACATTTGCTCAAATTGTAACATATCTGGAAGCGAAAAAACATATTAATAACATAAATCAACAAAGAGAATAAAAAATAAATTAAGTAACACATATTTATACTTGCAGAAATATATATTTTCTTTATAGTTACTTGAAAAGTACAAAAAATTAATTTTTTAAGAATTAGTAACACAGATTTTGCCTAATTGTAACACGCGTTTGCCCAAATTGTAACATACCTGGGAGCGAAAAAGCCTGGAACTACAAGTTGCGCGAATTTTGGAAAAGAATGTCCAAATCTGACCCGACCCAGTTTAGATCCGCAAATTTTTCAAAAATGAATATTTCTACGGTAGAAATTTCTACACAAGTTTTGCTCTTCTATTATAAGTTTATAACTCTATCTCTAATTTTATAAGAATTTATCTCATTCCTTTATTTTCTTCTTTCCTTATTTCATTATTCAAAAAGTCAAAAGAATGAAAAGTGGGTGCATTAGTTTGATATATTATGAAGGATATAACGATCATTTTATATATTATTATACATAATTATATATTTAATTGTGTGCACTTCAAACATATGTGAGTGCATATAACCTGGACCATAATATTATAGTTTATAGTTGTATGTTAAAATTAAGATCAATTACTTTTTCTGAAAAAAACAGGGTATTAGCAAATGCAAGTCTATAGTTAAAATTTAAATTTTGAACTTGCCTATTGTTCAAATTTAAAATTTGAATTTATCACATATCTAACTTTTATCTAATTCACAAATTTCTCCCTCCTACGTGTCACGTCTAAAATTCACTATCTACTATTTTTCTTATTTTTCAAATTTTCATCAATTTGTATTTACGTTTTTTCCTTTTCTTCTCTACCATACGTGTCATTTTTTATTTTCACC
>JAPKLY010000393.1:255217-273229 GCA_026898435.1 Prunella vulgaris | reverse complement strand
ATTGTATAAATTGCTCAACAACCTGAAAAAGCACAAAATTGATGAGGTAGAGGACAAGGCGATGACGATTAAACCAGAAAAGATCATCTCCAGGATGAATCCCCCACTTTACTTTGATAAAATCTCTTAGCATACCCAAACAACAAGTTTAACTAATACCCCAAGAACATATTTGTAATACCCAAAAAACAAATTATTAATACCCCAAGAACAATTATTAATACCCGAAGAATAATTTAGTTATACCCCAAAAACACACAGTGCAGCGTGTACTGTATGTTTCTGGAAATATCAAATTAAATTCAAAATTAAAGTAAAATCAAGGTGCATAGTATGCACAGGGATGCATACTAGAATTTGCGAATATAAAAATAGAATATTTTGTTATTTATAGGTATATAGGATAACAAAGCTATGACATTTGTTATTGCACAAAAACTCGTATGCAATATTGCACAAAACCCGACCCGTGCAATATCCCCAAATGAAAATTCGCGGATCCAATTAAATTTTTAAGGAAAATTCTCGCCACTTCCAGAATGTATACCACATGAACATATTTGTGCTACTGTAAGACAAAATGTGTGCTACTACATCTTAAAAAGTTATTTTTTTGTACTTTTAAAATAACTATAAGAATAATATGTATTTTTACAAGAACAAATATGTTTTTCTTAATTTATTTTTCATTTTATTATTAGTTTTATATTGATAATATGTTGCTAATGTAATAATACCTTACATGTGTTACTATCTCGCCACTCCCAGAATGTATACCACATGAACATATGTGTGCTACTGTAAGACAAAATGTGTGCTACTACATCTTAAAATTAATTTTATCGAAATTCCAGAATGTATACCACACGAACATATGTGTGCTACTGTAAGACAAAATGTGTGCTACTGTAAGACAAAATGTGTGCTACTACATCTTAAAAAATTAATTTTATCGAAATTTCATAATGTATACCACATGAATATATGTGTGCTACTATAAGACAAAATGTGTGCTACTACATCTTAAAAAATAATAATTTCTAGAAAAATCAATAAATATTTATGAAAAATGAATATTTTTTCTTATAATAATACACATATTGATCTTACATTGTATTAACATGTTTGTTTTCTATAAAAATAAATGAATATATGTAAAAAACAGCATTTGTTCTTATAGTAGTACACATTTGACCTTATAGTAGCATAAATTTACTCATATAGTATAGCGAAAATTCTGAAATTTGAAAATTGCCCAAATTCGACCCGACCCGTTCAAGATCCGCAAATTTTGTTACTTTGACCCTATTGACCCGCGTATTTTTAAAATTTTCCTTTTTTGGCATATATTGCACCAGTGCAATATTGCACGGGAGACCTACTCTTGTTATTGGTATTGCATATTAATTTGTAAAATTTAATAATTATAATAAAAAAGAGGTTTGACATATGTATAAAACACCATTTATGTTAATATTTTTTTTATTATATTTTAAAGTTGTATAATTGCAAGGTTTATAGAAAGATTTCACTCTTCTTTGGAGTTTGTAACATTTTAGATTGATTATTAAAAGATTGTAGAAGATTTCAAAGAACATCTCCAAACTATTTAATTAAATTGATCTCCAACATTCAATCAAAAGACGAACATGTATATAGTAACTGACAGCGGTTCGTTGTATTAAGCCACGTCGAATCTCCTATTATCTATTTCTGAATCTATAAAATTCTACGTTGTTTAAACAATGCTTCCTACATAACTTTCTAATTTTCTCATAATTTTATAATTTTTAAAATAAAATATGAATAACCGTTGTCGGTTACTTCTTTATCCATCTTCTTTTTAATTTATAAATTTCTCCATCTATTCCATCACTCAATATTTCTAAATATTTTTGTTTTTCATCTTAAAAAAATATTTTTAATAGTTAAAAAATAGTAACCACCATCCATAAATCTCGGCCAACTAAATGCCACTAATTACTCATTTTAAAATTATATATATTATTAATCTCAAATTAAATTATTTATTTTAAAAAAAGAAAATTTCAAATTAAATCATTTATTTTCAAAAAAAATTAATCAAAATGTTCTTATGAATTGAAGTTAAAATAAATCAACATATTCGTATGAATTAAAATTCAAAACCTAATTGTAATAGCATTACAAGCTTAATATATATACATATATATAAATATATTTATAATTATGTTTTATTATTTATTAAATAATTATTAAATATTTAATACATTTTTAGAATAATTATATTTAAAATAAAATTATTAATATTTTTAAATATAATTATATAATCTTAAATATTTTATAAAAAAATATAATTTAAAATTAATATATAATTTTTTTAATCCACTTATTTGCGGGGTTATGTACTAGTATTTTGATAAATGGTAATATTTTCATGAGACAATCAATGCAAAATTCTTAAATACTTTTTATTTGTTAAATTAAACTTGTTTTTTTATATTATCATAAGTTACTATTAACAAACTAATAAAATTGACACAATTCTAATTAAATAATATAAAATAAAGTTGTATTTGTCATTTTACAAAAAAAATATAATATAAATTTATTAAAAAATTGTATATATTTACAAAAACTAATAAGATACACTTTATTTATTTAATATCACACTCATTTATACTTTTATTTAGTGTGTGGTCTCATATTATAAAAATAATTCTGCACCAAATAAAACATCCTATAAAAAAATATGTTTTAAAAAATAAATAAATGAGAAAGTTGGGCAAGATTTCATCTAAACCTAAAATTTCAGAAACCACTAATACTCTTGTTCTCTTCTTTACCAGAGGCCAGGCGTCGCCGCCTCCTCCACCTTAACCGCCGCCTCCTCCTCCCACGCCGGCGCCGCACACGACTACATCAGACACACTCGCCCCCTCGCTGCCACACACCCCTGCCGTCCACGACCACGCTGTTAACTGAAGGTATAATTGAAAAAATATTTTAAAAAAATTACCAAAAATTTGTAAAAATTTCAAAAAAAATTGCCAAATATATTGAAGAATAGTGTATTTTTTATTTTGACTGGTATCAATAACTTAGACGGATCCAATAAACTTGGCCTACCTAAAGATTTATATGAGGCCCAAACTATATACCCTCCGTCGAGATACATACGCTTTTAACACATTATATTTTTATCGAAAAATTAACTAGATTTTGACAAATATTTACTGAATGCAAAAATTGGTATGTAATAATGTTGGAGGGTATATAGTTGGGCCTTTATATGAGTGTCTCACCGACTGTAATGGGCCTCCATAGTTCCACATGTGATATAATTGGTCGTACATTCATTCAGCCCATTGGGGGCAAATACGGTCTTTCAAGTACCATAATTCTGAAGCAAGCGCGGGAAGATTTCTCTACTATGCCCCGCCTCTCTCCCCTCTCCTCTCTTTACTCTCTCTCTCTCTAGTTCATACATTATTCCCACTTTTATTTTTATACACAATACATAATTATCCTCTTAATATTAGAGAAGATGATGAATGGCGGCGATCGAAGGAGAGATTGGAGGGATTCTCGGATTTCAAAGAAGCAGAAGCTGATTTTGAACTCGGAGGAGCAGCTCGAGTCAAAGCTCGGTTTTGATCTCTTCACAGAAGGAGATAAGCGCCTTGGCTGGTTACTCACTTTCGCCTCTGTGAGTGCCTCTTCCTCTCTTCTATTATTAATTTGTTCCTCATTATGATAAAATTACTTGAATGGCAACTAATTTAACACACTTTTGATGTGGTTTCTAAATAGTCGTCGTGGGAGGATCGGGAAACTAATAGGGTGTACAGTTGCGTCGATCTGTATTTTGTATGCCAGGTAAGTTCCATTGTTATTAAAGGAATTTGTAAGTAATTTCATTTGGAAGAAAGTTTGTTTGTTTCTTAATATAATTTCTGTTGAATGCTCTGCCTGAAGGATGGTTCTATGTTTAAAGCAAAGTATAAGTTCCGGCCTTATTTTTATGCCGCAACCAAGGTAAGAAAATGACTAAAAAAGCTTACTACCAAGAGGGGCTCTATCTTAAATTATTAAATTCTGGGGTTTGTGATAATGTCGTCCTAGGATAAAATGGAAATGGATGTGGAGGCATACTTGAGAAGGCGATATGAAGGTCAAATTGCGGATATTGAAATTGTGGAGAAAGAAGATCTTGATCTTGTAAGCAAATCAAACCGCTGCTATATTTTCTTAGATGTTCAATTTTCTTGTCCTAAACTCATATGTTGAAGCTACAAAGCCAATTTATTCCTCATCGTACAAAATGTCCATCTCAAAAAAATTAACATGGGTGGTACAAATTTCACTTAAAAGTTTGAGCATAAACAAAAAATAATTTTGAAAACCATATTTCTGAATAATTTATCCATTTGCAACAGAAAAATCACCTCTCAGGTCTGCAAAAGTGTTACTTGAAGATATCATTTGATACTGTTCAACAATTAATGCAAGTGAAGAAAGATCTTGTTCATGTTGTTGAAAGAAACCAAGCAAAGTTGGACGCCGAGGATGCATATGAGTCCATATTGTCTGGGAAAAGGTAACATCTTCTATTAGGCTTACATATTCACAAGTCATATTCCTATTCTCCAAAACTTGCTCTTATGTTCTTCTTTCTATGACTATTTATGGCAATCAGTTTAAGTTCTATAAACTTGATCTTCTACATAAAGTCCTAGCTATAAACTTTGTCTAAATTTCAATATGTTTGATTGACAGCAAACAACGGCCCCAAGATTTTATAGAGTGTATTAATGATCTTCGTGAATTTGATGTTCCTTATCATGTTCGCTTTGCCATAGATAACGGTAATTTGCTTTTTCATGTATCTAGAGTTTTTCCTTTCCTCTTTGTGGATTCCAAGTTTCAAATACATTCATCTGATTCTTTTGAGTTCACTTAATTCAGATATAAGGTGCGGACTGTGGTATGATGTAAGTGTATCCAGTTCTGAGATTACAGTAAAAAGGAGGACAGATCTGTTGCAACGTGCAGAAGTTCACGTCTGTGCCTTTGATATTGAGACCACAAAGCTTCCTTTAAAATTTCCTGATGCTGAATATGATTCAATCATGATGATTTCATACATGATTGATGGCCAAGGGTACCTCATCATTAATAGAGAGGTAAGTGACCAGACTAACATTCATCTTTTCTCTAAACAAGCTTTAATATCTTTTAATAATCATTTTCAGCATCTTTGGAATCATAAGAGGACGCTCGGGATATGATAAATATAGAGTGACCCTTGGACAACCAGTCCCAAAAGTTTTATAAAAATATTTGTGCAACAAATTTAACTGGAGACTAGAGTTATGCCCTGTAATTTACATTTGCACTTTGTGTAAGGGATTCCCCATCCATGTTTTTCAATGATCCTCTTGGGTTAAGGAATTGCAACCATTCATCATTCATTCTTTCTTTCCTCTTCTCTCTCTATCCATTTTCTTCTTCTTCCCCTAAAGGTAGGCGCCTAGGAAAAAATTTGGAACTGATATTTCTGAACACATATCTGGACTCCTACAATAGACACATGCAAGCATTCCAGAATTTTGTGCCAATAACATGAGATTATGGATACGGCAGAAAGACTGGTTATACTTTTTGTTATATTTCAATATTTAGTAAAAAGGCTAGATATTTGGATCTCTTCAATGTGAACTTTATGGTACTACTATCAGAATTGATCTTTTAAATTAGAGATTTTATAAAAAATTTTAGTGCTAGCCTAGTCTAATGGCATTAATGTCATTTGATAGTAAAATTATTTTACTCAATATGGGCAGGTTAGATCAGTTTATATGACTGCTATTTTTAAGAAATATTTGTGTGTTCAAACAATTGCAGTGCGTCGGGGAGGATGTAGAGGATTTAGAGTACACTCCCAAACCAGAATTTGAAGGTTGCTTCAAAGTGAAAAATGTGAAAGATGAGGTAACAAGGGCCTTAATATCATGTTATACACAACTAAATACAACTTTTGTATTACTCTGTGACTCTGAATCTTTTCACAGAAAGGACTTCTAAGACAATGGTTTGCCCATATGCAAGATGTAAAACCTGGCATATATGTCACATACAATGGCGACTTTTTTGATTGGCCATTCCTGGAAAGAAGGGCAGTGCATCATGGTTTCAACATGAATGAAGTACGTAGCCTGTCACTGCTAGACTTTTTTTCCGTTATTTAAGCCATCTGCTGTTAACTTGCACTAAGAATTCCAAGTAAATGTCTGCACACTGTTTCTTTTGAACATTTCCAGTTGCAAAATTTATCATCAATATATGATGCAAAAATTTGTAAGTGATGCAGAAATTTGTAAGCTTGTCTGTCACTTGCTCAAGTTTCCAATATGTGATCCGGTCCCTTACATGGTGGTGTATAAAATCAGAAATCAATTACTATTATGTGTGTGTGTGTGTGCATATTAAGTTGCATGTTCATTCCAGAGCCACAACTTGTGACAGAAAATCACTCCTTTACTGTTCTATAAATTTAAGACAAACATATTCCATGATTATATTATTAATTACTTGAGAGCTTTGGTAGTGAAACCAAATTGGTTCCTATGTCATTTTATTTGTAAATTACTTCCTTTAGGTTCTGAAAACCCAACATATTTCTCAAATCCCTTGAAAATGTTAATGGCAGGAACTTGGATTTCGGTGTGACAAAATTCAAGGTGAATGTCGTGCCAAATTTGCTTGCCACTTGGATTGTTTTGCCTGGGTTAAACGTGACAGTTATCTCCCTCAAGGCAGCCAGGGTTTAAAGGTGCATTTCTTTATATCCGAACTTCTGATTCATAATTCAGTACTCGAATATTGTTACTTTTCATTTCCTCAGAACTGCAGGCATCGATTTCGTTACATTTCCTTCATATCATAAAAGAAGCAGAAAACAGTCATTGCAGTTGAGACCTGCAAAAAAAAACTGATAATTTCTTCAAGATATATCTTAAAGAGGTTTCTGATATAGTAACCCAGTATTGCTATAATGGCCTTATATCATTTTCTAATGCTTCTATAATTATAAGGGACTGCTAGACCCTTTTTTTCCCATGTACACCACATGAGTTATATCTTGGTTTTCGTATTCACACAATGGACCAGTCTGGCTTTGTTGGAGGTGAATGCAATTAAACTCCAACATGATAAATAATTAGACATATATGTGTGTTTAGATTTAGTGAGATGCTGAATTTATGCAGTGGAATCTAGTTTTATGTGTTTTGTTATGTGCAACAATATGTAATGTTCTTAAATACATTGTAAAATGGCTTTCATATCTTCTATGCTGTATGGCTTTTGAATTTTATTGTGACTCAATTATGGTTGGGATGCTGCAATCCTATCCCTTATCCTGAATGGTAAGTTAGCTCACCTGGCCACCGGGCTCCTCACTTGAGTGAGCGACCAGGGTTCGATCCCTTTGGGAACGAATAGGAGGGAGATATAAGGTTGGCTTGGAGATATGAGTATATGGAGACTTGGTGAACTAACTTCTAATCACTAACCACTAACAACTAACATTTACAGATCAAAAAAAAAAAATTACGATCAAAAGAAAGATGCACTAGTTCAAAAGTAGTCACGGTACAATCAAAAGGGGCGAGGTTAATATAACCGTTGCAATCCCTAAATAGCACCCTACGAGTCCAGCCTCGTTAAAACGGTAATATGTAAAACCCTTTAAAAGGATGTCACAAACCATCTGCTTCGCATTCCAATTTGCTGTTTGTATTTAATCACTTGAGAATTATTGGGTCTGCCCAGTTGCAGTCACATTTTGGTTTAAACACTTGTGATTTTGAATACTATTAAATTACAATATCGTAGATAATTATATCATATTTGTGTGATTTGTAGTTATTGAGATGCTGAATTTTATGTCATGGAATCTAGTTTTATGTGGTCGTTGCGTGTAACAATATGTAATGTTTCTTAATACCTAGCAAAACAGCTTTCATAGCTTTTACTGTGTAAGGCCTTTTGTGATTCAGATATGGTTGAGGATGTGGGAATCTTATAGTCCTATTTGCTTAGTTTGAAATTAATCACTTTTTAGGATGTATTGGGTCTGCCAATTTCTATTTTGGTTTAACATATCCAGCTTTTAGCATTTTATTTTTATCTTTGGAATTAATATCTCTAAATTGTTTACAATATTTCAGGCTGTGACAAAAGCCAAATTGGGTTATGATCCAGTGGAAGTCAATCCCGAGGATATGGTTCTTTTTGCAAAAGAAAGGCCGCAGGTATGTTCTTTATTTCTACAAATTTTGATCTGTTGATATTTTTCATTCAAGAAGGTCAAGATTGAAACAATTTTTGTGTGGTTCTAATAAATTAGATATTGACTATGAGTTTCTTAGTAGCTGGAGAAAAATAAATATGAACAATTATCCAAGGTGGGTAGGGCATAGGATTTAACTGGAAGAAGATGACTAATTTAAAGCTTGGCAACTTTTTTAGTGTGAGCCTATTCTCCTGCAACAGTTGACAATAGATAACAGTGGATAGAACAAACATGCATGGAATTGTATAGTTAACAAATTGAACATTGAAGCTGTTTTTCTTTTAAAAGAAGAAGGAAGTATCACAATGCTTGTGCTTTCATCAAGCAACTACACATGAAAAATAAGGAAGAGAAATTGACATCACCTACATTACCTCTTAAGCAGCTTCATACTGGTGTCCTTCAGTAAATATTCTCATGCTTTATTTAAATGTCAAGTGCTGCATTGCTAGTGGTTACTAAAACCAATATGCTTGACTATTCATGAGATTTATTACAACCACATTTGACATTTCAAAGTTAAAAAGTAACTAATCCCAGTAAATAAAAACATTCACTATGCTAGGGGTTCCATATGGTTCTGTTCTGTTCTTTATGCATGGGTCCACCACTAATTGTTCATTTACTAGAGGATGTGTTTTTTTATGTTGTTAACAGAAATCATGTGACATACTTTTCTTAGTATATCAAAGATTCAATTTCTCTGTTAAAAGCTCTATTGTTTCTTTGACATTAAGAGAAGCTATTTGGGCTTAGTCTTTGACTCTTTGTCAAGGATGTCTTACTGCAAGGGAATTGTGTCTATCTGTGAAAGTTTATTTTATGCGTGTCTACTTGCACATGCATCAAGTCTCAGCCAATTAAGATTTAGGCAATTATCCATTTGATGTCTGAGAATTTGTACTATTTAAGTTTATTGGACGTCAGCCTTTCATTATCCTAGGCAGACTCAGTTGACTTTTTGGAATTGATCTATATGGTAATGGTCTACTACAAATCATATTTGCTTAATTGAATTGTCAATTAGGAACTAGCAGTAATGACTTGTTTGAACTAGGTGTTAACTGCTCTTCAAGTTCTTGGCAGAACCTGCATAACATAGTTTACATGAGGATTTGGTGTACTTTTGCCTCACAGGTTAAAATGTAGCATTTAATTATTATTTTTCCAACTGGGA
Organism: Prunella vulgaris; assembly: GCA_026898435.1. Taxonomy (NCBI): domain Eukaryota; kingdom Viridiplantae; phylum Streptophyta; class Magnoliopsida; order Lamiales; family Lamiaceae; genus Prunella; species Prunella vulgaris. Next base: position 263,714 of record JAPKLY010000393.1, on the reverse strand, counting down.
AATACAAGGTAAATTATCCCATTATTTGCAAATTGCAATTGACTATCATATAAAATCTAAATCTGATTATTATAATCAATACTTACTGAAGTAAGTTATTTGTGAGTTGTAAGCTGTGTCATTTAGTACTTTCTATAAAGCATTTCATGTGTACTCCATTGATTTTAACTCATCATTTTATTTTCTTTGTTATGACTTTGCAGATGATGGCGTCATATTCTGTTTCTGATGCTGTTGCAACTTACTACCTATATATGACTTACGTGCACCCCTTTATTTTCTCTCTTGCAACCATAATCCCCATGCCACCAGATGAAGTTTTAAGAAAAGGAAGTGGGACTCTCTGTGAAATGCTTCTTATGGTCCAGGTGAATACTTTGGAACCCTCTAAGTTCTGCTGTTGTTGAAATATATGGTTCTTTGCTTTTGCTATCTAATCTTTTTCCTCATTTACTAACTTTATGCTTTGAATTATATGCCTTTTGGAAACTCTAACTACTGTTGTCCAACCAAAATAAGTAATAAGAAAATAAATGAGAAACAGGAGGACACAAAGATCAGCTGTGTTAACTTCTGACCTCCTTAAATCTTTATAATCATACCTTTTAGTTCTTTGCTTTTATGTTGTTTGCAGGCATACCAAGCAAATGTTATCTGCCCTAATAAACACCAATCTGATCCAGAGAAGTTCTACAATGGTCAACTCCTTGAGAGTGAGACATATATTGGTGGTCATGTGGAATGCCTTGAAAGTGGGGTTTTCAGGTCTGATATTCCCACAAGTTTTAAACTTGATCCATCTGCATTTGAGGTAATCGTCTATCTGAACTCCTCATCGAGTTAGATTTTCAACTTCTTTTTTTTAAAGCTTAGTAATCAAAAAAGAAAAAAATATGCTAGAGGTGATTATGAGTGAACTATTCAGAATAAATGCACATAACATGGTGCAATTTGTCCAAGGCAATTTCTGTAGCCGCTCTTTGGAATTCTGAAGTTCAACTTCACTTTCTTCTAGGATTGCAAAATCCCTCGGCATAAACTATATGCTAAGCATGCGGAATGTTGTGTCAAATATTTGACCACTTCAATTGAATATTATAAATTCCTAAATAGCCTAGCTTGGCTGCTGTCTTTTAATATCTTCTCTAAGTAACATTTTTCTCAGTAATCAGTTTGCTAAAGTTTGTGGTCACTTTTATTGTGTCATAAAGGCTTGTACCCTACTCAACTTTCTTTGCGTTTTGTTATTACTGAAGGCAGCGTACTCTATCCTTGCAGCAATTACTTGATAATCTTGACCGGGACCTGCAATATGCTATTAAAGTGGAAGGGAAGATGGACTTAGAATCTGTTTCAAATTATGATGAAGTAAAGAATGCCATCAGAGAAAAGGTAATGCAATCATTAAATGAAAGCCTGCATTAATTAATTGAATATCTGCGTGGAGCAGATATATCAGAATAATTTCGTAACCCTGCTTGTAGATATTTAACTTGAGTCGCCCCATTTGTTATAAACTATAAAGTCCCTACATATTTGCAGGCGTTTGCTTAATCTGTTGATAAAAGGTTATTGCAAATTGAATTTGTTGTGTATATAAAATTGAAAATAATATAATTGTGTTTATATGTGCATATTAAACAGCATATTCACACAGTGTTTATATATTAATAATTTAAGCATGCATATTCACATTCAATTTTGGGCTTCTGCAAGAGCTCGATTTCTTCTCAAATTTCTGAGCCTCTTGCCTTTCAAACGTATGTAATGAATTGTGTTGGGCTTTAATAATGCCATATGACCTACAAAGTAATATTTGCTTCTGCATTATAATATGCAGCTGGTGAAATTGAGGGATCAGCCAATATGTGAAGAATGCCCTCTCATATATCATCTCGATGTTGCTGCAATGTACCCAAACATCATTTTAACAAACAGGCTTCAGGTAATCAATCAAAGTGGCCTCATTTAGCACATCTATACTCCTGGACATAAGCAAGCAATATAATTGTACCTTGCTTGGTTTATGGAACTGCATCTTAGTTTAGGGGAATGACCCAATAGCACATTAGCTGTGACAGGAGGCGGGGTACTGAAAATTTCCATGAGTAATGTAGCTGAATGACTCATTAAACTTAAATCAAGCATTTTTTCCCATTAAAATAAATATATATATGTGTACAAGAATTTGATATGGAACCAAATGTTTGGTTTCTTGTGAAGCCAAACCCAATAGAAGCAGATCACTAATTGTCTGTTTTATTCTGTACTTCTATATCATTACTCTACCTATATATATATATATATATATATTGGTATTAGTCAATAATCAATCTTCTGCAATTATCTATCCGTCTAGTGAATTCAATTTTCAAAACTTAGCCCCAATGCTATATGATTTGTACTTGAGTGAGTGGCTGATTGCCTGATCAGTGCATTAGAAAGTTTCTGCTTCTATGGGTAACCTACTCAGTTGGAAACTTGCAACTGATTACTGATGCATTTCTTGAGTTCACTTAGGCTGCCATCTGCTTTATTAAGCTAAAATATGGCTACATGTTCATAAATCAAGTTTGCATCTGAGAGCAATAGTGATATTAACTAATGTTTCTTCTCCATTTCTAGCCGCCCTCAATAGTCACTGATGAAATATGCACTGCCTGCGATTTCAATCGTCCAGGCAAAAATTGCCTTAGGAAGCTTGAATGGGTCTGGCGTGGGGAGACATATACGGCAAAGAGAAGGTGTAATTATTATTCGTCTATAGTTCTAGATAATTTAATTGAAATTGCTACAAGTATTTTTTAATAAAATGGTCGCATTATATTGATGCCAGTGATTACTATCATATAAAGAGGCAAATTGAATCTGAGCTTGTTGATGGCATGAATGGGAAACTATCAAACTCTTTCCTTGATTTACCTAAAGCAGAACAACAGTTGAAACTCAAAGAGCGTCTAAAGAAATACTGCCAAAAGGTATGGTTTAGATCCTTGTCTGCTCTCCTTTATTTGAACTATAAAACAAGTTCTTGGTGACAAATGTTATCTGTGCTTCAATTCTTAGGCTTATAAAAGAGTACTAGATAAACCTATTACTGAACTTCGAGAAGCAGGGATTTGCATGCGTGAAAACCCATTTTATGTTGACACTGTCCGCAGGTAAGCCGTCTATAATTTTACTTCAATATTCTTTTGTCAATTTTAATCAGCTTACTTCGTATTCTGTGTAGGGTAGCTATCATGTATTCACTAATTTTAATTTGATAAATTCATGCCATGTGTTATCTAAGAAGACTCTCCTTTTGTCTTACATAAGCTTTCGAGATAGAAGATATGAATACAAAGGCCTCAATAAAGTTTGGAAGGGACAGTTGTCAGAAGCAAAATCCAGTGGAAATTCTATTAAAATCCAAGAAGCACAAGTATCAATATCTCTCGATCTTGTGTACAATAGTTTAAAGTTGATAACTTATAACTGAATAGAACTAACTCCAGGGAACTTACTTTGCAGGACATGGTAGTGCTTTATGACTCGTTGCAACTTGCCCATAAATGCATCCTCAACTCCTTCTATGGATATGTGATGCGCAAGTATGTTCCAGAATTATATTCTCTTGTAGTCTCGTCAGCCATGTGAGTGCGAGTCTTTTGGGTTCTTACAGATCTTTGTCAAATTTTAAATTTTCAGGGGTGCAAGATGGTATTCGATGCAAATGGCTGGAGTTGTTACATATACTGGAGCAAAAATAATACAGAATGCCCGCTTACTGGTTGAAAGAATTGGGCGGCCTCTTGAGCTAGACACTGATGGTATCTGGTGTGCACTACCAGGATCATTTCCAGAGAACTTCACGTTTAAGACAAAGTACTATTTAAGTTCCTGAAATACGTGGCTGCTTTTCTGACTATACTGCTAAAAATCATACTATATTCTACAGTCATAGACTAAAATGAAGAACCATCGATCATGTTGAGTAGTTAATCATTTACGGAGTGGTTGTCAAATTGCTTTTCATTTGTTTGAATTTTGTTCAATAGATGCTGACCATATTTTATGGAACATATATGTAGAGATGCCAAAAAGAAATTCACAATATCATATCCTTGTGTCATGCTAAATGTTGATGTGGCTAGAAACAATACCAACGATCAATATCAGGTTAGTAAATAAACCTTTTCTCATTATTTCTGTAAGATATACATTCATATTTATTGCCGTAACACATAAAGTCATTTTGATTTGTTATTAACTTTCAGAATGAGAAGTAAAACTTTACAAAAGAGAGACTAAATGTCAATTACTGTTTCTTGCAGACACTAAAAAATCCTGTCAGTAAGACGTATACAACACATAGTGAGTGCTCAATTGAGTTTGAGGTGGATGGACCGTATAAGGTGATGCTTACTGAACACATGAGATAACCCATGCTTTTTTAATTATTGGGTCACTGTCTTTGAATTATGTCTTGTTATATTATTCTTAAGAAGTTTCAGATGTAATTTTTTATAATAGGCAATGATCATACCTGCTTCAAAGGAGGAAGGGATTTTGATTAAGAAACGATATGCAGTTTTCAATGATGATGGTACTCTAGCTGAATTGAAGGGTTTTGAGATCAAACGTAGAGGTGAGCTGAAGCTCATCAAAGTTTTCCAGGTACCACTTTAATCAGCAGCCCTTGCTATAATAATTTTTCGTGATTAATTTACTTCGTTTTCAAGTTCTAGAACCTCAAATTTTCATTACCCTACTCATGAAGAATGATGATTTAATTTTAGACCTTGAGGTTAGATTGCAATATCTTGTTATAGTGCCTCATTCTAGGAATACTTTTACCTAATTACCCCCCTACTTGAGCTGTTTAATATCTTTTAAAGAAGGCAACTTCCCGTCATTGGTTTTGCTTTATGAGTTTAATTAAATTGCCACTTTTTGCAGGCTGAGCTATTTGATAAGTTTCTTCATGGGTCAACATTAGAAGAGTGCTATTCATCCGTTGCTTCTGTTGCAAACCGTTGGCTTGATCTTCTCGATGTATGTTACTATCATTTAAGCGTCTCTTTTGATGATTGAACACATTCCAATATTGTCGCCAACATTCGTTCTTGTCAAAGTTCTCTCATAATCTTATTGTCAAATTGAAGATAATGGAGCTTTTGTGTTAATTCATGTTCCAAACTCTTGTATATAGTGAATTCCTTTGAAAATTCCTTTTTTAAAATTGCCCTGAAATTTGTACCTCTCTTTTCAAATTTCAAGTACAACAAACAAAAGCATCATCCTGCGATTTTCTTTTAATTCTTTTACCAAAATAGATTGGCTAGTATCATTACACATGTTTTTCTTCTCCTCTCACTAAAACCTGTTGTAACGGCAAGAATTTCATGGGATTTGATCATCCAAATCTCCTATAATTTCAGAATCAGGGAGAAGACATTGCAGATAGTGAATTGCTTGGTTATATATCAGAATCGAGCACAATGAGCAAGTCCTTAGCAGAATATGGTGAGCAAAAATCATGTGCTGTGACTACAGCAAAGCGTCTATCTGATTTCCTAGGGGATGCAATGGTTAAGGACAAAGGATTGCTCTGTCAGTATATAGTTGCATGTGAACCAAAGGTGTGTAACCGCTTCAGTTTGCTGATATTGAAAGATTTGCTGCTTATAATATTATACTGAAGCGGAAACTATAAAACGACCTTCAATACCACAAAATGCACGTTTATATCTGTTGTTTGCTTTTGGTATATGCACTTTCGGATGACGAGACTATATATGATAGCATTTAGTCAATAGTTGGTCCGATTGATGTGTAAGATTCTATTGTTAACATGATAGATGCATATCAATTTATTTGGTGAATTTCTTTTCTGTTTTATCTGTTGTTATAATGATTGAAATAGAAACAACTAAGTTCCCTAAAAGTGGGTTCAGTTTTCCGTATCAATTATAATTGAAGATGAAGAACCAGCAGACCATAATCATCAAGCACATGCAGATTTGCCTTGTCTGAAACAAACAAATTGCATCACACCTGCGTTATTTCGAATTTTCAGTTTTTTTTTTGATTGGTAAAGTTGTGACTTGAACGCATGACCTTTCGGTTATAGGTAGTGAAGCTCAAACCTGTTTTGCTTGAAGTTTTCTAACATCATAGATGTTGAAAAATTTACAGATATGCATTGTTGCCTGTAGGAGCTATAATATGTTCTGTATGTTGCTTGTACTTTACCCCCACTAACTGTCCTAGAATTGGAGTTCGGTGTTTTTCCCATTAATTTTCCTCTTTCAATGCTGAAAATTTTTGTTGGCTTTAAGGTTATTGACATGCCACATTGAACAGGGAACCCCAGTAAGTGAGCGAGCTGTTCCAGTTGCAATTTTTGAGACTGAAGCAGGTTAAATTGTTGTTGAACTTATATTATTATTTCTCAACATACTAGCGATATAATTAAAATGCTTATGCTGATATGCTATATGGCTTGCAGAAATTATGAAGTTCTACATCAAAAAGTGGTGCAAAGTCTCATCAGATGTTGGGATCAGGTCAATCATTGATTGGTCGTATTACAAACAAAGACTAGGTTCAGCTATTCAAAAAATTATAACAATTCCTGCTGCTATGCAAAAGGTGGGTTTGCTATTTATTGCTGCAGAGCATTCTTGTTTCCTTTTCCTTTGTTTGTTTCTGAAGTTGAGTCAAATATTTGTCAGGTTGCAAATCCTGTCCCAAGGGTTGTCCATCCTGATTGGTTGCACAAGAAAGTTCGTGAAAAAGACGACAAATTTCGTCAGCGAAAGCTGGTTGATATTTTCTCTCGGAAACAGAAAGATGATGATGTGGGAGTGGGTGTCAATCTTGAAGCCAATGATCAAGCAACACTTGGAAATAATGTGTCCGACATGGAAGACTTTAGGAACATTGGAAAAACTTCTGTGAGGCCTCAACCTGTTGTTCGTTCCTTTGAAATCAACAAAGAACAGCATCAGGTTGAAACAAGTACCTCTGTCGAAAACCCAGAGCAAAATGATAGTAATGGAAATGGACTTAACCAGGCAACTCATCCACTGCACAAGGTTCATGAAGATAGTATCGATAAAGCAGTAGATTATCAAGGATGGCTGGAGTTAAGGAAGAGAAAGTGGAAAGAAACTCGGGAAAAGAGGAAACGTCAAAGGTATTTCTTTTCTACAGAGAGAGAGAGAGAGGGGGGAGGGGCTGTTGTAAATTAATGCTTTTATGAATCTAATCGACATTTTTCACATCATGAAGTTGTATGTAAGTTAAAAAAATAATTATGCATGTTCGGTTTGTTGATTGGCATGGCTAATTTCCTTGTATTTGTTATTTTGCTAGGCTAGACAACTCTAGGACGTCCAACCCTATAAATAGTGCTGATGCGCCTCACAACATTCTCAATTACAAACAAGGTGGCAGAGTTGGGGTCAATTCCTATTTCCAGAGGCATGACTTAGCACTCACCCGGTGTCACTGGCAGGTGATGCATTCATTATAAATTTAAGTGTTTTGGAATTTTCCATTGCTTTCTTTTCCTTAATGTTCAAGTGTAATATTACTTTTATATCAGATTGTTCAGCTTGAGCCAAGTGGATTGCCTGGTCAATGTTTTGCTTGGGTAGTTGTTGGAGGAGTTATGCGTAAAATTCCCTTACTAATTCCCAGAGTATTTTACCTCAACTCTAAAGCCCCTGTGACAGAAGAATTCCCTGGTAGGCGTGTAAACAAGATTCTTCCCCATGGGCACCAGAGCTATAACCTGATTGAGGTACATATACAAAGATTTTCCAATTTAAGAACCAATAGTTTAATGTTACGATATTATAGTTCAATTTGATCTTTTTTAAAGGTTATAATTGATGAAGACCAATTTAGGGCCGAAAGCAAGAAATTAGCTGCTCACCTTGCAGATCCTGAAGTTGAGGTATCTTTTGCAGTTTTGGATCCATAAGCTACTAAAACTCTTTGTATACTTGTTGGGATACCTATTGCCTTAGTTTACCGGCTGATACTAACGAAAAATCTAGTTGCTTTGAGGGTTTCTGAGATCTTTGACTTAACACCACTTCTTTAATGTTGTATTTTTCCATCTTCTGTATTTACTACAATTGGCAACAGTCCAACATGGAAACGTAATTGATCACTTAGTGAGGTTAAAATATCCATTTTAGTGAACTTGATAACATTCAAGTTTATGTCATATTCAAGTTTACGTCTTATTTTATTTTTCTTAGTTGGGTCTTTTTAATTTAAGTTCTTAAATAAATTCCCCGTGAGTTTTATATCTTGGGGCTTAGGTTATGATTTAGGGTTGACAGTCTATTTATATTGCTTTGTTTGTTTTAGTCTGCATATCTAGAGAGTTCATTGAGTTTGGGGACAACATTGTTTCTTGGGTATCTTGAGAGATCATTATTGTTGTTTCTCGATCCTTAACTCTGTCAATTGGTACAAATTTCTGATTTCTCATGTC
>JAPKLY010000393.1:226642-255117 GCA_026898435.1 Prunella vulgaris | reverse complement strand
CCCCCCCCCCCCCCCCCCCACATTGCAATGACATGGCTTGCACTGCGTTGCTCAATTTACTGATAGAGTTTTCAATATCTGTGAACCTTTGTTGATTTGACCCCATTATTGCGGAAACGTAGTTGATCGATACTCGGCTCAAAGGACAATTGATGAGTTGTACAGTCAGAAAACTCCTAGAAACTCAATTAGAAAATCAAGTTCTCCTAGTAACTAGCTGTTTGCTGTAGATAACTCACTTTTACGGTAATAATTCAAGATGCCCTTATTCTCAGAATTTATAATTCTCCCGGCGAATAATTAAAGAAATTGCAAGATTAAGGAAAACAGTCATGGAACCATCATGCTGCTGTTTTGCTGAAAGTTCTCTGAGATATGTCCCTTGCAAATCCCTTAACCTGTTCCTTCTATGTTCAGGTCTGGTTCAGTAAGTTGGTTCGAACCATTCACCCGCATTCCATCACACTCTATTTATATTGCTTTGTTTGTCGTAGTTTTAACATCTATCTAGAGAGATCATTGAGTTTGGGAAGCAGCACTAGATCATCAATTGTTGTTGTTTCTCAATCCTACACTATCAGAACTGCATACCAGATGGAATTGTGTTTCCAATGATTAACATGTGAATGACAATGATGAGCTTTCCATGACAAGATTTCCATATTTACCTACTATTAGAACAAATCCAATCTAATTGTGTATTACAATGGTGAGCATCTGAAACTTTGACAGGGAATATATGAAACAAAGATTCCTCCGGAGTTTAATGCTATCCTTCAGATTGGTTGTGTCTGTAAAGTGGACAAGTCAGCAAAAAAAGGGAACTTACAAGAAGGCTGGAGTTTGAGTGAATTGCATATGAAGACCACAACCGAGTGCCCATATCTTGAAAATTCAATTCCTTTCCTCTACTTGTATCATAGGTACATGTCAATGTAAATTAAGGTTCTGCTGATGGAAAAATGAGTGCTTTTTTAGTTAAGGTTTACTTTTATGATAATTATGCTTAATATTAGAATTCTAATTTTTTCAGCCTTTGTGAGGGACGAGCCATATATGTTGCATATTTTCCTGTGTCTAGTCAAGTAGCTGTTGTGGTTGTTAGTCCTTTCCAGAGTAAGGAATTATCACCTCAAATGCTAGAAAGGCAATTCCGTGAAGCTAGTCAGGCACTATCCTTCCAACCTCCCCTGGCGAATGAAAACATTACTTTCAAGGTAAATTTGCTTAGAATAAAAAAATTTCTTGTACTTGTATCACTATTTTCATTTCTTCATGTCCTGTGTTTTTCCTTTTATTTAGGTGGATTATGTTGGTTATGTTAAAGATGCTCATGGGAACTTGGAGAGGACGGTAACCGAGTACAGGTCTACTTCCGCTTTCTAGTTACTAAAGAATAATAATAACTGGCAGTTTGTTATGAAGCTTATTTCATAGTTGCATATCTTTGCATGAGCAAGACCTCCGTCCAATTGCCTATGCATCTGCATAAGAAATACTTTAGATGGAGAAAAATTATCTGCAGGAACAATGGAAAGAAAAGAATGATGAGTCGTAAAAGCTGATGTGTTCTTATGCTGTCTGGTGCTAAAACCAGATTGGGGCCTTTTGACTTTCATTAATTACTACTACTAAAAAAATGTGTTTTCGCCACAATGGTAAAACGATTCTGACATTGTTCCTCCATGTGAGTCCTTGTTTTCTCAATTTTGCTAAAACATGAGTGCAGAATTTTTGTGGTTTTCTTTGTTTATCAAGTAATGAAATGAATTTCTTGTTACATATCAAATTTTACTTGAAAGAAAAGTTTGGTTCTCTCCCAGAAACTAATTTTTTTTCGTGTAGAACCAAACATATTCATTTTTTTTTGATATAGTATTACATACATCAATCTTTCAACAGTTTTTCTCCCACCTACACAGTCCCACCCACAAAAATACCCCCTAAAAGGCCCAAAAGCCAAAATGTGTGCTTCTGTAAACAGTATTACAAGGTCTTTTTACTATATAAGAAGACAATACCATGTACAGATATGGAAGTTAATACTTATTATCCTTTTTGAAATACTGGAAAGATACACAAATATAATAAAAGAAAATATTTTATGAATCATGTGCACTTGCATGCATGGTAGAGGGACAAAAGCTAGGGTCATCTATTGTTTGCTTTCTTATATATCACCTATTTAATGTCTGATAGTATCATCAGGTGATTGGTACTTTGATTTTATGATGTAAACTATAAATATAACTGGATGGGAAGTGAAATCTATTCTTTTTTTCTTTTTGTTCATTGAGAACACAAGGATTGCAACACTATGTATTAAGAATTAGATAAGGGATAAGTGAAAAGTGAAAACCAACAATGTGTTCTAATTGACAGTATGGTCCCACTATTTACAGGATTTGTTAATTTTATGGTACCAAAATTTACAATATTAGTGCCGATTGAACTTGTGCATAACTGATAAAGTGGTTCAATTATCATGTCAATCCTCAGATCAAAACCAACAATAAAGAATTCAGGGCACACTCTTTTGGAATTATGCATTTCCTTGTATTGAACCTTCTAAATTTGGACCTGTATGCACTGACATTTTCCTTGTACATATTGCTTTGGCAGACACCGGCATCAAGGACCTATAATTGCTGTTATAGAGTGTCCTAATATTCAGCTTTTGAAGTCTGGCATACGAGCATTGGAAGACTTTCCTTGTGTTGCCATACCCTGCAATGTTCGTGACAGCCAATATCAGGTGATTAAATATTATGACTAAGAACACTAACTTTGTTTGTGGATATTTCATCTGTTGGTTGTACACTTGTTCTAACCAAGGTAGTCAAATTCACCTGCCTCACCACACACTGTTTTGGCCTTCTTCGCTCTGATTATAGTCTTGGTCCATGGCCTGTTTGTTAAACAGTATATAAAATAACTAAAAGTTAGGTCAACAATTAATATGATCACTCTTAGTTAAGCTTTAGTTAACTAGTTTCATGGATTATAAAAATCTCTGTACTTAAAACTTAAAAGGATTCATTCTGTGGCTTTTCTTAAATGACCATATGTTTCTTATTATGTGTTTTAATTTATCTCATTGATGGCCTTTAATTTATGATCGTATATTATATTAAATTATCTTAGCTTATGAGAACAGTATATATAATATTTGCAGAATAGTGCAGCGTATTTTAGATAGGCTTGCCCTTTTCTTTTTCACTTTGCACCTCAGGCGATATATTGCGAGTTGAGTGTGCCTTACACTATGGAGCACCTTGGTACTAACATGTTGCTGCGTCCGCCATTTGTGTAGGCTATTGGGTGGCAAGTAATTGCTGCAAAAATTGGAATACAACGATGTGCTGCATCATCTCAATGGCTGAATGAAAGAGTTGCACTATCTCGATATGCCCATGTAAAAGTTGCTGCAGTCATTTCTTGATATACTGGTTATTGAGTATATTACCTGTTTCAGAATCATTACTAAGAACAGTTGCGGATAAACAGGTTCCATTAGGAAACTTTGAAGTTGATTGGCTCATACATACAGCTGATATCTTCTTGTCAAGAGCTTTGCGTGATCACCAACAGGTTGATGCTTTCTTCATCACTATATTGAAATTTACTTCTGCTTGCTTCTTTCAGTCATCGATACTCATAAATCAATATAAAGAGAAACTTGGCTGTTTGCCATTCACATCCTAAGCGTGTTTACACAATTATGAGCGTCTGCATCCTGTCTATATTAACAGGTTCTTTGGGTGTCTGATAACGGCTTTCCAGACTTGGGAGGCACTAATGAAGAAGTACCGTGTTTTATAGATGAGGTAAGCGATTTGGACTTCAGACTGCATTATGTTTTCTGGGATTATGGCTTTTTATAAAGGCTATACTTGTTTGGTGAGGTCATGAAATACTTCTTTTCTCTTGATAGGTCAATCAAACTGTTCTAACTTATCCTGGTGCATATAGGAAGGTGACGGTTGAACTTAAGGTATAAGCTGCTTCATTTGTCTAGTTTAACCCCCTCCCTTTTCTCTATATGTGATTGCCGTCATTTGTATCTCTCTTATTCTTTTAGATTCATCACCTAGCTGTCAATGCTCTTTTGAAAAGTAACCAAGTGAATGAAATGGAAGGAGGTGCTTTATTTGGTCTCGACCAGGAAGTGAACCCCTCTTCGTATAATACTGACAAGCAATACTGTTTTGATGAGGCAACTTCCTGTGCACCTGCATTTCGTGTACTTAAGCAGTTAATCCAAAGATGTCTTGCTGATGCTGTGACATCTGGGAATGTGTTTGCAGATGCTGTGTTACAGCATCTTTACAGATGGCTGTGCAGGTTGCTGAATCTGAGCTTTTATTCTATAAGTCACATACTCTTTCTCCTAATCCCTTCCTTATGTATATTGCAGTCCCAAGTCGAAACTTCATGACCCAGCTCTCCATCGCATGCTTCATAAGGTAGTATTAATTTACCAGAAACATTAAGGTTACTATTCAATTAATAAAGGATTATCATGGGTTGAATACTTGCATAGGAGTCGGAATAATATCATTGCATTCTAGAAACACTGAATTTTGTTTTTTCTTACAGTGGTTTCAGCTAGTGCTGTTTCTAGTCTTCAAAAGATCTCCATGTTTGTTATAAAGGCTATTAATATTTATATAGTTGAATTTAGCATCTAAATTGACTAATAGGCCTCCAGTCTTAGTTGACTGGTCAGAGTTTACTTCTGAAAGCAGAGAACAAATATTTTCCTGCCATACTTCAATTCCGTAAAGCATGTTTTTGTCCTTTTAGTTAAGTTCAATAAATTTGCACTCATTTTAAGTTGATACTCCTTTTGGCAGGTTATGCAGAAGGTCTTTGCTTTGTTGATGGCAGAACTTCGCAAATTAGGCGCAGCAATTGTATTTGCAAGCTTTAGCAGAGTGATAATTGATACTGGAAAATCTGATCTATCTGCGGCTAAAGCTTACTGTGAGAGTGTACTTAAAGCACTGCAAGCAAGGTTCGTCCAACATGCATCCTGATGATGGCTCATTATAGATAGTATTTATTGCTCATCATCTTAAACTTCCTTTGTAATAGGGACTTGTTTGAGTGGATTGAACTTGAGCCATGCCAGTTTTGGCATTCCTTGCTCTTTATGGATCAGGTGAGTAGTCTCTAAGCTGTATGTGCATGTTCATATGAATATGAGTATAATCAGTAATTTTAAAATCAGTCATCTTTCTTACATTGTAAATGTGAAAAGGGAAAGCTCTTAAAAGGTTCTGCATCTTGGGGTATCATTGCTATTTATATTTCCCTTTTGCAATCCCGTTTGGTTGGTTACTTAGTGTGTGTTTTCAAACTCTAAAAAAAAAGTGTAGAATCACTTTTCTTTAAAGTTTGTAAGACCCAACTTTTTTAAAAAAAGTGATTCTACGCTCTTTTTAGAGTTTGAGAACACACCTTTAGACAAGTACACTCCGGGGAATGTCACATGCGTTAATTGATTTCATGTTTCGTACAATATTGTTTATCTTTCTGATACATTATTATGTTCCATTTCCTCCTCTTATCTCAATTTTAGTACAACTATGGTGGAATTCAAGCTAAATCAGAAGATAAGTCCACAGAAGAATGTCCAGAATCAAGTACGGCAAGCATGAATGATGACATTCAAATAGATATTGTCTCCAACTGGACTATAGCTGAAAACTTAACTAGAGCAACTCAGGTGGGTCAATCATTTATCTGTAAAATAGACTTGTTGGCCTTCAAGGAATGAAGGATCATATAGCTGAGTAATAGCCTTTTACTTCTTGTGAGTTCATTTGCAGGCCATAGCATATTCTCAAAGTCTCAACAGAATATGAAAGTAAATGCTGTATCAGCTATATCCCTTGTAGTCATCATTTTTAACATCATAAAAAATATGTCCTTTTCAAAGGCTTCATACTTCATAGGTTATGTTTTACATTCCTAGAAATCTTGGGGTTCAAAATACTGTAGTTTCTAAACAGGCAACTCCTGCCAATTGTTCTTATATACAGGATCACTTCATCTTGACTGTATCCGAGTTTTTATATTTTCCCTGGAAGTTTACTCAAGAAGAAGCTGCTAAACGAGCATCTGCAATGGGCGACCTTTGTACTCCATCAATCACAGCTTCAACCGCTGAAATTCTTGAATCACAAATGACAGATTTTCTTAAGAAAAAGGTAGTATATTAAATACATTTCAAGTGGGTACTCTTTTCTAACCATGTCTACAAAAATATTGGACTTGCTTATATAATTATTTTTTCCACAGATTGGATCTGATTTTACAGACAAACTTCTTAAAACTGTATGCGATCCACGTCTTCATATGAAAGAGAAAAACACGTCTCAGAGCAATCCTACTGAAAATCTGCAATCCTCAAACATCCACAAGGGGGATTCTGCTCTGGATTTCATCAAGTACGTCTGTGCAGTTTTGGCACTTGACAACAAAGTTCAGGATGAAGTGCTAGTAAGTAATACCTACATTTATGATGCATAAAAATCCATGAATTATTGTTTTTTTTCTTCTCTAGAGCACATATACATCACTTTCCTGCAGAAGTACATAAAACTATCCATCGGTGGCTTACTTATATGATTATATCTGTCCCCAATTTGGTTTTAATTTATGTTACTATTTGATCATTAGATAACAATTTTCTAACATATGGATTCGAGAAAACATGCCTTGGAAAATTGGAAATTGTTTAGCCTCTTCATTTTTGCTGTAAAACGTGTGGAAGTTCATTTGTTTGATCGAGATATCTTTGTCTCCTCTGCAACATTCATCTTTTTCAGTTTCCCATCCTCCCATTAGGTCTCAGTCCCACAGCTTATTCTATCCTAGTGTTCTTATACAGTATATTTTCATTTAGTCTGCTAATATGATTTACAATTTATCTTTTTAGTATTTGTGTGATGGATTCTTATTTTAGTTGTCTCTACGTTTAGAGATTCAACATTAGTCTATTAAAAAAATTATAAGAGGGATCTTGTGCACACATTAGTTGTGTACATAATGAGAAACACATTCAGATAATACAAAATGAATTGAGAGTAACTTTATACATGCCCTTCTTTTTTTTTGAATTTGATGCTTAGTTGCTTCTTGTTATAAAAGGTTTGTATTAAGTCGTTTATTTCTTGTCTTTATACAGATCATGAGGAGGAATCTTCTGAAGTTGGTTCGCGTAAGGGAATTCGCTCCAGAAGCAGAATTTCAAAATCTACGCTCATCCTTAACTTTACCCAACATCATTTGCAGGTAAAGTAGATGTTTGCATTGCGGTTCTCTGGCTACTCTCCTCTACATTACCTTATTGTTTTTTGTTACAGTGTACGGGTACAACTTTAATTTCATACCGGTATCTAAATTTTCGGAATGTAGAAATTCATACTGAAATTTCAGTATATCGAAATTCGACATACCAAAATTATTTCATAACTTGGTATTAATACATATCTGTTTCACTCTGCAATTTTGCTACATCATTTCATACTGGAATTTTGGTATACCGTGATTCATATGCATCAGTAGTATATATTCTGAAATTTTTATGGATTTCCGAAACCTTTTGGTACGGTACCACAGTACGAAAATTTTGGTATACTGAAATCTTTGTATTTTCGATTTCTTTTGGTACTATATTACAGAAATTTTCAGTATTTTCCTCACAACTCATAGCATTTTTTTTATCTAGCAAATATAAAATTCAATTCCTTTGGTTTCTGTTTGCAGTTACTGCAACGAGTGCAGGGATCTAGACTTGTCTGGTGACCGAGCACTAACAAATGGGGAATGGCGTTGCAGCGTTCCTCAGTGCGGGCAACCCTACGAGCGTGAAGTGATGGAGAACGCTCTTCTTCAGATTGTTCGTCAGAGGGAGAGGCTGTACCATCTCCAGGACCTGGTGTGCCTCAAGTGCAACCAAATCAAGGCTGCACACTTAGCCCAACATTGCCCCTGTGCTGGTTCGTTTACTTGCACCCAGGACTCATCCGACTTTCGGGGCAAAATGGAGATTTTCCACAACGTAGCCGTTGATCAGAAGTTTCAACTCCTCCAAGAATGCGTCTCCTGGATCTTGGAACAAAGATGGGTGTGACCATATAAGATTGAGAATGTGGGATGTTTTAATTGTATAGTATAGTTTTAACTTTTCAAATGGGCGACATGCCAAATGCTAGAAAATGTGTATATTGAATCATCTTATTTTAAAAAGATTTAAATACCTCTCTCAAGGGTTTGTACATATAATTATTTTTTATTTAAATTAGTGGAACTTTTACTTATAATTTGAGGTGAATTTAATTTCATAATGAATAGCCTCATCTTTAAAAGCTTAGGTTGTACACAACCATGAATCTTCAAAGAATAAATATAAAGTTCCTTCATACTAATTTTGCTTATATGGGGTTGTGTACTTGAAATAAATAAATTAAAATTTGATAATATATATCAACATGCTAGCTTATGCTCAAATTCATTAGTTAATAAATAACTCTACCAACAAGTAATGGGATTTGTGGTGAGTGAGTAATATGGTCGATTTGAAAATTCAACATCATCTCTTTTCTGGCTGGTTGCCATCTCCAGGAGAATCATCTTTCTCAATCTCTTCTACTCTGCAGCTTCAACAATTTACACACCCCTTCAATCGATTTGGAGTTTTCTTCATCACTCAGAGCTTGCAACACTAAAAGTAGTTTCAGGATAAACGAACGATTCTAGGGTCTGCCTCATTTTTTATTGCAATCTTCAAAGCTTATCTTTGATGCCTCTTCTCCAATAATTTGCATTTCTCTTGTTCTTCCTTCTTTATTTCAACAATTTTCTTAAAGATGAATTGTGAATCCAGTAGTCTCCACATCTTGGTCCACTCTCTTTCTTCTTTTTGAGAGTTTTCCACTCCTCATGTCTAAAAACTTCATTTGCTTGTTCATTAGTTAGACCTTCTTCTACTTTTGACATTTTCTTCTTCAACATTCTCAGGTGGCAAATCTACAGCAGTACATTACTCTTCAATAGTCTCTACTTCCTTTTCTTTTGTAACCTTCTTAGAATGGTATTTCTTTGCTCTATCCTCTCTAGCAATCTCCTTTTCTCCGTCTGAATCAGACTCTAGCACCAACTTCTTAGCAACCTTCTTTTTGGGCTCTATAATTGTAACTTCCACTACCGTAGATTTCTCAAACTTTTTGTTGTGATTTACTTTTTTTTTTTTTTTCTTTAGGTGCCAATGGTGCATCCACAACTCCTCTGTGAAAGTTGGCACAACCAATAATCCTATTTCTTAATATAGGAAGAGCCTTATAATCTTTTAACAATTCAAAACCAACTAATTCAAGAATATAATTTAAAAACAAACCGAAGCCTTTGTTTTTTCCATTCTTGATAACATCATTTACGATATTCTTTCAGATGAGCTCTCCAATATCTATCTTGACTTCTTTATCAATAACATTCCACATCATGAGCTCTCGTATCAGTTAAGTATATTAAGGATCCTTCAAATTAAATTAGAAACAGATTTTATGTGATTCTCATAGATTATATTAGATCGGATTTCATGGGATTCACTTAAATTTAAACTTTCAAATTGTAATTTTATCAAATATGTAAAGTATTTTCTATATGGTATTTTAACTTGTAAAGTAACGAAATATAATTAATATTCTCTATATGGTATCGAAAAGGTTTTCCTTTTCATGATTTTCCAAGTACCTTCATCATATTGGGCAATGATACCTCACAATTGCCTACACCACCACCAATTTTTCCCATTCCTTCCCATCACGATCTTATCTTCCGAGCAAACTCAACCACAAGAATTATCCTTCTTGGCGTGCTCATCTTCATTAACGGCACCAGGACCTGTCCATTGCTTCGCTCTGATGGCTGGACTCAACATTATTGGTTGCTATTTTTGGGTGATGTGCTACTGCTTGGGCCATTTTGTCTCACTTGTTTGTAAGCAAGTCTTGTTCGCCAGTTAAAGAGCGAATTAGTGATCTGAATTTCCGAAGTCCAAGGCTGATGAGTTAGCTTTGATTGATCAACCCGTGAGTTCAGACCTTATTTATCATCAATGGTTATGGTTCGGAGAATGCCACCATTGTCAAACCGATTAGGACTCGTGAAATCATTCTTCATTACGCGATCTATTGTATGAACACAAACTTGCTCTCAAATCTCAGGAGGCACCCTTGCCTTCACTTATTAATACTGTCAAACCGCTTTTGATTTCCATTCTGGGCAGAGGGGGTGGTTACCACCCCAACAATAGTAATCACCACATAACAATTACGTACAATCGTGGACACTCTAGAGGTTTTTTTGCAAATCTTCAGAACAATAATTCTCGTAATTGAGGTAACAATTCCTCTGCTCATTCTCTAATTAAATACCAGATTTATGTCATTAAGAAATCTTTGAGAGAAACCAAAGAGATAAAAAGTCGACGAAAAAAGGTGTAACAGACGACAGAACCCCAAGAAATCTGAAGTCCTTCGCCGACCACGTATACAATGCGGTCAGCGGAAGAGGTATGTTATCAGCTCCTAGGAAAATTAGACAGGATATGAATAGGATGAACGGGAAGAAAAGTTATCCGAGTTCGTGAAAAAACGATCAGGAAAGAGGCCACAAGCGCCAGAGGAAGGGACAAACGAAGAAGATAGCGATGGAGATAAAAGGACTCAACCAAGGAACCGGTGAGAGCGACAAGCTTCACCTCGAGAAATTTTGGTAATATAGCCAGAGATGGGCCATGCAGACGGATGTACAAATGGAAGACCGCCTCTGTCGAAGAGGCAGAAAAAGGCAAAACTACGCGCGATTGATCAGATTAAGGAAATCAGCACGGGACCCGGGTATCATGACACCACATAATGATTCGTTGGTCATAAGTGCGAACATAATGAATGTCAAGGTCCATAGACTGCTGGTCGATACGGGAGCATGCACAAATATTCTGTTCAAAAGTACTTTAGACCAGATAGGGAACATCGAATACTATATTGAAGATTATAATCATAAAATTATAGAGTTTGGGGATGCTGTTACAATCCCCCTAAGAACAATACGTCTGTCTGTGGAACTTGTATCGGTCGATGATCCCGATAGGAGGTTGACGAGGCAAATAGATTTCCTTGTTGTAGACCAACCATCCTCCTACAACGGGTTCCTCGACTGACCCTTTTTGCATGAATTCAAAACTCTATGACTTACTAATAATTTCTAAAATTTCCAAAACTAAGCGCGATTGACCAAATTAAGAAAACCAGCACGGGACCCTCCAACAAACCAACCGAGCCAACCTTTTCGCAAAAGGATCTGGAGGGTATCATGACACCACATAATGATTCTTTGATCATAAGCACGAACATAATGAATGTCAAGGTCCACAGACTGCTGGTCGACACGGGAGCATACACAAACATTATGTTCAAAAGTACTTTAGGCCAGATAGGGGATATCGAATCATATATTGAAGATTGTAATCATAAAATTATAGGGTTCGGGGAGGCTGTTACAATCCCCCTAGGAGCAATACGTATGTCTGTGGAACTTGTATCGATCGATGATCCCGCTAGGAGGATGACGAGGCAAATAGATTTCCTTGTTGTAAATCAGTCATCCTCCTACAACGGGTTCCTCGGCCGACCCTTTTTGCATGAATTCAAAGCTCTCTGTTTGACTTACTAATAATTTCTAAAATTTCCAACACTGAATGACGCTGGTACAGTAAAAGGAGATCAAAAGAAAGTCCGTGAATGTTTACTACAAGTAAAATCATCGGTAACATAAATATATATAACCGAAAGTTCTCCTCAATGTACGAATTTGAGACTAGAGACATTGGATGCTTCAAATAATGAAGTAGAATCGATGGAGATCGAAACATATACTAAACAAGTACAAGGGATAGAACAAAAACAAGAATGTGTTATAATCATTCCCAGTTGAGATAGAGCCTGAGAAACAATCAAACGATAAACAAACGAAAGATTGTTTCCTCAACGAAGATTTTGAACCACGACTGGAAGGTGAACCGATAGAAATCGAAGATGAATTAAACGTCGACGGGCCTATTCTAGATCCAAGATGGAAAGAAAAGCGAAAGTGAGCAACACTAATGAAAAAATTGACTGCCGTAAAAGCTTATTCTGATAAAACTTATTCAATAGTACATATTCATATAAGAATTGTGTGTTGTTAATTCATATATAATGTGAAGTGTTAATTCATTTAATGTGATATGCATAATACTTGCAATGTTAATTCATATAAGGGAGATGTTAATTCATACACACTGTTGTATTAGTTTATGTAGAATATTTTTATGCCATCTATATGTATAAAAATTAAATCTCAAAACATTTGTTAATCAATTGTGTTTTTGTGTGTGACATCCACCTAATACTTTTGATAATGACAAAAATTTTTATGAACTCGAGTTCATGGTGAAGTCAGGTTTATTATTATCACTGTTATGTGTATACACTATCACTATTATGCATATTCACTATCACTGTAATGCATATACATTATCACTGTAAAAAAACCAAGTATATTTTTTTAATAATGATAATATACATGAATCACAGTGATAGTAATTATTCTCCAATTAAATTGGAAATGAGTGGGTCTCTTGTGCACTTGGTGCACATGCAATTGGGTCAAAATATGATCTGTTTTCATAGCTCCTTTATATATAAAAAAATTCGGATTTTTAATAGAATTTACTCATAGTCCAGTGGCAACATCCGCTCTTAAGATTCAAGGGATCGATGGTTTGAACCACAATTCGCACAAATTTTTTGTGCATAAATTTATCCCTTTTTTTTTCAGGGTACATTTGGGTAATTTTTCAGTACATAGTTGTGTAACTCTTCTGTGTAAAGTTGTTTAACTTTTCAGTATATAGTTGTGTAACCTTTCAGCTTTGGATAGTAGTATAACTTCAGTGTATAATTGTGTAACTTTTCAGTGTAAAATTCTGTAACTTTTAAGTATATATAGTTGTGTAACTTTCTCAGTTTATAGTTGTGTAATATCAGTGTATAGTAGTGCAACTTTTCAGTGCATAGTTGTGTAACTTTTCAGTGTATAATTATGTAACTTTTCAGTGTGTAATTATGTAACTTTTCAAATTTTTTTAGTATATAGTTGTGTAACTTTTCAGTGTAAAATTGTGTAACTTTTCAATATATAGTTGTGTACCTTTTCAGTTTACAATTGTGTAACTTCAATGTATAATTGTATAACTTCAGTGTATAGTAATGTAACTTTTTAAGTATATAGTTGTGTAACTTTTCAGTGTGTAATTATGTAACTTTTCAGTGTATAGTACTCTAACTTTTCAGTTTTTGCATTGACTTACTTTTCAACAAAAGTGAAGCATATACACCATTATTATAATATTCTACAAATATAAAGTCCTTTTCAGACATTTCATCAAACACCCTTTGTGCAGAATATAATTTGCTGTAGAAACCATACATATGAATCAAAGCATTACATACATACAAATATGATCCGAACCCAAGATTCAAAGCATGAACATGAACTAGTTTTCCATGAAACATGTCCAAAATTCTAGCACAAGATTTGCATAAAAATATAAAAGTGGGATTATCACCACATAAGTTTCGGTCACGCATTTCATCAAACAGGAAAAGGGCATCAACCAGACTATCACCTATAGGTTGAGTTGTAGCAGCGGAATAGCGTGTCAGAGGTTGAGTTGTGGCGACGCACACCTATTGTAGGCGTCGGTGTTGTGGAAAATTGAATTGAGCGACGATGAGAAAGAAGGCAGAAACCCTTGAAGAAGAATTTTCACAGAAAAAGCGCAATTACTAAAGCGAGAAGTTCAAGAATTTTTTTTTATATAGATCTGTTTTGGCTGGACGGGTCGAATAAATAAAATGAGTGGGGCAGTTACACGGTCCGTTTAGCTGGTACATATAAGACTTGGCCGGAAATTAAATGTGCCCAAGCCTTGGCAGCAAGAGGCAGACCGTCACAGTTGTTGACAATTGGATACCTCAATGTATCAATACCATTGGTGTTGATTATCCCTCGCTGCCGCGCATCATCGGAGAAGATTTCCCAACAATGGTTATCGCCGATTTGGGGGCAGACCACATGCGCTTCTTCCCCCACCATCCGTCTGATAACACTCCTCCCTCGGCTGCTCACAATAACTGCTCCACCGCTCCCTTTGGGCAACCCATGAGTAAACGACTCAGCCGGGGGTTGGGGTTGACCTGTGCAGGCCAGATCCGCGAACCAGTCGTCCATCCGCCACGCGTCATCCAGGACAATCAAATACCTCTTCCCCATTAATCCCAGCTGCACCATTTCCAGGAGTTTAACTACACTATGATCAACGTACTCCGCTGTATCGTCCCCTATTTCTCTCAGAATGTGACTCAGAATTGTCACTCTCAGATCCCGGCGTCCATTGTCCAACAGTATATCGGATAAGCCCACTCAAATCCTTGGGGAGAAATTTGTTTCTATTGTAGGACTGGCCAACACCTTCCGGGTTAATGCCGTTTTACCGCTACCGCACTTGCCCACTATCCCGATCGCTTTAAACCGCTGGGCCATGAGCAATTCTTCAATTTGCCTCGCCTGTGATTCGAATCCAACGATTCGGGATGGATCTGGATAAGACTGCAGAATCTTGGATTCCCCGGTTCCGTCTTCATGAGTTGTTCCGCTACCAATAGCCTCGGCCTTGAGTTTCTTCTCGATGTCATCCACTCGTCTTCTCATGTCTCTCTCGAACAACACCACCCGAAACAAGTAGATGCCCTTCTTCGAGGCGGCTTCTTCTCGGCGCTGGTGGGCGAAGACAGTGCACTTTGACAGCATATCCACGAGGTCGTACAGCTCGTCCGCCGTTGTACTCTGACCGATGAGCCTTTCAATGGATTGGAAGCGCGATATGAAGGGCAAAGAGCTGCCCAGATCTGTTTCTGCTTCCTTTAGAGCTAAGGAGAACTTCATCCGCAGGTATGAGCAGAGCACATCGCCTTCCATAATATCTGTTCACAAGAGACCGGACAATCAAAGCTTAAAAAAGAATACAAGAAATAAATGCATTGGATTCCGCCCGCATATATACAAGACTTTGTCATCAAGTAATGGTTGATATACTAAAGATGAGACGGGGAGGGGTATATATCAATTCTGTAGACCAGGGTACATATTTACGTACAAACAAAGACAACATCAATCCTCTGCCCAAACTGCATAAAATGCAAAAGTTGTCGCTTACTATGCATTGATTGTTAAAAAAAAGTAACTAGTAGTCACAGTTATCATCAATTGATGGCGGAAGTTACTGTTGGAGCGAGTGATGGAAGAACAGAGCAAGGAGGAAGTTAAGTTGTTGGGAGAAAGTGAGATATATAAATTTGTGGTAGCTGAGCCCAATGCAATTCATACCGTCGCCGGAATCCAAGGCATACCCACCATTGTCGAAGCTCAACCTGAAATCGCCCCCTGTTCTTCACAACCATTGTGCCAAAATTAATGGGGAAACCACCTGGAAGGGCAGCCGTTCAGTCGTCGTTTGCCAAAATATTGAAATTTTTAGTTTCAAACAATTTGTAATCACTTTTACTAGATAAATTCTAACCTTATTGTATTTATATATATGTGTTTTATGGATATTTTTAATGATATTTATGTTATGAGTTTTATTTATTTAGTTATGGTTGCATATTTGTGGGTTGAGAATTAGTTAGATGCATTAATTGTACCTTTTATACATTCGAGGGAAGGTAATTGATAGTAGAACCCCCATAATTAGACACTTGAGATTGAATTTAGGGAGTGAAAAGTAAGAGAATTAGGAGATTAATCTTAGTTCCGGGTATGGAAACATCTCATTGAGAGACTATATTATTCGAAGCGAAGCTGTTTCTCTTCCCAACATTTATTCAACCGAAATCATTGTGAGTCTTGAATAGACTATCTCTAAACATCCAAGTAGAAATATAGATAAATCATAAATGATGTCACTAGGTGAATAAACTATAAAGCATATTTTCTCTCATTTGAATTTTTTGAATTAATTGTTAGTCTTAGTTTTAATTTTCTTGTTGGTTAAATGTTGCTTAGTTTAAAAATCTAAAAAATAGAAATCTTTGCTAGTAACTATATAAGTATGAAAACACATAGGATTAGGGTCTCATTGCACTAACACTTTTCGTGGACGATACTACTTGATCGTTATACTTTTTTTGATACTACGAACTCTTACACTTGATGGGAATTAGCTAGTTAATTTTTGGCTAGGAAATACGTAACAAATCAAATCCCAAGATGAAATTTAAGGTGTTAAGCTTCAATAAAATTGAACAACGTAATATGAAGGCTATGTTATTGCAAAATACATATTGGGAGATTTCTGTTAATGATATATATAGTCTAAAGGGAATTATGTAGAGTAGGAGGATTCTAAATTACATTGCAGCTAGTTTTATTTAGAGACAACTAATTTAGCTCTTGCATGGCCCGCCTCGATTCTGAACTGGTCTCCCAAACCAAAATGAACCATCAGTAACCACACAAATGTGATGAGTTCTCCACCTTGGCTAAGCTGTCGAGCATGGGCGTCCGGCCTGCAGTGCCCCGCTCCATAACTCAACAGTTCCACCCAGATTTTGCTCATCATCTCCCATCCTCTCCGCTCATCGGCCTTCCACAGCTCTTTCAGATCACTAGCAAGAATACATGCATCGAACAGCACAGATTTGCTTCTGTCCCCCTTCACATCTTTAGGCTTCACCACTGTCTTCACTTCCAAAAGCTTTTCACAGGCTACCTTTTCCCGTTGTTCCAAAGAACAACTAGTTAACTCTGCCTCCCATCTCTTGAAAAAATTCCTGGCTTCCTTACACGTGTCCTGAAACCGAATCTGTGCAATACCAGCAACTGCCGACATCAATGTAGGATTCATAATCAGAAGATACAGCATGTAGTCCGATAGAACCTTACAAAATTCACGATTCTTGTCCTCAACAGAGCTCGTGAAATAGCACACATCAGTGGCTATGTGCCATAGGAGCAGGCTCTCGTCATACTCAGTTGGTGCACACAAGCTGGGCGATATTTTTGACACAATATTAATCCCGTAATTCAACAGAACCCATTCACCCCTTGCTGAATATATCTCCTTCACTACTTCAGCAGTTTCTGCTTTCTCAGCCTTGCCTTTAAGCTCGTCGAAAATGAACTCCTTCAAGCTCTCCTCACATCCGATCTCCTTCCCGAACTGGAGCTGGTCGAGTGCACCCTTAATTCCTTTAAGATAGGTTGCAGCATCGAGCCACCCAAAGCGTTTCGCGAGGCAGAAGCTCAAAAGGCTGTGCTGAAACATGGCATTAGACCACCGCCGGTTTCTTTTGGCAAATGGTAGCTTAACAAGTGCAGAGGACACCCTTTTGTTGGCCAAAACAATCGACCAATCCGAGATTACAAGGTTGTACACGCCCACCAAATCCAAACAAACAGCACCACAGAGCAAAATGTAGGTGACAATTTTATCAAAAGGGATGATTTTGGGTTGACTATCATGCGACGCAAACTGTTGCAAGCACACAACCATGAGAACAGTGCAAAGAGAACGGCACAAGTAGCCAATATTGCAATGCAGTACCCCATACTTGGTGTACAGAGCATCGTACAAGAAATTGAGCTCCACTTCCATAACTCTGAAGGCATCAACAACCCCCCTTTTCAAGAAGAAATCGCGGCTCTCGTTGCGCTCGTGAAAGCTGAACATGTGATCAACAACGAGGCCCTTAAAAATCTTGAAATATTTGTATCCACTCTCAACGATGTCAGTGTAGCCCAAGACCCCGGAAGCCGTCGCATGTTGAATTCTAATAGCTGAATCATCAGGTTCCTTCTCTATTTTTATGTGAACAGGGATGTAGGAGTCCTTCAAAACAGAGTATTCCTCCATAAACTGAGCATAATTTGGTCCAGCATCAGGCTCTCGGAGAAGCGACCTCTTGAAATTACCCAAACACGCATTATACAGAGCGATAGTCCGCTCTGCATACTTGCATGTTCCAGCAAAACACATGAGCAGTGCCGGTATCCAATACTGATTGGACATCGACAGAAGGAAGGCATATAAAACAGCAAGAAACTGAGCAACTAGTCCGAACAAATGCCTGATCCAGAGCTCATTATCCTCGAGGGAGAAAGCAGTGATGGCGTCGGGGCCGCCGAGGTGGAGCAGCAAGAATGGGGCCCAGAAGGCGGCAAGCTGATTATTGACGGAATTCTTCTGAGGGCAGTCGTTGGTCTGGATACTGGAGATGAGTCCAACAGAAAATGCAGCAATCCAATCAGCGAGCAGATAAGACAGCCATATTATGGCAGTGAGTAGTAGTGAGCTTCCCCTTGTCTTGCGAGTGTTGGCCAAAACTATTAGAAGCAGTTGGAACAGAAGACTGATGAGGACGGCACAACGTATGCTCCACTCATCCCAAAAGTTTTGTGCCTGTTTTGCCACACGGATAGACATTCTTTTCCTGCAACTCTTTCCAAATATATACAATGAGCAAACATATTCATATTTTTAGGATCACACTTAATTGTAATTTCCTTACACTTCATTTGGTTCTTTGATAAACTAAGATAAATTAAATTATTTTATCTAATTTGAAGTTTGATTTAATGGACAAAGACTCAAGATTAATAAAAAATTCAAAACAAAAATTCAATTATAATGGCAGATAATATTATCTTAAGGAAGATTTGTGTTTATCATTACTAAAATACTCCTTTTATATTGGAAGAGAGAACAATAATTCACTTTATTTTTGTTTATGATATAAAAGTCAAAATTTTCAATTGCATATTTTTTATTATTAATCTTAAAATCCAAACATTCAAAATGAAATTATCTTAGGGCTAATTTGGTTCGTAAGATAAACTAAGATAAATTAAATTATCTTATCTAATTTGATGTTTGGTTTAATGAACAAAAACTCAAGATTAATAAAAAGCCCAAAATAAAAATTCAATTACCTTATGAATGAAATATAATATTATTTTGGGGAAGAAGTATGATAATAATCCATTATTTTTATCTTTATTAAAATACTCCTCTTATATTGAAAATGAGAACCATAATTCACTTTATTTTTGTTTATGATATAGAGGGCAAAATTGTCAATTGCATATGTTTTTATTATTAATCTTACAATCCAAACATTCAAAATGAAATTATCTTACATTATTAATTATCTTAATCCATCAATCCAAATATACTATTTAACTCCCAGATAATAATCTCTAGATTATAATCTTATCTAATCAATCTTGAATTATTTATCTTATCCATTGAATCAAATGAACACTTACATTACTAATTATCTTAATCCATCAATCCAAATATATTATTTAACTCACAAATACCACTCTCTAAATAATAATCTTGTGAGTTAATTATCTTGTCCATTAAATTAAACCAAACGAGTCCTTAATTGATTGTCTCCATATATATCTTAAAAAACACTATTAATGATTCCTTCTTCTCTTATCATGAATGAAATCATTTGTTCTGTTTCGCTTTGTGTTTTACAATGTTGTAAAAGTCGAAAATCAATAATCAGACGTTTTTTGGCGGCCTAGGCGAGCGTCTAGTCGCCCCCTAGTTTTTTTTAAAAGAATATAAAGTACAAAATTTGGGCCGCCTAGACCCGAAAACGCCTAAAAATGCTGATTTTGCAGAAATCGAATCGGCAAGAAACCGTCTATCACCTAGGCCGATTTCTGCGTCATGGTATTTTATAGTAAGGATGAATGCACGCGAAGGGCGAAAAAATAGTTCACAGGTGATATACACCACATTGACATGTGTTGATAATTTAATAGGATAATGACAAAAGGTGGATTAGAGCTACAAACTTATAGCTACAACAAAAAAAAAAAAAAAGGAAATTTGTATTTTTGGCTTAAATGGATGGGGCAATTTTTTTTTTTTTTCACCGCTTTTTGAAAAGCTCTCCTTTTTATTCTGTTTGGTATTAAAATGTCCAAATAACTCTTACTCTCGCTGTTCTATTTCTTTGTCTTTAGAACTAATCAAATTTCAATTTCAATTTTGTATCCATGTATTCAATCATAATGAATTCAAATGAAAAATATTGAATAAACAAATAAAACTAAAAATCAAAATTTTGCAGAGAGAAGAATCAAATTCTCTACTCAAACCCTTGTTTATATATAAACGGCTCCGGCCACCAATAGTGGCAGGGCTTCGAACGGCAGTTGCTAATCTATACATATATAAAAGTAGGAGTAAGGAGAAAGAAAAGAGAATGTTTATTTGAGCAAATATAGTGTACTTATTTTTGTGGTGAAATGGTGAGACTCACCCTCCAAAAAAGAGAGTGAGTTAATTTTATAAAAAAAGTACTATCTTTTATTTTATGCCAATAATTTTAAATTTTTTTAAAAAGGCACTATATATTGAACTATTTGTTCTCTAACATATTTAATTTAACACATGTATTGCACATATAACAATAAATTTAATTTCTACATATATATTTTGTTACTATAAAAGTGATTATTTATTGACTTAAATTATACGATAGAAATTTAAATGTTTTAGCATAGATTATGTAACTTAAGTAAAAAAATAAATCATTTTTAATGAATTTTAGTCCATAATTTTAAAATTATATGATTGATTAAACATTTTAATACACTCATATACAATATAATCTTTTCATATTAAAGAGAAATAATAATGATAAAATAAATTTAATAAATAAATTGATAAAATTAATTTAGTTTATATTTATTTTGGTCGGTAAGAAATATTTAATTCAAAAGAATTGGATAACATGTATATAATATACTCAACCCTAATTAATACTATTTATATAATTTTATATTACTAGTTCTGGGCAAAGATGGTCGTGGGCTAGTTTTAAATGGCTGTTGAATTCCAAGTTCCAGCATAGTTGTGGCTCCATCTTCTTCAACAGCTTTGATGACGGCGTGTGGCCATGGCTTCTTCAATCTTTTTTGATGAGCGGCTTCGATTCTTTACTTCTCACGGCAGTGTGTGAAATTCAGGCAGTGGCTTTGGTTGTGAGGTTTTCCAACGGTGAGCGGCAGCCTCTCTTCCGACGACTTTGGGATATTGGGAAATGAAATTGCTTTTTTTTTTTTTTTAAATTTAATTTGGAATGTGAATGAAATTGATTTGTTTGGGAGTTGTAATGAAAATTCAATTTTAATATTTAGAGCTTAAAGGGTATTTTAAATACAAAAAGCACAAAAGGGAATTTTTTATAAAGCGTGACAAAATTGAAATTGTCCCTTTAAATTTGTTCAACTTTGTACATTTTCAGATAAATTTTTTTACTCATGACTACAAAATGTATGCACCCATGCACAAAAATATTCAGTAATCATGCATACAATATGCACATGTGATGAGTTATATATATATTTTATCATAGTATATAGAAGTGCATATATAATTTGGTTGCTACATAGGTAATTAATTAATTCTAAATTTTAAGCATTGTCCAATTAATGAGATTAATTAACTAATCTTTCCCACTTTAAATTACATCCAAGCTCATATAATTTTAATCAAAATCAAAGATATATATATCGTGCAGTTGAGTTGGAAGATTACCTGGATTAAGCTTTAAAGTTTGAAAGGTGTGATGTTGAGATCGAGACTGAAATTAAGAGTTGTTGTTGCACTTAAAAAAGAAATTGGGAAGACATGCACGAAGAAGTAATGCTCCAATATTCAAGACATAATATATATTTCAAAAAAAGAGAAGAAACTTAATTACCTATGCAACATGCAGAATCTATACTATACGTACTATGTATTAATTTATTAGTCCTGATTTTTGAAATAATTAATAGTCTAGCTAGGGATTATTTGCTATTTTAATATTGATTGCAAATCATAATAATATATATTTTAAATTAAATTTGATTATTAATTATGCTATATATAGAAAAGCACAAATTGGATATATTAATTGTAGACGTAAGGTATTCTCGTTTCTCAACTCACAAGTCACAACATGCATGCCAGCGGGGCCCACAGAATTTCTTTTCTCAATGGTGTTAATTCACTTTACGCGCGCGTAGCTTAAGCATTCCATCTCTCTGCCATGCATCTCTTATAATACAGTACTGAAATAATTAATTAGGAAGAGAGAGAGAGAGAGAGAGAGAGGGGATTGAATTTCAGTTCTTCTAATTATAAGGTAACATGACTTTTCTCCTACACTTATATATATATATCACTCTCTGCTAATTCAAGGTTTACTATATATCTATATGGAAATTGGACCTTGTGGTAATTCTGTGAATTAACTAGTCCATTAAGAATTATCCATGTGCAAATTATATATAAGTTTTTAGTCCATTAAATTAAACTAAATCTAAAATACTAAAATAAAAAGAAGAGTGCAGTGTTTAGTCATTAAATCTAAAATACTAAACAAAAAGATGACTACTGCATTCTTTTTCTATTTCTATCGTTCACAAGTATTTCTAAGCATTTGATCTCTTATTTGATTTTTTTACGTATTCCCACTTTCTGAGTGCACATGTTTTTTGTTCTAGTTTCTTTAGATCTACTTTAATTTAATTTTAATTTGCTTTCAAAATCTTAATTCGTTTAAAGTGTCTCGTGTTTAAACTTATGTTCCAAATTTTAATTTTTTAAATTTATTTAAAGTATTTTATTTTATATATATGTATTTTTATTATATTAAATGACTAGAAAATTTTCATTTTTTTGTGGAAAAATATCTCACTCGATATGCCACATCAAAAAAAAAAATGTTACATCATATAGTTTTACCAAAAACGACACAATTTTTGACCAATAGGATGAAATGGTTGAATTTTAGGAACATACAGTACTAAATCGGTAAAAAATAGATAGAGGATCAATTTAATAAAGACAAAAAAATTACACGATGTTTTTGGTTTAAATCTCAGAATTATGTTTTATCTAAAAATTTAAATTTATAGAAATGTACAATATTTATCAATTTTATATAGTATTCTCCATTTCTTGTGACCTGAGCTATGTTCTGGGCTATCAAGTGTATTATGCTGAGGAAGCGTGTAAAATTTAATACGGGTGAAATTGTTGATAGGAGAAATGACTCAGACACCATAAAAGAGTTATGCACTTAAAAAGTCAAATTTGTAAATGAGGTGGAAGTATAATTAATTTTTATAGTTTTCTTTAACCTTCAAAATTCTTCAAACTAATAATTCTAATTTATCAATTAGCGCGCGTGACCTCTATGCATGAACTCAATTCGCAATATATAAACTTAATTCTGAGATAGGAGTATTCTCAGTCATGTGAACATGAGGCTGAGGAAAGATTGGCCATGGTGGTCACTTATTAAAATTAGAGATTAAAGTTTTTGCAGTTTTATATCTCGTATTTGAATTTAATCTATACGAATTACATTTTTTGATTTTAGGACCAAAATTAATATATTTTTAAATTTATAGGATCAAAATCAAAAGTAATAATCAAATTCAAAATCATAACAAGTTAATGGACTGCAAAAAATTTGAGTTAATAGTATACGAGATTTATATAGTTTGAACAACACAGGTAAAAAATCCATTTTTGCCTCTTTTGGTGCATATATGAAAAATTTGTATGTTGATCTTCAACAGGCCAAATGTTGAAGCCCAAATTAGTAATTGACTTGCTCGTTGCTCGACTTGATGAGGCTAAGGAGAAATCCCTGCATGAAGCAACAACAGAGGAGATCCAATCTCTGTCTCCCATTTTTGACAAATGTAAGCGGGAGTTAAAGAGCATGGGGGATGTCTTCCCGGATATCAAAAGCTGGGAGAGGGCTATCATGGAAGAGTTTTGTAGCTTAGAGAAGGATCTGGATAGTGACATATTCAAGGATCCCAAAATGAAATCCGAGGTGAAGATAAAGCTCGACCAAATGACAGATGGCATTAGGAAATTGAGGGGGTCAGTTCCCAGAGTTGACAAGGGTAAGATTCTTGCGGATGCATCTCATAATAATAAGCCCAGCAGGGATGATAATAAGATGGATCTTAGGGCAGAGCATCAGCTTTTAAATATGGATGTTATGTCAAGTTTCTTGAGGAGTTTTCATCGCATGAGTGGGTCCCAGCAGGCGAAAATGTGCTCATTGTGCCTCTCTGTGTTCCCCATGAACAGCATCATAGAGAAGAGGCCCCTCATTTATTGGTGGATTGGGGAGGGTCTTGTCACAAAAGTCCACAGTAAGAAGAAAACAGCGGAAGAGGTTGGTGAACAAGTGTTTGAGGAGCTGCTCGACGAGGGGTTCGTCAGGCCGAGCAGCAAGAACAAGTCTCAAAGCGTGACTAGCTTCGTTATAGACCCTTGGATTCACCGGGTGCTGATACTGATTGCCAAGGAAAACTCCTTGGTAGACTTCAGTCCCCAGTGGAACCCGCGCAATGGAAAACGGCGAGCATTCTTGTGCCAAGAGAATGAGGCAGAGCCCAAAGATGTGATGATGGTTTTCAATTTGAATGAGCAGTATCTGAGAATGAAACCAGAGTGGCTCTCTAAGCTGGAAAAGGTGGAGGTTCTGCAGATGGGGTGTTGGCAAACTGGTGCCACCGGTCATCATCACATTGAAGTGGAGGATGAGGCGCTACTAAACCGTGGCCTGGGCTCCCAGAAACACCTCAAATATCTTAGCATGCGCGGTATCTCCAGAATTGAAACTCTTCCACCCTCCATTTCCAAGCTTATAAGCCTCCAGATTCTTGATCTGAAAGCGTGTCACAATCTTGAAAAGTTACCTCCTTCGGTATCAAACTTGAAGAATCTGACACATCTGGATGTATCCCAGTGTTATTTGCTGGACAGTATGCCCAAGGGATTAGAACATCTCACAGAGTTGCAAGTTCTAAAGGGTTTCGTGATAGGCAGGGCAGAGAAGGGCTCGTGCAAAATCAGCGACCTAACGTTTTTAAAGAAGTTGAGAAAGCTGAGCATAAGGGTGGGCAACGGGCAGCAGGATGATCAGCTGTCGAGCCTTGGCAATTTCTCAGCCCTCTCCATCCTGACTATATGTTGGGGGGCAGCCTCTGTTTCAAAGGGGGGCTCCGTTTCCCTTCCTCCAAACCTCACCAAGTTGGACCTTCGCTGCGTGCCTTTTGAATCAGTGCCGCTGTGGTTAAACAGGAGCAGCTCGCATTGGATCAAGACGCGCGGCATGCCGTCGAATTTGGTGAAGCTATACATCACCGGAGGGAAACTCAAGACGCTGGAGCCCCAAATAATTCGTGACTGGGATGTCAAGTTTTTACGTCTCAGGTATCTTCAAGACCTGCTGCTCAGTACAAGAGAATGGGGGTTTTATTGGGATGAAACAAATTTGGATTTTAACTTTCCTTTAAATTTTTTTTAATTGTACCCAAATTGACGTTAAAAAGATAATAATACCCTATTTACTTATTTTTAAGGGTGGTACTATTTATACCCCAAATTTCTCTAAACATACCCCAATTATTAAATATATTTAATTTAAAATAAAAAATTAATTTAAATTACTAAACATATCTCATTTTTTATTAATATATTATTTTTCAATTTTGACCTAATCTTCGTCTTTCTCATGTCCTAACTGCTATATTAATGGAGTTCAATCATCTTCGAAACTATTCTATAGTTCTACGATCAATTCAATCTTATTTTTTATGTTTTGTTAGTGACATCAAACTAATCTAAATTATATATATTCCACGACGATACAGAAAGATTGGAAATTGTGGAATTTTTTATGGGGAAAATGGTGATTTTCTGGAGGAAAAAAATAAAGTTCCGTGAGATTTCACGTAGCGTGGAGAAGAAAACATGACATTCGTCCAGTGAATTCTTTTAAAATTTTATTCTGTTGCAACAAATAAAATGACGACGCAAAATTTTAGTTCTCATTTCTTAAAAATGGCGACGCACTGTGGATCATTAACATGAATTGAGAGATAAGAAGAATAGGTCAAAAATGAAAAAAAAAGGGGTATGTTTAGTAATTTAAATTAATTTCTTATTTTAAATTGAATATATTTAATAATTGGGGTATGTTTAGAGGAATTTAAGTTATGAATAGTCGCACCCTATTTTTAATTTATAATTCAATTCATTTGGATGCAATTATACATACCCAAATTTCTCTAAACATATCCCATTTAAAATAAAAAATTAATCTAAAATACTAAACATAACTCATATTTTACTATAATACCCTTTTTCATTGTTGACTAAGTCTTCGTCTAAGTTATATATGTATACACCCACGGCCACCAGTCCGTTTGATCCCCGATTTTTCCAAACAAACTAGACACAAAATTCATCCCCAATTCTCAAAATTCGGCCGGAAATCAAATAAAAAAGTCGCACCCTTCACTGATTTTTATTTTTATTTTTTTCATCTCAGTTCTTCGCCTGTTTGAGGATCTCATCTGTGTAGTTTCAATTGGGGGGAAGAAATTGTGTAATTGGGGAAGAAGATTTCCGCCAGATTTCCGGCAGTTTACGTCATTTAAAAAAACTCACCACGGTTCGAACCTCTAAAATTCCATTCGTCGGAGTTCTGAAATTACACGGCCAAACCATGAATCAGCCGCCTTGCATCCTAAAAAAAAACATCAACAGAATTAAGTAGGTGTAGTTGACCGGAGAGGTAGGCGCACGCAGGGAGGGTGGAGATAGATTGGGGGCGGTGATAGTTAGTTTTGTTTTTTGGTTAATGTTGATTAAAGAGTAGTGGTTGTGTTTGGATTGGGGATAAGAAAATGAATTGGTGCGACTATACATATCTCAAATTCCTCTAAACATACCCCAATCATTAAACATATCCCATTTAAAATAAAAAATTAATCTAAAATACTAAACATACCCCATATTTTACTTTAATACCATTTTTCATTTTTGACTAAGTCTTTCATTTAACAATCGTGTGATGGAAATTAAATATTCAAAATTATTTAAAAAAAGAGAGTGTGTTTTGGTGCCTGCACCTGCACCAGATGCACCTAAAATTCAAATTCAATTTTGATTGAGTCAAACATCTCGTCATTTCAGATCGCTTCCATGGCCGTTCAAAGCTTTGGCCATGTAACCGCATCTCATTCACAAATTTTTTTCTTGTTTTTACTCATTCATCTCATCTCTTGACTTCCATTTTATTTAATTGATTTTCTGAATTTAAAGAAGCTTCTATATGCGTAGCTAATCTAGATTCAAAATTATATTTGCTCGATTATTTCGACATGCCCATTTTGCTTAAAAATGAATTGCAATTTGGTGGGCACTTAGCAAAGAACAAAATAGATTATTACCTGACAGAGAGAATATATATAGGTGAACATGAAGGATGAGAAGAGAAGAGAGTGATTATTGAGAGAGAGAGGAGAGGAAGAATGTATGTATTTATTTATTTTTATATATATATATATATTAACGATAACAGTGGTTGTTGTGGTGGTGGTGACGGCTATTGGAAGACGGTCTCCATTCCCGGTGTCCACTACAAAAAAGACAGAATTTAGCGACCGCTTTTTACCGACCGACTGAAATCGGTCGCTAAATAATTAATTAGTGACCGATTTTTTATCGATTAGCGACCGATTTTGACTACTGGTCAAACCCTAAATTTTCCAACGAAAATACCGACCGAAAAAGCGGTCACTAACATAAAAATAAGTTACCGACCGCCAAATTGGTCGGTAATATTGTCAGTCAATATTAGTCAACAATATTACCGACCGATTAGGCGGTCGGTAACTTATTTTTATGTTAGCGACCGCTTTTTCGGTCGCTAAAATTAAAAACCGAAAGCGGGTAGGTGGGCAATTATTGCCCGATTCGGTTTTTACATTTAGCGACCGAATTTTTGGTAGGTAAATTAAAAAAAACGGTTGCTAAACTTCGAATATAGAATAGCCACTGCCCTCTTCTTTCCTTTTCATTCACGAAAATTTACCCCCAAAACCTTAAAAAATCTCAGAAATGTGAATAATTATATTATTTCAACGTGTTGGTTGTAATCGTTCGGGTCCATTGTCACATTGTGCTCGTTGCTTCAATTTGACCGTACGTTTTTACATTTTTACCGTTTA
This sequence comes from Prunella vulgaris, assembly GCA_026898435.1. NCBI lineage: Eukaryota > Viridiplantae > Streptophyta > Magnoliopsida > Lamiales > Lamiaceae > Prunella > Prunella vulgaris. Next base: position 226,884 of record JAPKLY010000393.1, on the reverse strand, counting down.
AGTTTAATATTATTTGCATGTTGTACATTAATTATTTATGAATATATCTATTTTTATTGGAGATTAATCCTAATTTAATTTGTTAGAATTTTGTAGTGTAATTGATGTTTGATTATATATATTGGATTTTTTGTTTTAAAAAATAGGATATGCTTGTTTATAGTCGAAACTCTGGCGAATTTTTTTATAATTCTAATGTGGTATATTCTTAATTTAAATCAGATGGAACTCCCTGATCGTCG
>JAPKLY010000393.1:0-211996 GCA_026898435.1 Prunella vulgaris | reverse complement strand
GTTTCAAATGGTTTCAAATGGTTATATAAAAATCCAAAGAAAGTGAAAATTTTGAACGAATTGTATTTGTATTTTTAAAGTGAATAAATTAATAAATTTTCGTAATGTTAAATAATAAATTTACAACATTATAATATTTATTGAAATATATATATACATAAACAAATTAGAACTAACAAGCAATTAATTAGAAGCATTTAAAAAAAATGTGACTAAAAAATATGGAGTTAAATACAATTAATTGCAAAAAATGAACAAATTAATAAATTTTCGTAGTATTAAATAATAAATTTGTAACATTATAATATTTAATGAAATATATATATACATAAATAAAATAGAAACAATACTCATTTAATTAGAAACATTTTAAAAAAATGTGACTCAATTTGGAGTTAAATACAATTAATTGCAAAAAAAATGAACAAATTAATAAATTTTGGTAATATTAAATAATAAAATTTTAACATTATAATATTTAATGAAATATATATAAACAAAAAAAAGTAGAAACAATATTCATTTAATTAGAAGTATTTAAAAAAAAACGTGACTCAATTTGGAGTTATATACAATTAATTGCACAAAAATGAACAACAACGACAAGTGTCCGAGTGGTCACGCCACCTCTGAGATGCCCAGAGGTCGCGTGTTCGACCCCTCACAGGCGCGAATTTGGGGGATTTAATCTGAGCCAAATATGGCTCAAATAAAGGTTGCGGTGCATATGTTAATATGTAAATATATAATTAGCGATCGATTATTCGGTCGCTAAATAAAATATAACAAAATATTTAAAAAATAAAATTATTATTTAGCGACCGAATAATCGGTCGCTACTTATATATTTACCGACCGATATTTCGGTCGCTAACATTCAAAAACGGGTCAAATCCCAGTTCTTTTAGCGACTAATTATCGACCGTTTTGGCGGTCGCTAAGTTAGCGACCGAATGAAAATTCGGTCGCTAAATATTAGCGACCACCTTGATCGGTCGGTAAATGTGTTTAGCGACCGATTTTCGGTCGCTAAATCGGTTGCTAAAACCCATTTTTTTTGTAGTGTGTCGATTTTTTGCAATTTCCAGCGAAGTGCTTGAAGTTTTCTTTTCCAGAGCTTCAATGGCGGTGCAGAGGCTGCCGATTTCAATCTCCGGCCATGGTGGTTTGAAAAATAGGGTGTAGACGCCATTTTATAAATGTGTGACGAATGTGCTTCTTCGTCAATTTTTTGGCGTCGGCGAAAGATGGAGATGATGGCTGGGTTAACTGTGCTTCAATCAGTGGAGAAGACGAATTAAACTTGAATAGATTAATTAATTATATTAAATTTGTCATTAATTAAGGATGAGTTAATTAAGAGATGAGTTAATTAAGGGAATAATTAATTATTTTAATTCGATTAATTATAGGGTTAAGTAAGGAAGAATTAATTTAATGATTTGATTAAGAGGAGTGGAATAAGAGTGTTTGGAATGTATATTCCAATTCTCAAAATATTTAATAGAAGTGTATATTGGACATTCCTTCTTCCATTTGGACAAAATTGAAAGATTTTTTAGAAAAATGACAAAATAGATAATGTCCATGTGAAAAAGAGCATTTTTGTATATTTTCACTATAGATATTGTAAGAGTAGAATTTATAAGAATATTTAATTTTTTAGGTCTGCAGATTATGTGAGACGTTAAAAAAGAAAAAGTCTACAAATTGTGTGATGGAGAGACTACCTCGCTTTTTTCTTTGCTTACTTAACCTACTTGTAATTTTAGAGTTGGTTTTATATGAAAATAGCTTATAATAAACTTATCAAGAAACTATTTTAAAATATCAAATATTAAGTTAAGTGTATAAAAATATTTATCAGGAGTATCAAAAGTTCAGGTCAATAAAATCAACAAGAATTATAACATAATATTATTGATCTGGATTTTTATATTTCTGGTGAGATTTTTATACACCTACTCAAATATTTGATACTTTAAATTGGTTCATGATAAATTTATTATGTACCATTTTTTACAAAATTTTACCATAATTTTATTATTTTAAGTTTTAAGATTTCTGCTTAATACTCCTATTACAGTTTATCGGGGTCATGCAGTCCAGCAAATTAATTTATACCTATTTATCCTTTTTTTTTTTTTTCTGTTTATATATTTTTTTATTTCTCTTCTCCCAAAATGTCGTGTGTTTTCCCTTGCTAATGCCATCTTCACCCACTTGGCTTTCTATTGAACAATGAACATAGCAAACCGAATTACAAAATAATTTGGGAAAAGGTTGTTTACAGGTTAATTAATTACTCCCTCTATCCCACTATAAATTGCTCATTTTGCAATTTTCGTTCGTCTCACTATATATTGTTCATTTATTTTTTATTTTTTCTGGAAACTACTATTCACTTCTTTATTATTATTTTTAATAATTTTTACACTATTTTCATTACCTTTTCACTTTTCTCCATCATATCATTTATATTTTTTACTTTTTTCATCACATCACTTATACTTTTTCACTTTTATCTTAATTCGTGTGTCCAAAAGCAACGAACAACTTATATCGGGACAGAGGGAGAACATGATATTTATGTGCAACCTTGAACTTTTTGTTATAGGTTATACTCACTTGTTTATGTGCTCCTTTTCACATTTGCAACCTTTATTCTCTGTTTGTTTTGGTGTTGGTAGAGAAGTTAATGTGTCAGTGCACGCCTCCTTTTCCTTGTTTCGCCGCCAAGAATGTGTTGTTTTCGCGCAGCTCCCCTTTTAAGATTTGTGTAATTTCTTTTTGTTCATTGGATAGTACAAATTTTTGGGTTGTCTAGGCAGGATAATTTTGGGCTAGGTCAAGGATGATATATCCATCTCACCCAACACCAAACAGTAGTTTATTAATGAGTTCATTATTTTTAGCTACAAAAGTATGCGTACTAAGTACCTTTCACTACTTTGGAAATATGGTGTTACCCTCAGCTATGAAGCCATGTGCACAGCAATGGCGTAGATTTTGTACACACTATCAGAATTTATGTGGTTATGAATAATGATGTACTAGTAGTTATGAGTATTGGAGAATGAAAATATAATGATGATTCATTTTTATTAATAGTATTTGATATTATTTATTGTACGTACATGAATAAGATCATAAAAATAAGTTCAATGTGTGCATTTGTATGTATTCATATGCATTGTTTCAACGTGTGTATTTGTATTTACTCGTGTGTATTTATATATACTCGTATGCATATTTTGGTATAATAAACAAAAAATATTTTTGTAAAGATATCTTTTAATAAAACACACTTATATTTTGCGACTTTTCCTAATTAATCCGAGAAATTTTTTCAACAATGGTTAATTCTATTTTTTATAATAACAAAAAATTATATGAAACGTTTTACGGTGTGAAACATACCATATTTATAAAAAAATTCGCAGATCCCTGGTCGGGTCGGATCAAATTTGGATAATTTTCTCAAATTCTCGTTCAAGCACAATTTCTAGGTTTTTCGCTCCCGGGTATGTTACTTTTTAGGTAAATGCATGTTACTTTAAGGCAAAATGTGTGTTACAATCAGACCAAATGTTATTTTTTTACATATATATCACTTGTTTTTGTAGAAATAATAATTTTTTCATACATATAAGAGCAAAATGTGTGTTATTATAAGAAAAAAACATTGTCTTTTCATAAGTATATATTTATTTGTATATAAATAATTATTTTATTTTATAATAACACATATAAAATAGTAAAAAGTGTGTTATTACATGAATCAATATATCTAACTTTAAGGGATGATGAATAAATTAAAAAAAAAAAATTTTGTTCTTAAGAACAATACATTTTACTCTACAGTAATACATGTTTGTCCATATAGTAAAACAAACTTGGGAGCAAATATGTGTTACTATTAGAGCAAATGCGGTTACAATTTTATAAAATATTGTTATTTTGCATATATGTATTTCGTTTTATAGAATAAATAGTTCTTAACATATAATATAAGAGAAAAAGTCATGTGTGTTACTAGAAGAAAACATATTGTTTTTTTATAAATATTTATTTATTTGTATAGAAATAATTATTTTTTATATAATAACACATATAAAATAGTAAAAAAATGAGTTAATATATAAATCAATATACCTAGATTTAAAGGAATGATGATTAAATTAAAAAACACATTAGTATATTTTCTCATATTGTAACACACATTTGCCTATATTGTAACACGTATTTGCCCATATTGTAACACAAACTAGGGAGCAAATGTGTGTTACAATCTTATTAAATGTAGTTCTTTTTATATATATTCATTTATTTTTATATAATAAATAATTTTTCATATAATAAAAGAGCAAAATGTGTGTTTCTATAATAAAATATATTGCTTTCTCATAAATATTTATGAAAATAAATAAATATTTATGAAAAATAATAGTATATTTTTTTATAGCAAAGCACATTTTTTATTAGATTGTATGAAAAAAATGTTATTTTTACAAAAACAAATGAATATATGTAAAGAAAACAACATTAGATCTGATTGTAACACATATTTTACCTATTAGTAACATACATCTGCCCAAATTGTAACATGTCTAGGAGCGAAAAAAAACTGAAATTATAGTTACGAATTTTTTTAAAAAAGACCAAATTTGACCCGACCCGATTATGAACCCGTAAATTTTTAATATAGTATGTTTCACACCGTGAAATATTTTACATGAGTGTGCCTCTTTTATTATTGTTATAGTCATGAGTATTGTTGAAGAGTATTAAGTACTAGACTCTTCATATCTTATAGCAGTTAGCTGGCAATATTCATTAATTTAACACTAACACAAGGATAATATATTATTTTGAAAAAATATAAAGATATTAAAATTAGAATATCTATTTTTAAAAAATATTCACTTTATTCCATAAACGAACTTTATAATACTCTAATATATCCTCCGATATATTATATTAAACCGTGTGCAAAGAAATGTGCATATATTTTGTGGATATATGGAGTATATTTTAGTTCGGAGAATGCCACCATTGTCAAACCGAGTAGGACTCGTGAAATCATTCTTCATTTTGAGGAGTTATACGATCTATTGTATGAACACAAACTTGCTCTAAAATCTCAGGAGGCACCCTTGCCTTCACTTATTAATACTGCGAATGCTGCATGTCAAACCGCTTTTGATTTCCATTCTGGGCAGAGTCTAGAGGTTTTTTGCAAATCTTCAGAACAATAATTCTCGTAATTGAGGCAACAATTCCTCTGCTCATTCTCTAATTAAATACCAGAAACCAAAGAGATAAAAAGTCGACGAAAAAAGGTGTAACAGACGACAGAACCCCAAGAAATCTGAAGTCCTTCGTCTACCACGTATACAAAGCAGTCAGTGGAAGAGGTATGTTATCAGCTCCCAGGAAAATTAGACAGGATATGAATACGATGAACGGGAAGAAAAGTTATCTGAGTTCGTGAAAAAACGACCAGGAAAGAGGCCACAAGCACCAGAGGAAGGGACAAACGAAGAAGATAACGATGGAGATAAAAGGACTCAACCAAGGAACCGGTGAGAGCGACAAGCTCCACCTCCTCAGTCGGGACCAGTGCGAGAAATTTTGGTAATATAGCCAGAGATGGGCCATGCAGGCGGATGTACAAATGGAAGACCGCCTCTGTCGAAGAGGCAGAAAAAGGCAAAACTACGCGCGATTGATCAGATTAAGGAAACCAGCACTGGACCCGGGTATCATGACACCACATAATGATTCGTTGGTCATAAACGCGAACATAATGAATGTCAAGGTCCACAGACTGCTGGTCGACACGGGAGCATGCACAAACATTATGTTCAAAAGTACTTTAGACCAGATAGGGGACATCAAATCCTATATTGAAGATTGTAATCATAAAATTATAGAGTTTGGGGATGCTGTTACAATCCCCCTAAGAACAATACATCTGTCTGTGGAACTTGTATCGGTCGATGATCCCGATAGGAGGCTGACGAGGCAAATATATTTCCTTGTTGTAGACCAGCCATCCTCCTACAACGGGTTCCTCGGCTGACCCTTTTTGCATGAATTCAAAGCTCTCTGTTCGACTTACTAATAATTTCTAAAATTTCCAAAACTAAGCGCGATTGACCAAATTAAGAAAACCAGCACGGGACCCTCCAACAAACCAACCGAGCCAACCTTTTCGCAAAAGGATCTGGAGGGTATCATGACACCACATAATGATTCCTTGATCATAAGCGCGAACATAATGAATGTTAAGGTCCACAGACTGTTGGTCGACACGGGGGCATACACAAACATTATGTTCAAAAGTACTTTAGGCCAGATAGGGGATATCGAATCATATATTGAAGATTGTAATCATAAAATTATAGGGTTTGGGGAGGCTGTTACAATCCCCCTAGGAACAATACGTATGTCTGTGGAACTTGTATCTATCGATGATCCCGCTAGGAGGCTGATGAGGCAAATAGATTTCCTTGTTGTAAACCAGTCATCCTCCTGCAACGGGTTCCTCGGCCGATCCTTTTTGCATGAATTCAAAGCTCTCTGTTTGACTTACTAATAATTTCTAAAATTTCCAACACTAAATGACGCTGGTACAGTAAAAGGAGATCAAAAGAAAGCCCGTGAATGTTTACTACAAGTAAAATCATCGGTAACACAAATATATATAACCGAAAGTTCTCCTCAATGTACGAATTCGAGACTAGAGACATTGGATGCTTCAAATAATGAAGTAGAATCGATGGAGATTGAAACATATACTAAACAAGTACAAGGGATAGAACAAAAACAAGAATGTGTTAGAATCATTCCCAGTTGAGATAGAGCCTGAGAAACAATCAAAGGATAAACAAACGAAAGATTGTTTCCTCAGCGAAGATTTTGAACCACGACTGGAAGGTGAACCTATAGAAATCGAAGATGAATTAAACGTCGACGGGCCTATTCTAGATCCAAGATGGGAAGAAAAGCGAAATTGAGCAACACTAATGGAAAACTTAACGGCCGTAAAAGCTTATTCTGATAAAACTTATTCAATAGTACATATTCATATAAGAATTGTGTGTTGTTAATTCATATATAATGTGTGGTGTTAATTCATTTAATGTGATATACATAATACTTGCAATGTTAATTCATATAAGGGAAATGTTAATTCATACACACTGTTGTATTAGTTTATGTAGAATATTTTTATGCCATCTATATGTATAAATATTAAATCTCAAAACATTTGTTAATCAATTATGTTTTGGTGTGTGACATCCACCTAATACTTTTGATAATGACAAAAAATTTTATGAACTCGAGTTCATGGTGAAGTCAGGTTTATTATTATCACTGTTATGTGTATACACTATCACTATTATACATATTCACTATCACTGTTATGCATATACATTATCACTGTAAAAAATCAAGTGTATTTTTGTAATAATGATAATATACATGAATCACAGTGACAGTAATTATTCTCCAATCAAATTAGAAATGAGTGGGTCTCTTGTGCACTTGGTGCACATGCAACTGGGTCAAAATATGATCCGTTTTCATAGCTCCTTTATATATAAAAAAATTCAGATTTTTAATAGAATTTGCTCATAGTCCAGTGGTAACATCCGCTCTTAAGATTCAAGGGATCGATGGTTTGAACCACAATTCGCACAAATTTTTTGTGCATAAATTTATCCCTTTTTTTTTCCAGGGTACATTTGGGTAATTTTTCAGTACATAGTTGTGTAACTCTTCTGTGTAAAGTTGTTTAACTTTTCAGTATATAGTTGTGTAACCTTTCAGCTTTGGATAGTAGTATAACTTCAGTGTATAATTGTATAACTTTTCAGTGTAAAGTTCTGTAATTTTTTCAGTTTATAGTCGTGTAATATAAGTGTATAGTAGTATAACTTTTCAGTGTATAGTTGTGTAACTTTTCAGTGTATAATTATGTAACTTTTCATCTTTTTTTAGTATATAGTTGTGTAATTTTTCAGTGTAAAATTGTGTAACTTTTCAATAGATAGTTGTGTACCTTTTCAGTTTACAATTGTGTAACTTCAATGTATAGTAATGTAACTTTTTTAGTATATAGTTGTTTAACTTTTCAGTGTGTAATTATGTAACTTTTCAGTGTATAGTACTCTAACTTTTCAGTTTTGCATTGACTTACTTTTCAACAAAAGTGAAGCATATACACCATTATTATAATATTCTACAAATATAAAGTCCTTTTCAGACATTTCATCAAACACCCTTTGTGCAGAATATAATTTGCTGTAGAAACCATACATATGAATCAAAGCATTACATACATACAAATATGATCCGAACCCAAGCTTCAAAGCATGAACATGAACTAGTTTTCCATGAAACATGTCCAAAATTCTAGCACAAGATTTGCATAAAAATATGAAAGTGAGATTATCACCACATAAGTTTCGGTCACGCATTTCATCAAACAGGAAAAGGGCATCAACCAAACTATCACCTATAGGTTGAGTTGTAGCAGCGGAATAGCGTGTCAGAGGTTGAGTTGTGGCGACGCACACCTATTGTGGGCGTCGGTGTTGTGGAAAATTGAATTGAGCGACGATGAGAAAGAAGGCAGAAACCCTTGAAGAAGAATTTTCATAGAAAAAGTGTGATTACTAAAGCGAGAAGTTCAAGAAATTTCTTTTATATAGGTCTGTTTTTGCTGAACGGGTCGGATAGATAAAATGGGTGGGGCAATTACACGGATACTAGATCCGTTTAGCTGGTGCATATAAGACTTGACCGGAAATTAAATGTGCCCAAGCCTTGGCAGCAAGAGGCAGACCGTCACAGTTGTTGACAATAGGATCCCTCAATGTATCAATACCATAGGCGCTGATTATCCCTCGCTGCCGCGCATCATCGGAGAAGATTTCCCAACAATGGTTATCGCCGATTTGGGGGCAGACCACATGTGCTTCTTCCCCCACCATCCGTCTGATAACACTCCTCCCTCGGCTGCTCACAATAACTGCTCCACCGCTCCCTTTGGGCAACCCATGAGTAAACGACTCAGCCGGGGGTTGGGGTAATCTGAAAGTTGCCTCCTTCGGTATCAAACTTGAAGAATCTGACACATCTGGATGTATCCCAGTGTTATTTGCTGGACAGTATGCCCAAGGGATTAGAACATCTCTCAGAGTTACAAGTTCTAAAGGGTTTCGTGATAGGCAGGGCAGAGAAGGGCTCGTGCAAAATCAGCGACCTAACGTTTTTAAAGAAATTGAGAAAGCTGAGCATAAGGGTGGGCAACGGACAGCAAGATGATCAGCTGTCGAGCCTTGGCAATTTCTCAGCCCTCTCCATCCTGACTATATGTTGGTGGGCAGCCTCTGTTTCAGAGGGGGACTCCGTTTCCCTTCCTCCGAACCTCACCAAGTTGGACCTCCGCTGCGTGCCTTTTGAATCAGTGCCGCCGTGGTTGAAGCGGAGCACGGGCAGCTCGCAGTCGAATTTGGTGAAGCTATACATCACCGGAGGGAAACTCAAGAAGCTGGAGCCCCAAATACTTCGTGACTGGAAAGTCAAGTTTGTACGTCTCACGTATCTTCACTGCAGAACCGTACAAGAGAAAAACCGTACAAGAGAATGGGGGTTTTATTTGGATCAAACAAATTTGAATTTTGGCATTCCATTTTATGCATAGACATGTCAGAATTTTATTTTTGCCCTTTTTATATCAATTTTTTTTTCCTATTTTTACAAAAAAATTTATGGTACCCAAATTAATGTTAAAAAGATAATAATATCTTTATTGAATTATTTTTAATTTATAACTCAATTCATTTTTTTATTCCCCAATCCAAACACAACCACTTGTCTTTGATCAATTTATTAAAAAAAAAACTAGCGTCGCCCTCAATCTGTCGCGCGCCTCCCTCTCCGGTCAACTATACCTACTAAATTCTGTTGATGTTTTTTGAGGATGCAAGGCGGCTGATTCATGGTTTGGCCGTGTAATTTCAGAACTCCAATGAATGGAATTTTAGAGTTTAGAACAGCAGTGAGTTTTATTTTAAATGACGCAAACTGCAGGAAATCTGGCGGAAATTTTCACCTCCAATTACACAATGTCTTCCCCCCAATTGAAACTACCCAGATGAGATCCCTCAAACAGGCGAAGAACAGAGATGAAGAAAATCTGAAAAAAAAAATCAGCGAAGCACCGACTATTTTATCTGATTTCCAGCCGAATTTTGAGAATTGGGGATGAATTTGGTGTCTAGTTTGTTTGGAAAAATTGGGGATCAAATGGTGGTGGCCATGGGTGGCTCCTCTTTGTTCGTGGTCCAGCGATAACAATGGTTGTGGTGGTGGCGGCTATTGGACGGCGGTCTCCATTCCCGGTGTTGATTTTCAGCAATTTCCGGCGAAGTGCTTGGAACTTTTTTTTTCAGAGCTTCAATGGCGGTGCAGAGGCTGTCGATTTCAATCTCCGGCATGGTGGTTTGAAAAACAAGGTGTTTGACTAGCGATTTGTGTTCGCACACAAATGCACTTTCCTACAAGTGTATAGGATCGTGTAGTGGTAAGCTGACCAAGTTATAAAATATCGAATCCACGGGAAGTAATGAGACAAATATAATCCTAAGAATTGTGTGTGAGTCTAGAAATCAAATAAACAAGAATGAAAATGAAAGTTTTGAGTTTCTATCTAATTACTAACTAAAGCAGATAAATGAAATGAATCAAGAATATGAAAAGAACAACCTAAACTAACACGTGCAGAAATAATGAGATGCTTCGGGTGAATTCCGTTATGAATCAATTACAATCAATTCCCTAAAATTTCTTTATAAATGTTATCTAATGAGTAAGTCAGACATTAATATCCTGTTGAAATAAAACTCTCATTCATATTTCAACACCCTAGTAGTCTTGTTCAGTTTCTAAGCATTTCTCAATATCAAAAGAACCTTAATTCAATCCTAGAATCCATTACTATCAAGTAAATAACCTTACCATTTTCACTCAACTCTCGTTTTATCGTGACTATAACTCAATTATTCATCAATAGCAATTAAAACCCTAAGTATCTCAGTAACCTACTAAAAGGATTCATCTCATCAGTAAACCGTCAAAAGAAATTAAAGACAAAGACTATAATTGTTCATTATCTTCCTTCACCCAAATCAAAGGGTCTAACTCATGACTAAAGGGTCGCCATGCATAATTGAGACAATGAATTAACGAAAATAACATAAATGAATTAAACATTGAACAGATCATAACAAGAATGTGCATAAAACCTAATAAAAATTTCAGATTAAAAATCAAACAGAATAATCAAATAATCTCTCAAAATCTCAAAACATGAATTAAAGCAAACTAAGAAAATTGTTTAGTTCCCTAATTCCTACTGTTTCTGCCCGAAGGCTTAATTCCTAAACTAATGCCCTAATGGCGAGCGTGATTGCGTGATTCTCATTCTAATCTACTCAGCGTGCCTCTTCCGTAAATCCTCTCCTCAGATATATACTCTTCAGCAAATGGGCCTAAATAACAGTTGGGCCTAAATAACAGTTAGTGGGCCTGAATAATTGAAAATAGAATGCTGGCCCAATCAATCCTTCATCCTTACCAGATTGTGGCAACGTGCTGGGAGCTTCGATCGGAAGTGAGGAACAGTGAGGCGGTGCGAATGGTTGTGCGAGTTAATCTCCGGCGTGACAGAGGTAGGCTTGTGCTACGGTTTCCATGGAGACTCTGGTGCGATTTCCGGCGAAGTATTGCAACGATGTGACGGAGACGCTGGGTCTTCGAGCTGCGCGTGGTCTCGCTGGTGGAGCGGTTTCAGGGCAGAGGAGGTTGCAAGCGTCGAGGAGTTACGGCAGTCCGGCGAGATGTGAGTTTGGTTCTGGCGAGGCGGTTCTTCGATCGGTAAGTGGTTGAGATTCTGGCGAGTATTCCGGTGGATGTGTTGGCGGTTATCGTCGGTTGCGACGAAGACAGAGGAAGCGCCAATGTATATCCGGCGAACGGCTGGAGAAGTAGTGGTCTGTGTTGATTGGCTTCAATCGACGGTTACGGATTTCAGTGGGTTGAACGGCGGAGAGCAGTGGTGGATTTGCAGAGGTAACGACGGATGTGGGCAGTTACAGCTGTAGGTGATGGCGTGTGATGTACAGTGTGGGAGAAATGGGTTCTTGACATGCTTGTTTGCAATTATCAGGAGAGATGTGGACCAGAACTTGCTTTCCTTTCCCTTTTCTTTGAATGAGCTGTCAAACATTGTGAATTAATTAGCCAACAATTAAATTGACTATGCAGTAACATTTTAATTAGATCAAATTCTTATAAAATTTTTAAAATGATAATATTTTGACAACCAAGCACAATTAATCAAATTAAGTCCCTAAATGCATTCAAAATTCTAGAATTTCATTTCAAAATGAGCATAAATTGATGCAAATATGACATTAATCAGTGTTGCGATGGATGTGCTTTTTCGTCGATTTTCTGGCATTGACGAAAGATGGAGATGGTGGCTGGGTTGCTGTGCTTCAATTGGTGGAGAAAACGAATTAAACTTGAATAGATTAATTAATTATGTTAAATTTTTTCAATAGTTAAGGGATGAGGGATATGGTATTATTATTAAAAGAAAAAGAAAAGAGAATCCACAACCCGGACAAAGGAGGAAGAATGAAGGATGGATGTGCCTCATTAAAACCTCGCCGTAAACTATCATTGTGAACAAACCGGTTGAGGAAAAAAGAGTGCAAATATCCAAGCCCTTACTCCCCTAAGGACAAGGTCTAAAAAAAATTAAACTCGTAAGAACAAGGCCAGGAATACAAAGCCATCACAAGACCTAAAAAGAACAGTTGTTCAAAGAAAAAAACAGTAGGAAATAGATGGAAAGACTGCAACATACAACAACTAAGACATGAGCATAAAGACAGCAGCATACAACAACTAAGACAGTAGCAGACAGCAGCATAATGACAACAGCATACGGCAACAAAGACAACAGCATAAAGACAGCAACATACAGCAACCAAAAAAGTTTGCAGAGAATCCAGATATTTGGACGGAGACGTAACCTCTCGTTTTGCACAATACAAGTCATCTGAATGGACCTCTAGAATCGATTCCGTATCGTAGAGAAAAGAACTTTCTGTTCAAAAATTGCCAGCACATCCGGTTTGTGTAATTGACAGAAAGCAACTAATGCATTATGCATTTGGTCGTTGCCAAGACCTTGCATATTCCAAGCGAGAATAATCATGGAGAAAAGGCAGAGCCGTGCTTCGGCGGCTGAGATTCGTCCTCCTCCAGTTGGTCAGCCCAACTTTTTCTAGCAACCAAAGTCATTTCCTATGACTTTGGTGCCAAATCATCTACAACACAATTAGAAGATGCCTCCACCCCCAAGGAGGCAAAGGGCTGCTGATTACCAGTCAACAGCAAAGAGGGAGAGTTAACATCCCTGGAAATAGAACTGCGCTGCTCACCAGGTACAGCCTGCTTGGCAGCAGGATTAAAATGATGCAAAACTCTCTTGATTGATACCCCTGTCGGGACGGAGATGTCAGGATGACGGAAATTGGAGTGTATGCGAGTCGGCTGGACCTCCACCCCGATCGGATTCGCCAGGGAATGGGTCGGGGGATTATCACCTGCAGGAACCAGGGCCAAACTGAGATCCTCCACATCCTGCCCAGAATCGCAAGAAGGGGGAACACCCTTCCCAGGAACCCCAACATTGTCATCACCCGAGGTTTCCAAATTGCAATCGTCCCCCAAGTTCGCACCCTCCTGGTGCAAGACAGAAGAGCACCGGTAACACTGCCTACTACGACTCCTACCCCGAGAACCCTGGGGTTTGCTTACTTTGGTTGCTTTAAAACAACAGGAAATAGAATGTCCGACCAGGTTACATTCCATGCAGAATTCTGGCGAATTCTCATAGTGTAAAGTGGTGAAAGCAACCTGATTCGCCCGTTTATACATAATCTTCTGCTCCAGAGTATTTCTCAAGTCTATCTCAATAAGCAGACTTGCATAATGACCCATAGTCCGGTCCTCCGTGTTTTTATCTACCCGAACCAAGTTTCCAACAACAGAAGCTAAAGACTCCAAAATAGTAGGTTGCCAATACTCCATTGGCAATTCTAAAAACCGTACCCAAACTTGCGCAGACGTCGTTCGAATCTTAGTAGGATTGAAGTCCGGCACCCAACTTTGAAGGCGAAAACTGCCCGAACTAATCTACCAGTTTCTCCGCCTATATACCATGTCCTTCACCAAAGCCGAATCAAACAAAACCGTAAAATATCCTTTCCCTAAAGGAATCAATTTCAGGCCCCTAGACGAATTCCAAACCCCTTTCAGAACAGCAGTCAAGTCAACACGGGAGAGCAGTGGTTTACCTGACTGAGTTAACATTCAACCAATGAGGGCAGTCAAGATTACAGACGCTGATTGATCAGCCGCACAAGGGATCACTTAGGTTCTACTAATATCAAGAACGTATTAAATTTTGTAGACAATAGTGATCGACAATTGGGGTTTGACTGTAAAAATAAAGCATCGATAAGCATTCATAAAATTCAAAAGAAATGTATCATGCAACATAGTCAAATAAAAGCCAGTCAAACATACTGGTCAACCCAAAAACAAATAGTAGCAAAAAGTCTAAACAAGAAAGCAAGTAAACAACAAGTTGGTGTCGATCACTTATTGTCTCCAAAGGCGTCTACAGTCATTGTATCACCCAAAAGGTCATCCTTCTCCATGTCGAAGTCTGCTCCGGACAGGTCGGTGTGGTGTGATTCACCTTGAGGAGCCTTCCCCTTTTTGTCTTTTAGCATACGTTGATATAGCTCCACTAGATGTTTTGGAGTATGACACGCGCGAGACCAATGGTCGTCGCATCCACACTTGTGACAGAGTTGCTTATTCTGTGCACGTGAGCTCGATGGTTGATCTTGAGGTGCATTCTTTTCAGTTGCACTATGTTGTGCATTGTTGCGACCTCGACCTCGTCCCCTACCACAGCCTCGACTTCTGGTCGATCCGCGGCCCCCACTCGCCTCATTTCCTTTTCCACGTTTGCGGCCTCTAGAGTTCCTCCGAGTAGCATGTGTTTTAGGCACAACTTGTGAGCCAACCGGTCTAGTATTGTGATTTTTCATCAACAATTGGTTGTGCTTTTCTGCAACTAGAAGTGCAGAAATGAGCTCGGAGTGAGATTGATACTCTTTGGCCCTGTACTGCTGCTGGAGTACAAGATTACTTGAGTGGAAAGTAGAACGAGTTTTTTCAATTAATTGTTCATCAGTTATTATTTCTTTACACAGCTTAAACTGAGAAACAATGCGATGTAGGGCAGAGTTGTACTCCGTTACAGATTTGAAATCTTGAAAACGAAGTGTTATCCATTCATATCTGGCTTCGGGGAGGATCACATCGTGTTGTTGTTGGAATCGATCCTGGAGGGATTTCCACAATATCGATGGATCTTTTTCAGTGAGGTATTCGTTCTTAAGATCTTTGTGAAGATGATGTCTTAAGAAGATTAGAACTTGTGCCTTCTAGGCAGGAGTGGATTTTCACCCTTGTGTGGTGGTGTCAGATAAGTCTTTTGAAGTTAAGTGAATTTCAACGTCTAGAGCCCATGTCAAATAATTGTGGCCATCTAGTGCCAGTTCATCAAATTCACGTTTGGTGATGTTTGACATGTTATTGCTACAAAGAAAAAGAATTAATAAATTTAGATTTATTATTGATTTGTAGCAATTAAAATATTAGGGCTCAAGATAAAATGCTAAGGCAAAATTAATAATAGGGGGTATTTTAAAAAAATTGGGTGTATGACATGTATGAGACATTTATTAATGGGACTTCGGGCCCAAAAATAATTATTGGATAATGCCTGAATTTTTTTTGATGATTTGAGCTTCATAATATCATTATGAATTTTATTAATGGGACTTTGGGCCCAAAAATAATTTTTAGGGTCCAAATTAATTAGGACCGACTTAAAAAAAATGCCCAATCAATTAAAAAAAAGGCCCAAGTAAATTG
Source organism: Prunella vulgaris (assembly GCA_026898435.1). Lineage (NCBI taxonomy): Eukaryota > Viridiplantae > Streptophyta > Magnoliopsida > Lamiales > Lamiaceae > Prunella > Prunella vulgaris. The sequence continues at coordinate 195,892 of JAPKLY010000393.1, read as the reverse complement.
TTTTTTTTTTTATTAATAAGAAGGAGTGTCCAATTTTCGTTTTTAGGGCCCAACAAGATTGGCCCAGATTAGGATTTATTACAAGCCCAATTAATAAAGCAGACCCATTTTAAACAAAGTGGTCCAGATACAGACGGAGCTCATAGTTATTAGGGTTTTAGTATGATGTTCAGCTTTCAGTTCCGAATAAGTCGGTCAACAGGGCGAAAAATCGGGGTCGTTAATGGCCGTTCGCACTCTGCGAGGCTTGCCGTTGCTGTGCGACGAGGGAACGACGCCGTCGCTGACGTTTGTTGTGCGGCAGTTCGCAGGCAGTTGCGTGGTGCGCAGCGCCGTCGCGCTTGGCTGTCAGGCGCCAGAGGCGCGCCGCCGTCGCGAGGTCAGCGGCCGCCGTTCACCGTTCGGCGCGTATTCGGGGAGCGCCGTCGCGGGCGTCGCCGGCATCGTTGCAGGCGCGTCATCGTTGCCGCAAACGTTGGCCAACCGTCGAGCCACTTCAGGGGCCGACGGGGTTGCCGGCACGCTCTGCCGTCGCATGCCTTGCTTTCGTCTGTCGTCGCCACAGGTAGGTGTTTATTGGAAAATCGGTTTTTGATTTTCGATATATGAAAATAACAAAGTTTCTGATATTGATTGAAAACGTTTTTGGGGATTTTTTGAAAAAACAAGTTTTTGATTTTTGGGAAATCGATTTTTACAAAACAGGTTTCTGAAAAATTCTGTTCGATTTGGGGAAATCGCATAAAAAAATGTTTCGATTTCGATTTGTGTAAAAAAAATCGAACAGTTTTATAAAAAAAAAATTCTTTTCGAAAAAGAATCTGTTTCGATTAAACCTGGGAATAGGTTCTAAAAAAATGATTTTCAGGAAAACCGATTTGGAATTTTTTTTTTTAAAACAAAGGGTTTTGTTGCTGATTGAATTCCATCGGGAACAAACAGGGGTTTTGGCTAAAGGTACTCGATCGAAGGCGATCGCTTTTAGAAACTGGGTTTTGTTATGCAGATTTGATAGCCAAGCATGATGAAATATCCAGAGTGCATGATGGAAACAGAAATATACATATATGCAAACAGACAGATTCAGTGTACAAACATATTGGGTATAAAAGCCGATGGATTCATACAGTTTGTAATGGAATCAAATATCATGGATTAACATGTAATTCACATATATGTAAAAGACAGAACCTGTGAATAAGGCATACAAATCATGTGAAATTATTCCTAAACATGTGAGCAGGATAAACATATATGCCAGGATACACATGCTATAATTTGTCGCATCCTATTTTTATAAATCTTTTGTACACCAAATTATAAAAAAAACACATTCAAGAAACAATAAGATAAATCAAATAGATGTACTTATCTTTAAAATTTGCAGCGGAAATAAGAGTTGTTCGTCACCTATAATATTTAAATAAAATTAGAATTATTGCTAATATCTCAAATGGGTCTTAAAATAAAATAATTATTTAAGAGAAAATAAAATAAATAATTAATAGTATCATTGTCAATATTTAAACATATTATGAAATTTAATAATAATAACTAATGAATAGAAAATAAAATAACTATTTAAGAGAAAATAAAATAAAATAAAAACTAAATAAATAAAAACAAAAATATGAACTTAATCAACTGCGTGATGGGAGCTTCAAAAAAAATATGGGCCGCTGGCCCTTTTCAAAGGTCAGTGAAACAAAACTTATTCAAGAATTTATTTAAGTATTAAAGCAATTAATTCTAAAACAGAGCATGATTCTGCACACACGATTCAAAATAAATTGTGAATCGGGTTTATGAAAGATCATGATAAATAAATAATGGTGAAATTCATTTCAGGAAAAAATGAAATCATATAATAGCAGTATTTCGATAAACCCAAAATAATTCAGTCAACCGCCCGATAAAACAAAGAAAAGGAAAAAGAGGAGACGTGATAATTATTTGTGTGAAGATCGTGAATTTTTTACCCAAAGATATCCGATAATTTGATAAGGAGAAGGTAGAATTCAGTGAAGATAAAAATATTTAAGCGGCGCCTAATTGTTCGTCGTCAAAGGAGTAGAGCAAGATTTTTTTTTTCCGCTTCTGAGAGCTAGAGATGTTAATTCGGGCTGGGTTAATAGGGCCGACCCGTTTAACCCTGAAAAATGCAGTGTTAGGGCCATGCTTTCGCCCGTTTAAATCCGGGCTTTTTTGACCCGGCCCTATTAGCCCGCGGGCTAAACGGGCTAGCCCGCCGGTTAACCGAGCCCGCCCGCTAGCCCGCACAATTTTTTAATTTTATATATATCTATTAAATATATAATATACTTATTAGTTATTATTATTATTAATTGAAGTTATCTCCAATTTCTATTTAGGTGTTATATTAATTTTAAGTATTTATACTTGAACTTTTAAATACCAATGAACTTTTAAATATTTAAGTGTTGACGTTTGAACTTTTGTAATTATATTAAACTATTTTAAATAATTTTAATGAAATTATGGACCATGTTTAGGTTTTAGTTTAAATATTAACATTTTATGACAATTATTTTAGATTATGTGTTAAAATTTAGATTTTTTTTATTATTTATGACATGACCCGTTTATGACCCGTTTAGCCCGAGGACCGCTAGGGTTAGGGTTAGGTCTCAAATATTAGAGGACCGTTAAGAATGAACCGGATAAGGCCCTAACCCGTTTAGCCCAAAACCCATTAGGGCTGACCCTATAGGGTTAGGGCTAGCACGTTTAACATCTCTTATGAGAGCAGCCGAGAATGAAAGAGAGTTAGGAATAGGATATATGTTGGGTTCTTCAATGTGAAGAGGATTCCTTGTAGGTAGGATTAGGGGTGAGCACTGTTCGGTTTTAACCGAAAAACCGAACCGAACCGAACCGAACCGAAATAAGAATTTGGTTCGGTTAATTTGGTATTCGGTTCGGTTTTGGTTTTAAATATTTAAACTTTTGGTTTTCGGTTTCGGTTTCGGTTTTTAGGGTAAAAAAACCGAAAAACCGAAAACCGAACCGAATTTAAACATATATATATATATAATTATAATGTATAATACTATTACTAATATATATAAATAAATTAAATAAATATTATATTACATAAATATAATTACATTACATATAGATAAAAAAAATCCTAACCCTCAAACCAGTAAGTTACCCCTTCCAAATTCCCTCTCTCACCCTCATCCTCACGGCGCCTCACTTCCAGAAATTCCCTCCCCCACCCTCACGCCACTCACCCCATTCCAATCTGTCGCCGTCCGCCTAAGCTCACTGCGGGCGACCACCAAATCACCACTTCTCCTCTCCCTGTTTCTGCACACACAATTTTAACTAGTGATATTTCGGTTAATATGGTTATAAACCGAAACCGAACCGAAAATTTCGGTTTCGGTTTTTTCGGTTTTTAATGTATATGGTTCGGATTTGGTTTCTAATAATAATAAATTCGGTTATGTCGGTTTTGGTGATTTAGTTCGGTTCGGTAACCGAACCGAACCATGCTCACCCCTAGGTAGGATCAAGCAAAATAATAATATAATAAAAGGAAAAGTTTTGAGATAATGATCTCTAATATTTAAATAAAGAAAGAGATAATAGAGTAAGGGCTCATTTGGTTCGTAAGATAAAAATATCTATCAGCAAAAAATATACATATTTTTTGTGGATAAATAATTTTATCTTATGAACCAAATGAGCCATAACAAAAACTTAAAGTTTGAGGAAAATGTCAATGCTGCACGTGTACTATACCATATATATACATTCATTGTATACTTATAATGTTTATTAATTAATATAGAAATTAATAAACTTAAGCAAATAATTAAATATAATACTATATATACATAAATATCTTATAAATACACTTTTTAAATTTACCCATAATAATAATAACAACAACAATAATAATAATAATAATAAATAATAAATAATAATAATAATAACAATAACTTATATAAATTTTATTATTTATGGTGATTGAGTCTACGGGTGTTACATAATTTCAGAAAAATATAACAAAAATAAAAACTCACAATTTATCGCTTAATTCCAAAAAAAAATATGTTGGGTGAGTTTTGAATCCGATCCAAAAACTGCTTGAGCAATCCTCTCGTGAATCATATTCCTCGTAGAGACTCGTGCTAACAACGTGTTGTAATCGGAATAAAGCGATAAGCGTAAATAGAGAACACAGGATTTGATAACCCAGTTCGTCACAACGTGACTACGATCTGGGGGCGACCAAGCCAGGGGATAGTAATATGAACTGCCGTTAAGATTGTACAGAGTATGAAAGCGTATGAAGTACAAGGGTTTAGAATACATTAAATAGAAGTACCCTCACCCTAACTCTAAGTCCATGGGCCTAAAGCCCACTGGACCATATCTAATATTATGTCCACATATAATATAATATATTATACTGAATATATTATAACAGATTAGACGATAGATTAGAAAAATATTGGGAGAGAAAACAGTTTCTTTGATTGCTTATTTTCAATTTTTGTTTTGGGATATCTTGGATTATTTTGCTTGATTTTAATTTAAATTTTAATTAGGTTTTATGCTATTTCTTGTTCCAATTAATTTTAGAACATTGGTCACATATTTTTTTATTAATTTATGTTATATTCAATGATGCATGTTATTTCAATTATTCCATGTTTAATTTATTTATGCTATTAGTGCTAATTTCTTTTATCTTAATTAATCTTATTCACCCATTAGTTATGAGTTAAACCCTTTTGTTTTTGGTGAAGGAAGTTATGAGTTTGTTATTGTAATTCCCTTAAACTATTGAATCAAAGGACTTTGTTGAGTGAATGCCTGCAATTGGTTAGTATATTGCTTAGGAATTTATTATTTGATATTAATATCAGAGTCCTGGTCATAAGATACGAGAGTTGAGTGAGAAGGGTAAAAGTGTTAGTTTGATAATAATAAATCCTAAGTTAAGGGTTAATATTCCTATGACATCGATGTTGAATGATTTTACTAATTGTAATGTTATGTGGCTAATTAATCTATGGAAATCACTCAAACAATAATTAAAAGATGGTAATTGGAATTATTAAGTGAAATGTAGAGAGAATTATAGAGAGAGAAATTTTATAAATGGGTTCTTTGTATTTGGATTTCAGATCCCTTCAAATGATCTATTTTTACATATTTATACCCTTTTTTAAGGATGAGGTGGCATCTATTTAGACCACATGGCTTCTGGTGGTGACAAGTGTCCTCCACTTGTCACCCCCTGGAAGTTTCGCCCCACTAACTCTAGCCTAAATGACTCGAACTCTTCATACGGGTTCCTTAGACATCTTGTGTCTTCCTTCCTTCGAAGAAGGGACGAGCAGAGGGGCGAGCAGTGTGGCGAGAAAGGGGGCGAGCATTGTGGCGAGCAACATAGGCTTATCCTCTTGGCTTGCTGCCTTGTCATATTCAGGCTGAAAGCGAGCTTGGAGGCGAGCAATCGGGCGAGCACAAAGGCGAGAAACTGGGGGATGGCCATGTAGGCGTTGTTTCGACACATCTGGGCTCGGGCGAGCATCTGGGCGAGCACCCTGGCGAGCACGTGGGCGAGCAGCTTACCCGTTCCTGCTTGTTTACACTTGGGTTATTATCTAATCTTCGAGCTTAGGTCCTTTTATCAACATTTGCCCCTCAGTATATGCTTTGATTTGACATCAAAGTATATACTGGAATTGATCTTTATCACGTAGGCGAGCATCTGGGCGAGCAACTTAGCGAGAAACATGGTGCTCGCCTTGGTGCTCGCCCTCCTACTCGCTTTCTCTCTCTTCGGCAATTGAGGCGACGCTTCGGGAAACGAGGCGCCTCCTCATTTCGTGTGTCAATCAGTCGCACAAAAAGGCGTGCCTTTTCAGAGACTTTTCAAATTTTTTTTGCAACTTGGTCCCTGAAATTCTTTTCCCTCTTTCACTTTGACCCGAACGTATAAATAGGGGTTTCTTAAATCACTATTCATCTTCTTCTTCATTCACTATTTCTCTTCTAGAATTTCGGCGATCCCATCCCCGAGCTCTTTCCGACGACTTTAGCAATCTTTACTACTCCGGCGACCGGTTTTGTGACTCAACATCCCAGGTAATTCCTCAATTCCTTTCGTCTTTTCTTTACATTACCTTCATTTTCTTTTAATTTTTGCATGTCCATTTTATGTATTTGTTTGTCGGATTCTTTGCCGGAATTTCTGACCGGAATCTCGTTGATGACGCCCGCAATCCATAGTTAACACACCCTAGGATCAACTTTGTCTTTTCTCCTTTCTTCTCAAATCCATGTCGTCATCCTCTAGTCTGACGATTTCTCACCAGAATCCGGGCAAACGACCCATGGTGGAGAACATAGAGGAAGGTGGCCCGATCGAGGGCTTGTCGTCGGTCCATTTGGCGGGATCTGATTCTGCGGTTGAGGAGGTCAATCGGCTTTTGGAGAGAGGAGGCGAGCAAGCCAGCGAGGAGGCTGGCGAGCATCCCGGCGAGCAGCTGGGCTAGCAAGAAATCGAGCAGCCCGTTGCTCGCCCAGAGGGGGATGATACGGAGGATGTAGAGATGATCTCTAGTAGTGACGATAGCGACGACTCTATTACTGAGTGGTTCTAGTCTGTCAACTTCCCTCAACTGCACATGTCCGAGAGGTCCATTCCCGAAGGCGTTGCGCATGAGTTCGACTGGAGAGCATACTACGAGTTATATGCCACCGATTTCCCGACTCCTCCTCGGCAGTATCGGGAACTTGAACAAGGTGACCGTACAAGCTACAAGGCGAACACCGTAGTGAGTGTCATTGACGAGGATGATCTTGACCACATCCGAAGGGAATATCATATCCCCTGCGACGTCACGATGTACGCTCCTCGGGAGAAAGAAAGAGCTGACTGTCCCCCGGAAGGATTAACAGCCATAAACGTGCATACGTTGGCTGCTGGTGTGACGTTACCCCTTCACCCCCTCATCGGGTGCTTTTTGGAGATGACGGGTTTAGCGATCACACAGCTGACCCCCAACGCATGGACGTACCTGATATCACTATGCACGGTTTTCGCCTTGGAGAAGTACAAGGATCGCTTGACTCCTCAAGAGGTGAATTACACCCTCTGCCTTAGCAAGTGCTCTGAGGAAGGCCAGGGTTATTATTACCTTAAAGCGAGGAGCGATATGAAGATCCTTGAGAGATTGCCCAATAAAGTGAGAGACTGGAAGGAACAATTCTTTTCATTGGTGGTGACTGGCGGGCTCCTGATAACAATGAGGGTCTCGGGGGACGTATAATGTCCCCTACTGAGTTTGGCGAGTTACAGCGTAGGACTCGTTTGTACTTTAGATTCCACCCTTGTTACAATATCTGACTTTCTTTGTTGTTTGTGTCTACAGGCTTGATCCCTCAGCGTTGGAAGAAGACTAGCTTGTCTGAGGAGTTCAAGTTCACCTGCATTCTTGTTTGCCGTCGGAACAAGAAGGACAGAACTTTTGATTACTTAAACAAATTCAGTTGCCGCGTTACCTCGGGGTTAATCACCACTTCTCACCATCTGCGAGCTCAGGTTGTTCGTCCCGCAGGTATAACTATTTTGATTTCTTGTTTAGTATTTCTTGACTTTGAGATTTCATGAGATTTCATGAAAGTTTTCTAACTCTTTTTGCCTCTTCATGCTTGCAGTTCCTGAAGTGTCTATCGCCATCCCTCCATCTTTCAAGACTTTAAACCAGAAATTTGGGATGGCACGTACCAAGAGGGATCCTCCATCCGTGGTGTTAGCCGCTCAAATTGCTGCTAAGACTACCAAGAAGACTGGTGGTTCCGGGCCGAACACCCGATCCGCTGCCCCTCGGGCTCCTCGTACCGAGGATCGTCAAGCTCCGAGCGATTCTTCGAGCGGTGGTAACCGGCGAGTGCTCCGAGGAGGTGGTTCACACATTGAGCGTGAGGGTGAGGCCGCTAAGAGAGCCAGAATGACAAGATCTTCAGCCCCAGGAGGCTCGGGCCGGGTCGAGACTCCGGAGTCAACTCTTCCTGCCCCTGCTGGCACTTCCTCCGCTCCTGCCCCCATACGATCTGTTGGGCAGTTGTCGGATGTCTCGATTCTTGGATGGGATCAGGATCGAACAGCAGGGTAATACTCTACAAACCTGTAGCATACTTATACTTTGAACATTTTTCAGATTTGTTTTAGACTTGTTTGAATTTTTACTCAGGTATGATCCCTCACGTTACCAACACCGGAGCGCAACTGTACATCATTTCGCACTTGCCCGACCTCCGAAGTCTCTCAACGAGCTCAAGGGTTCCACTCGCCTTACCGTCGAATCTGCCGTTCGGCACTGGTCTCAGCCTCAAGAGGACATCATTCAGTGCCAGTCAATGACGGATAATATCCGCACGGCCATGCATCATACGAGTGGGGCTCTTTTCAGTGCTCAGCGCGCCCTTGAGCAAGCCGTGACCTTAGAGAAGGCTTATGCGGTGCTATCAGATAGTGCGAGGAAAGAGAGGGATGCAGCTAAAAAGAAGATAGCTATAGCAGAGGCCAAAGCCAAAGCCTATTTGGATGCTGAAAAGTCGGCCATTGCCAATTCTGAGAGGGCCCAAGCCGAGGCTGAGAGTTTACGTGCTGAGTTGACGAGCTTGCGCGCTCAGTTGGAAGAGAACAGAGTGGCTCGGAGGAGGATTATCGAGTTGGAGAATGAACTCCAAGCTACTCAGACCCAACTTGCCGAGCACAAAGCGGCCAACATTGATTGCTATACCACCGAGGCTGTTGCTAATATTCGAGCCGAGTCTTCCGACTTCGGCTTCGTTTATGCCTTTGCCGAGAATCTGCGGGCCTATCACCATGCTGTTGGTGAGAACGAGGACCCCTGGATGGCCTTAAAGAAGGAGTTCACCGACTTCCTTACTGAACGTCCTCTCAAGGAAGGTTTGGTGGTGGATATCGGGGATCTTGAGGAAATTGGAGTTGATTTAAGTGCCGTACCTCCGACGCTTAAGATCATCGGGGGAAACTATCCGCCTCTTCAGATTAATGCTGAGGATGATGTGATGGTGGACACCGAGGGTCTATCTCCTTTCGAGGTCCTTCCGGGTCTTTCCCCTTCGGGCGCCGGAGAGCAGGTGGGCTGCCAGGCAGGCGAGCAGGCCGTTGGGCCTGTGGGTCAGGGCCGCGAACAGGCTGGCGACCAGGCTGGCGAGCAGGTGGGCGACCAGCCTGTGGTTTTGCTACATTTTGCTTCTTTGTTTTTGCGTTCTCTTCCTTTGCAACTTTTTGCTTCCTACGCCCTCGAAGGCGCCCCATATGTACCTGACCATCCTTTTGATATTAATGAATTTCATGGTTTCCTTCCTTATGTGTTTAATTGCATTTGAGCTTTGTCGATATTCCTGTCTAAGTTATTTATTGCTCATTCTTCATGTATGGTGTTTTAATTGATTCGTCTTACTTTTCCTTTTGCGGAATCGCGAATTTTCATCTCTCTGGATGTAGGCTTATTGATGGTAAGGACCCCTTTTAATGGCATAACCTTAGGGTTAGTCTCAATACCTTGCCTTTATTGTGGACTCGCAAGTCTTGTGAGCTTATAACTTAAGACATCTTTCGACACATCAATTTGAAAGGAAACCTCTCTATTTAATAGAATAATAACTTTACAGATTTGTCTCCATCTATTATGGACCTGCTTGCCCCTATACATGTTGGACAAGCAAGGTTTTCTTAAAAAATTTACATAAGTCTTCATTGGTAGAATTTCTTGAGATGTGTCGCATTCCACGTGTATGTCGAAGAGTTACCTTGCATATCCTCCAGGTCATACGTCCCATTTGGCCAACTTTTTATTACTTTGAACGAACCTTCCCATTTCGGACCAAATACTCCAGTCGGGACTGCTAATATCCTTCGCATCACCAGGTCGCCAATTTGGAATTTTCTATCTTTTACCTGCGAGTTGTAGTATTTCTCGGCTCGTCGCTTATAGACTGCATTCCTCAATTATGTCGAGGTTCTTGTTTCTTCAATCAAGTCTTTTTCTACCTCCATATCATCTTCATTTGCTTCCTCATTGTATTCGATTATCCTCCATGTCCGATGTTGGACCTCTACTGGGATGACTGCTTCAACTCCGAAAGCCATTGTGAACGGTGTCTCCCCGGTACTTGTTCTGTAGGACGTTCTGTAAGTCCATAAGACTTCTGGAAGCTCATCGGCCCAACTGCCCTTTCTTTCTTCTAACCGAATCTTTAGAATGTGTTTCAAGATTTTATTCACTGCTTCAACTTGTCCATTTGATTGAGGATGATATGGTGTGGAGTAATGTTTCTTGATGTTCCAAGATGTGCAAAAGTCTCTTAACTTATTTCCATCGAACTGCCTCCCATTATCCGTGACTATCGACTGTGGTAACCCAAATCTGCATACCAGGTTCTTCCAAATGAAGCCTATCATCTTCTCTTGGGTTATCGTCGTTAGTGCTTCAGCTTCGGCCCACTTAGTGTAATAGTCCACGGCCACCACTACAAATTTCACTCCACCCTTCCCAGGAGGGAATGGGCCGATCAAGTCGATACCCCATTTAGCGAATAGCCACGGACTATACACTGATTTCAATTTTTGTGCTGGGGTGTGGATACTTGGGGCGAACTGTTGGCACTTCAAGCATCTCTTAGCATATCTGATAGCATCCTTTCGTAGTGTTGGCCAATAATACCCTTGCCTGATGGTTTTGTAAGCCAAGGCTTGCCCCCCAGCATGTCCTCCACATATCCCTTCATGGATTTCCTTTAACACCTTCTGACCTTCTTCCGAGGAAAGACATTTGAGTAATGGGAGTGAGATTCCTCTTTTATATAGCTGCCCTTCGACCATCGTGTATCTCGCAGCTTGCTTCACAATCTGTTGTGCCTCCCATGGATCTCCCGGCTGTTCTCTGTTAGATAAGTATTTACTGATAGGTGTTCGCCAATCATCGGTAGACTGTTGCTGGCTATTGATTATTTGTTGCCCCCTCTTCAACACTTGATTAACGTAATCAAATGTTGAAGGATTAATTAACTTTGTGACCACCACTTCTGAGATGCTTGGTTCTCCGGTGCTTGTAGCTAACCGGGCTAAAGCATCTGCCTGGGTGTTCTCTAGTCGGGGGATCTGCTCAATGTACACCTGCTCAAACTTTGATATCAGGTGTGCAACGATCCTTTGGTAAATGATCATTTGTCGGTCCTTCGCCTCATACTCTCCTCGGACTTGAGATATGATTAGCTGTGAATCTCCAAAAACCTGAAGTCTAGTTGCCCCCACAGCTAATGATAGTCTCAAACCCGCGATAAGTGCCTCGTATTCAGCTTCGTTGTTTGTTGCTAGAAAATCGAACCTTATCGCGGAGGTGAACATTTGTTTGTCGGGACTTATCAGGACGACACCCGCTCTGGCTGCGGAACTTGTTGCTGAGCCGTCTACATAGAGGTGCCATGGGTAAATACGTCCCCTCGTCGGATCTTGAGGGTAGGTTAGCTCTACTATGGAGTCTGCCAGAGCCTGCCCTTTGATCGATGTTCGGGGTGCGTATGTTATACCATACTGGCTAACCTCTAGTGACCACTTTAATAATCGTCCGACAGTATCAGGTCTATGTAAGACTTGCCTCAAGGGAAATGTTGTCAAAACTTCCACTTGATGGTCAAAAAAGTACGGCCGGAGCTTCCGCACGCTCATCACTAGTGCATATGCCAACTTCTCCATTGGGGAGTATCGTAGCTCCGCCTCATGCAACACTTGGCTAACATAGTATATTGGTAGATGTGCCTTACCCTATGCACGCACCAAGGCTGAACTTATTGCTACTTCTGAAGCCGCCAGGTATAAGTATAGCTTTTCTCCCGGCACTGGCTTTGACATGATCTTGGGATTACTGAGGTAGTTCTTTATATCTTCGAACGCCTTTTGACAAGCATCCGTCCACACAAAGTTGGTCTTCCCGGTTCTTTTGCAGATGCCTTTGCCTTTGATAGACTCAAAAAAGGGCTTATTCTTATCTCCGGACCTGGATATGAATCTGTTTAGTGCCGCGAGGCATCCGGTTAGTCTTTGGACTGCCGGTACATCCTTCGGTGGTCCCATGTCTAGGATACATTTGACTTGTGAAGGGTTGACTTCTATGCCCCGTTGACTTACGAGATGCCCCAAGAATTTGCCGAATTGTACTCCAAAGCTGCTTTTCATTGGGTTAAGCTTCATGTTATACGCCCTCATGATGTCGAACGCTTGCTTGAGGTGCTCCAGATGGTCTTCTTTTCTAAGACTCTTCACAACAATGTCGTCAACATAGACCTCCATTGTGTCACCAAGGTATTGGTCAAACATCTTGTTGACTAACCTTTGATACGTGGCGCCGGCGTTGATCAACCCGAAGGGCATCCTCTTCCAACAAAATAAATTTTTATTTGTATAATTGGTTGTATGTTCTTGATCATCGGGGTGCATCGCAATCTGATGATAACCTGCAAAGGCATCCATAAACGTCATTAGTTCATGTCCCGCCGTATTGTCTACCAGCTGGTCGATGTGGGGTAAAGGGAAGTTATCCCTCCATGTTCCATTAGGCTTTTTGACCAAGACAGGGTTCGCCACCCATTGAGGACATAGTGCTTCCTTTATGAGTTTATTGTCCAAAAGTTTCTTCACCTCGCCGGTCAATGCCTCATACTTGTCTGGCCCATATTTTCTTCTCTTCTGACGGACAGGCTTCTTCGTGGGATCTATGTTCAGGCGATGACACGCGTGCTCCACCGGTATGCCGGTCATATCCTCATGTGACCATGCAAACACATCGAGGTTAGCCCGTAGGAATTCCTCCATTCGGCTTCTATAAGGTTCTTCCAACTCCGACCCAATAAAGAGTTCTAAATCTTGTTTATTTGGATCACCTTATATGGATCTGAGCTCCTCAACCGGTGTGGCGCGTTGCTTCTTATCTTTCCACCTGGGATCATCAATTGGTCCTTCGAGGTGCATTTCCATCTCCACCGAGATGGGTTCATATCCCAACCGGGGTTCAATGTCTTCCGGGGCACATGCCTAGTTTTTCGGTGCTGGTTCCATTTCACCACTCTCTCTGGCTACGGTTGCAGGGTCTTGATCTTGATTCCTCGGGTTATTTACCGTCCGCTCCTCGTCTGGCTGGTCTTGCTGGAATGTATTATCTACCTCCATGTCTTCCGGCGTCTGGTCCACTTCCATCATTTCGGTGTCTACTGAGACATCATCCAGACCGCTTGGCTCGCTCTTGAAGGGTTGTGATATTAGATCTTCCAATACTAACACCTGGTTGACGGGTTTTTTCAGAGTTAATAGGCACTCCCGCGCCTTCTTCTGGTCCCCTTTGACCGTACCTGCACCCTTAAGAGTTGGGAATTTAATACAATAGTAGTAAGTAGAACATGCGGCTTTAAATTCAGAAATGAAAGGGCGGCCGAGGAACCCCGTTATAGGTGGATGGTTGATCTACGACTAAGAAATCTAACAACCTTGTCATCCTCCTTTCCGGCTCCTCTAGCGCTACAAGTTCTACGGGCAATCTTATTACACCTAGTGGGACGGTCACAGCCTCTCCGAATCCCATTATTTTGTGATTACAATCCTCTATGTAGGATTCATAATCTCCTAACTGGTCTAGTGTCTTTTTGAACAGGATGTTTGTGTAGGCTCCAGTATCCACTAGCAGTCGGTGCACTCTTGCGTTCATGATATTGGCGCTAATAACCAAGGAGTCGTTGTGCGGTGTAAGGATCCCTTCGAGATCTGCTTGAGAGAAAGTCAAATCCACAGTTGGTTTAGTAGTTGCTTTCGATCCCGACCCCATCTCCTGTACCTGATTGACCGCCCGAATTTTTGCCTTCTTTTGCCTCTTTGATGTGGGACGGCCATCTATCATTCCTCCTGCCGAACCAATTTCTTCAATCATAAGGATTTCTCGGTTCGGCTCCAGATGCGTCGGCCTTGCTGGTGGACCTCTTCTTACTTGTCTGTTTGGGACCCTTTCTGCCTCATCACTACCTCCATCATCTGAGGCTTCCTGTCTTGTCTGACGTTGCCTTTTCCCCGGAGCTTTCTTGACGAACTCGGCTAATTTCCCATCTTCATAAAACTTCCACAACTGCTTCAACAGATCGCGGCACTCACTGGTGAAGTGCCCGATACTTTGATGATACGCACAAAATTTATTTGGGTTTAGCTTGCTTCGATCCTGCCTGATCCTTCGGGGTGCAGCCAACATATCTTGATCCTTCACAGCTGTGAAGACGTGGTCAATCGTGGTAGTCAACACTTGGTTTAGTTTTTCTTTATATTCCGTCGTATCCCCAAATGATTTCAAATTTTTCGGGGCCTTGTAACCGCTACCACTGGGCTTCTTACCACTTTTCTTGTCATCAGTCTCTGGACCCAACTGTTTAGCCATTGCTTCCTGCATTGCGACGTATACACCGGCCTTGTGGCGAAACTCGGCATATGTACTAGGACAAGCTAGGTGCATTTCTTTCCACAGGTCCGTTCCTTTACGCAGTCCCGCCATGACTGCCACAACCTTTGTATCGTCACTGACCGCTTCTCCTTCCAAAAGGATTTTATCAAATCGTTCCAGATATTGCTGGTCAGTCTCCTCGGCCCCTTGTGAGATGTTGACCAACCTGTGCTTTTGTGTCAGATACATTCCAAATCCCAAAAAGTGGGACAGGAACTCCCGTGTCAACTGTCCGAACGATTGAATCGATCCAGGTATCAAAGCTGAGAACCATCTGTGTGCACGGTCTCCAAGAGTTAAAGGAAAATTTCGGCATTGTGTTGCATCTGATGCCCCCATTGAGATCATGTAATCAGCGTACTTTGAGATGTGAACTTTGGGGTCAGACTCTCCTTCGTACAACACCAATGAGGGAAACTGTATCTTCTTCTGAATGGGTGCAGTCAGGATGACTGGTGACAATGGTGATATTAGAAGTGACGTGTACGTCTCCACCTTGTCCTTGATGGCCACCTAGTGTTGTAAGTCCTCCACGACTTTCTTCAACTTTTCGATCTCTAGAACTGACGACCCCCGGGATGATCCCCCTCCTCGAGGCTGTTCCGGGTGCATCTCATGATGACGTGCTGCCCCCGGCAGTCCCTCACTTCGGGTAATCTCTCGGTGCGGTCGTTGGAGATTACTTGCGGCATTTGGTCCTAACCTCTCAGATGCTCGTCTCCTCAGCCTTTCTTGTACATGCCTGCGTTGATGCCGAGCATCAGACTCGCAAGGTTCTTGTCGGTACGAGTGCTCTGACCTTCTACCTTCCGAGTGATGACTTTGGTTACTGCGCCTATCGCCTTGTGACCCGTCAAAGCGTTCAGGTTGGTCGTGTGCTTGGTCAGCTGATCGCCCAGCTGGTCGCCCGTCTGCTCGCCCAGCTGGTCGCTGGTTTGAGCGTTGGGGTTGTGGTTCGAGGCGATCAGACATTTTTTGTTTGCCTCTTGAACTCTCGGGTACGACACATCCACTACTGGCTTCTTCCTCCTGAGGATGGTAGCTTGTTCGAGTATCACGTCTTGTCTCAGTCTGGGTAACCTGAATCACTGGTTGACGTGCTACTACCATCTGCTGTCTTTGCAATTGTTTCAGGGTGGTCATCGCTCTCTCGATGTCCTCGGGTGTTCTAACCATTGATTCAATGGTAGTTTCTATCTGTTGACCGACTGGAGCCACCGGTAACGCCGGGACACGAGCTTGTTCAGTTCGACGGTGTCCGGATGGTCCCCGTCCTCTCCACCTCTGACTTGTCGAGGTGGTGTGGGATTCATCGTGGGAGGCCTCGTACGTATGTCTCGTCATTTTTTGTGGGAATAATTGAATATAATAGATGGGTTTTCAAAGAAATCTTTTCTAGTTCGTGTTTTCGAAGACAGCAAATTCTTGAAAACACTCACAATTGAAGATACTCTTCAAAACTCTCACTAAACTTCGAAGAACGTTCTTCGTGTTCTTCGGTATAACGATGAGTAAGTACCAAATTCTTCAATCGAAGGAGGTTCGGACCCTCCTTCTAGCACCAAATTGTTGAATGATTTTACCAATTGTAATGTTATGTGGCTAATTAATCTATGGAAATCACTCAAACAATAATTAAAAGATGGTAATTGGAATTATTAAGTGAAATGTAGAGAGAATTATAGAGAGAGAAATTTTATAAATGGGTTCTTTGTATTTGGATTTCAGATCCCTTCAAATGATCTATTTTTACATATTTATACCATTTTTTAAGGATGAGGTGGCATCTATTTAGACCACATGGCTTCTGGTGGTGACAAGTGTCCTCCACTTGTCACCCCCTGGAAGTTTTGCCCCACTAACTCTAGCCTAAATGACTCGAACTCTTCATACGGGTTCCTTAGACATCTTGTGTCTTCCTTCCTTCGAAGAAGGGACGAGCAGAGGGGCGAGCAGTGTGGCGAGAAAGGGGGCGAGCATTGTGGCGAGCAACATAGGCTTATCCTCTTGACTTGCTGCCTTGTCATATTCAGGCTGAAAGCGAGCTTGGAGGCGAGCAGTCGGGCGAGCACGAAGGCGAGTAACTGGGGGATGGCCATGTAGGCGTTGTTTCGACACATCTGGGCTCGGACGAGCATCTGGGCGAGCACCCTGGCGAGCACGTGGGCGAGCAGCTTACCCGTTCCTGCTTGTTTACACTTGGGTTATTATCTAATCTTCGAGCTTAGGTCCTTTTATCAACAATCGAGAGATGCTTAATTACTGCGAACAAAACAATTAAGGGTATTGGAGTGTAAATGAGAGTTTGTATTCTAATACGGTAGTCTGTCTGGTTCACTTCTCAAATGAATTTGATGATATAACTTTTAGGAATTGTCTGTGGTCGATTATAACCGAATTCACTTGAAGCATTTTATCACTCCTGCACGTTTTAGTTAAGGTTATTATTTTCGTATTCATGATTCATTTTAATTACTGCTTCATTTTGTAGTTAGTTAAAAATCAATCTTGCATTTTCATTCTTATTTATTTTATTCCACAACTCACACAAATCTTAGGATTAAACTTGTCTTATTGCTTCCTGTGGATTCGATATTTATAACTTGGTCAGCTTACCACTACACGATCCTATACACTTGTCGGAAAGTGCATTTGTGTGCGAATACAAATCGTTAGTCACGGCCCTCCGCTATAAAGTCATGTGTACAGCACATGCGTAGATTTTGTACACACTATCATAATTTTTGTGGTTATGAATAATGTACGTGGGTGGTGGTAGTAGTATTCACTTGGTTGCGTAAGAGGGTGGAGAATGAAAATGATGATTCATTTTTATTAATAGTATTTGGTATTATTTATTGTATATGAATAAAATCATAAAAATGAATATAAATGTGCATTTGTATGTATTTGTGTGTATTTATATATACTCGTGTGCATTGTTTCAGCTTATATATTTATATGTACTAGTGTGCATTTATATATACTCATATGCATATTTTAGTGTAATAAACAAAAAATATCTTGTGGTAACATCTATTAATAAAACACAGCAATTTTCCCAAGAGAAAATTTTCCCACAATGGTTAATTCTATTTTTTTATTATTGTTATAGTTACGAGTATTGTTGAAGAGCAGTAAGTACTAGACTCTTCATATCTTACATAGCAGGAATATTCATTAATTTAACACCACACACTGATAATTTATTATTTTGAAAAAAAAAAGGCATTAAAATTAGAAGTTTTTAGAATAGACACCGGCTTTATTTTGATAATTCCGGTCTTTTCTCTCTTAATTTTTCAACACATTCTGAAATTATCAGTACATAAATTCATTAGATGTGTATTTTGTGAATAATTCATACAAAAACAATTTTTATGAACAATATATTTTAATTGATGCAATAGTATACATTTTAATGTGTATTGTTAATTCATATATAATATGTGGTGTTAATTCATGCATAATATTTAAAGTATTAATTCACATAAGGGGGATGTGAATTCTTACACAATGTTGTATTAGTTTATGTAGAATATTTTTATGCCATCTATATATATAAAAATTAAATCTCAAAACATTTGTTAATCAATTGAATTGTTGTGTGTGACATCCAGCTAATACTTTTGATACGAGTTCATGGTTAATATACACTATCTCTTTTTGTTAAAAAGATCAAGTATATTATCAAGCCTGTCAAGATAGGGTCCCTGGTCTTGTGCTATCAAATTCGAAATTAGATGTGCCCAAGCCTCGGCAGCAAGAGGCAGACCGTCACACTTGTTGACAATAGGATCCCTCAATGTATCAATATTATAGGCGCTGAATATCCCTCGCTGCCACGAAGCATCGGTGAAGATTTCCCAACAATGGTTATCGCCCATTTGGGGGCAGAACACACGCGCTTCTTCTTCCCCCACCATCCGTCTGATAACACTCCTCCCTCGGCTGCTCACAATAACTGCTCCACCGCTCCCTTTGGGCAACCCATGAGTAAACGACTCCGCCGGGGGTTGGGTTTGACCTGTGCAGGCCAGATCCGCGAACCAGTCGTCCATCCGCCACGCGTCATCCAGGACAATCAAATACCTCTTCCCCATTAATCCCAGCTGCACCATATCCAGGAGTTTAACTACACTATGATCACCGTACTCCGCTGTATCGTCCCCTATTTCTCTCAGAATGTGACTCAGAATTGCCACTCTCAGATCCCAGCGTCCATTGTCCAACAGTATATCGGATAAGCCCAACCAAATCCTTGGGGAGAAATTTGTTTCTATTGTAGGACTGGCCAACACCTTCTGGGTTAATGCCGTTTTACCGCTACCGCACCTCCCCACTATCCCGATCGCTTTAAACCGCTGGGCCATGAGCAATTCTTCAATTTGCCTCACCTGTGATTCGAATCCAACGATTTGGGATGGATCTGGATAAGACTGCAGAATCTTGGATTCCCCTGTTCCGTCTTCATGAGTTGTTCCGCTACCAATAGCCTCGGCCTTGAGTTTCTTCTCGATGTCATCCACTCGTCTTCTCATGTCTCTCTCGAACAACACCACCCGAAACAAGTAGAAGCCCTTCTTCGAGGCGGCTTCTTCTCGGCGCTGGTGGGCGAAGACAGTGCACTTTGACAGCATATCCACGAGGTCGTACAGCTCGTCCGCCGTTGAATTCTGACCGATGAGCCTTTCAATGGATTGGAAGCGCGATATGAAGGGCAAAGAGCTGCCCAGATCTGTTTCTGCTTCCTTTAGAGCTAATGAGAACTTCATCCGCAGGTATGAGCAGAGCACATCGCCTTCCATAATCTCTATTCACAAGAGACCGGATAATCAAAGCTTAAAAAAGAAACTAAAGAATACAAGAAATAAATGCATTGGGTTCGGCATATATACAAGACTTTGTCATCAAGTAATGGTTGATATACTAAAGATGAGACGAGGGAGGGGTATCAATTCTGTAGACCAAAGAAAGCAGGGTATATATTTACGTACAAACAAAGACAACATCAATCCTCTCATTGAGTGCCCAAACTGCAAGGCATCATAAAATGCAAAAATTGTCTCTTACTATGAACTCCCAACGCATTGATTGATATCAAACAAGAAAAAAAAGGTAGTAACTAGTAGTCACAGTAATCATCAATTGATGGCGGAAGTTACTGTTTCGGTTGTGTTGGAGCGAGTGAGAGCCCTGATGGAAGAGCAGAACTGGGAGGAAGTTAACTTGTTGGGAGGTGCTACGAAGGAGCTGGTGATCAGTATTTGTGGTGTGCTGAAAGCAATCATAGATGTCCTGTATGATGCTGAGCGGAGAAGCTTTAAGGAGACAGCGGTGGAGGGTTGGTTATTAAGCTTGGAACTAATGTGTCATGAGTTTGAAGATGTGTTAGACGATTGGGATTACGCTCTTCTCAAACTTAAGAAACATGAATCGAGTGATGATGCTGTTGCTCCTTGCAATCAAAAGGTACGCTCCTTTACCAGACCTTCATGGTTATATTTCACAAAATTTGGGATTCGTCGTAAACTTGCCAAGAAAATTCAAAATGTGAAAGCGCAACTTGATATAATATCGGGAGAAGGTGAGAGATATAAATTTGTGGTACCTGAGCCCAATGCAACTCATACTCTCCAAGTAAAATCTACTTCTTCGATCCAGGATGAGACAGTGTATGGTCGAGACCATGAAAGGGAAATTCTAGTGAATAAACTTGTGGATAGTGAGCTTGACTCAGGTCTCCAAGTTTTGGCTTTGGTGGGTATGGCTGGAATTGGGAAGACAACTATTGCTCAATTAGTTTTTAATGACAGTCGAGTGAAGGACTGTTTTGAATTAAGAAAATGGATAGATGTTTCTGATCCCTTAGATGTGTTTGGAATTGCCAAACAAATTATTGAGAGCGTAGGAAAGGTCATGCATACCAACAATCTGGATTTGGTATTTAAACAATTAAGGGATTCTATTTCAGGGAAAAGAATCCTTCTTGTCTTGGATGATGTTTCGACAGAGGACTTTGCTAAATGGGAGCCACTTCTCCAGTCCCTGAGAGATGGTGGAGCTGATGGTAGCAGGATTTTAGTGACTACAAGAAATGAGATGGTTGCAAGGATGTTCCAACCACATCTGATACACAACGTATCTCCGCTCTCAGATGAGGGTTGCTGGTTAATTTTGTGTCACACGGCTCTTTACGAAGGTAACAAAGAGGACCCCAGAGTTTTGGAGCACATTGGAGTGCAAATGGCTAAAAAGTGCAAAGGATTCCCTTCTGCTGCAAAGACTTTGGGTAGTCTTTTGCGTTTTAAGAATACTGTGAAAGAGTGGGAGGATGTACTACACGAAGAAATATGGGAATTAGATTATGAAGGCAACATTTCGCCTCATTTGCTGCTGAGCTACAATGACTTGTCTCCAATACTTAAGTATTGCTTCTCATATTGTAGCATCTTTCCTGAAGATTCATGGATTGATGTGGAGAAACTAATAGAAATTTGGATTGCACTAGGTTATTTCGGCGGCTCTAGTGCTGGTATTGGAGGTGACGTGGAAACAGGGCGAAAGAATTTCGACAATTTAGCAATGCGTTCTTGGTTTCAAGACTTCAAGAGAAGTCCAGATGGCAATATAAGAAGATGTACTATGAACCGTATAGTACATGATTTTTCTCGACATCTCAGGAAGAGAGGCAGTGTGGATACAAAGAAGACACATTGCCAAATCTGCACTCCTTCATTGATTTCCCAAGTCAAAGCATATCACAGCTTATTTTGGGACAATGATTCTCCTCTAACAATTTGCAATTGCCTCAGAAGTGTCAGGGTGTTGCGGATGAGGTGCAAGTCGTCAAGTATCCCAAAGGGAGTGGAAAACATGATTAACCTGAGGTGGTTGGAATTGAGTGGTAAGAAATTGTCCAGAGAAGAAGCTAAAATCATCTGTAAGCTTTACAAATTGCAATTTCTAAGATTCTATGTGCAAGAGATACCTCGGGAAATTGAGAACTTTGTTCACTTGACACTCCTGGACTTGAGCTTTAATGATTCCTTGGAGGAGTTGCCGGAGAGCATATGTAATTTGCATGAATTACGAACCCTGAACATAAATTTCTGCAGAAAGCTTTCGAAGCTTCCTCAAGGAATTGATAAGCTCAAAAAGCTCGAACATCTCCCTAATTTGGGTACTAGTTGTCTAAAGCAGTTTCCTGAAGGGATAGCACGGATGACTCAGCTTCGCACGTTGAACGAATACTGTGTCGGAGACAGTTGGAGCAAGTTTGAGTGGTTGGAAGACTTAAACCAACTTAGCGGATTTCTAAGCTTGAAAATCAGATTAGCATATGGAGAAATGCTTTTGATGGGCGGGATAGCAAATATGATAAATAAGAAACGCATTGAGGAGCTTCATATAATATTTGAAGATGAGATGGGCAAAAATGAGGATCTCGGAATTGTGGAAGGGGATACAGTACTGCTTTACTTGTACCCCCATAGCTACCTGCAAAAATTGACTATCTGGTTCTTCAAAGAGAGTTGCCTTCCGTCTTGGATCGGGACCCACCTTGACAAACTAACTTCCATTAAGCTCTATAGCTTCAATGTCTTGTCAGTATTGCCGCCTCTTGAGACCCTGCCATGCCTGGAAGAGATCTATATCTCGGAAATGCATGGATTGAAAATTGTGCCACGACAGTTCTTGGGATCAGCATTTTCATCCTCAGATGTGTTCCCGCAGCTGAAGGAACTGGTGTTTAATCACTGTCCCGAGTGGGAGGAGTGGGAGGACATATCAGAGGAGGAAGAAGCATCCAAAGTTGTTTCCATAATGCCTTGTCTGGAGAAACTGACAATCGTAGGCTGCCCTAAGTTGAGGGCTCTGCCTCATCGCCTTCTGGGTAAGCTGCCCTCCACATTTGTGTTCAGCATAATCTGTTGCTCAACCGACCTTCAAAATGACGCTGCTGTTGCTGCCTGGAACAGGAAATCCACATCCCATGGCAATCCGCACAACACTGCTTCAACTTCTCAACTCCTGCCATCTTAATTCTATCTTCACCAACACTAATGCATGCATGCATGCTTCTTTCGGTTTTTTAACCTTTGCTGTTTTGGATTCTACGGGTACTCTTTTCTCTGTCGGTGGTTTTTCACTGCCAGATTTTAGCAAGGCGCTTTTTTTTTTTTTTTTAAATGTTGGCCGGATTGTGGTTTTTTTTTCCTTTTTTTCATTGTGAATTCGAGTTTATATAAATTTTTATCTTAATAAAATGACATCTTAGAATGTACTCTAAATTTCGTATACTATATATATTTGCAATACTTTCCATTTTCCAAACACTGTCCCCTGTTAAGAGATTGATTTGTCCTTTATTCATAGACAAAAACTTGTATCAAGCTAATCTTATTTTTTAAAGGAAATCATGAGAGAAATTCTTAGATAAATTATCTAGTTCTCACGCTATTATATTTGAAATAATTTATTTTTTCTAAATCATATTGGTTGATTCATCTAAATGAGTACAGCAGCTGCTGCTGATAATTTTGTACAAATAAGTTCATTCTAGCTTCCTCTTTTCTTAAAGATGACTCGAACAAATAACTTCGTGGCATTAAGTAGTGGGGATGTAACCAGTTTGAGCTATTCTATTTGTGCCTTAATTGCTGCTATTCTTCATTCTGAATCAAATTCAAATTACAGTATAATATCTAATAATTCCTGTTACAACTTGACCAATACTCTGCCACAAGCTTTGAAAATGAGGAGTTACTCTCCATAAGCTTTGAAGGTTCGTCGTACTCAATCAGCTTCCCTGCAAGAAACCACAAACATCACACGACACATATTCACATACACAAGCTATAGAAACAAGATGATATCATACCATAAGAGAGAACCATGACCATGTCACTGTCTATGACAGTTGGAACTCTGTGTGCCACAGTTATCACAGTACAGTTACCAAACTCCTGCCTGATTATCTTCTGCAGAACGGCATCCGTAGACGAGTCAATCGATGCTGTGGCCTCATCAAGAACCAAGATTTTGTTCCTCCTGAGAAGAACCCTTCCCAGACAGAAGAGCTGCCTCTGCCCCATGCTCCAATTCTCCCCTTCGTCACTCACTGCATCAAAACAATCTCAATTCGCATGAAATCTTCAACTTTATCACATCAATTTAGATATAAAAACGACGTTTAACTTTACCAGAAGAGTCGAGCAAGTTTGGCAGTTTACTAATGGTGGACTTAAGCTGGCATTTCTCTAGAGCCTGAAAACATCAAGAATTGATCAGAACCAGATTCATCACACTAATTTCCATAAACTGCATTAGACCACTCACCTTCCATATTTCGTCGTCTGAATGAAGGCCTAATGGATCCAAATTTGTCCTAATACTTCCCTTGAATAGAGTTGGTTCCTGAGGAATAATGCTGAGTTTCAACCTTAAATCCTTGAGGCCTATAGAGCAAATATCAAGCCCGTCTATAAGAATTCT
Source organism: Prunella vulgaris (assembly GCA_026898435.1). Taxonomy (NCBI): domain Eukaryota; kingdom Viridiplantae; phylum Streptophyta; class Magnoliopsida; order Lamiales; family Lamiaceae; genus Prunella; species Prunella vulgaris. The sequence goes on along the minus strand of JAPKLY010000393.1, from coordinate 171,836 downwards.
GCCGCCATGAGGCTCAACAAGGCGAAACAAAGCACTGATCAGCGTTGTTTTCCCACTTCCAGTTCTGCCCACCACCCCTACTCTGGTCCCTTCCTCAAAAGTGCAGGTGACCCCCTTGAGTACTATCGGAGCATTAGGACGATAGCGTATCTGGAAAAGTAAAAAAACACGCGCTTTTCTACATTAAATTCCAGGATGACTTCCAATTACCATACTAAGTTACTCGATTTCCACCTACCTTTAAGTCGAGTAACTCTATCCTGCCCTTTGGAGGCCATGAAGGTGGCGGCCGGTTTTCTGGTATGACTGCTGGAGGCTGCGGAGGAATATGCATATACTGTTTGATCCTCTCAACGGAGACGATATAGTTAGCTAAGCTACTATACCATCTTGATAGAAACACCTGCGTGCCCGTTAAGGTAAATGCATAAAAAAGAGACAGCCCCACAAGCCCTGTAACATGAGAAATTAGCAACATCTTTTGGATATAATAATAAATCCTTTACTGCAGTTATGTACCTGGAGCAATATAATTCTTTGGAAATAAGACCAAAAGGGCGGCAGCTGCGAATAAGGTGAGATTTTGGAGTGCTTCAGTCCTCATAACGAGCCATTCCAGGGCGCCGTTTGAGGAAAGAAACACTTTTGCATCTGTGTCGACATGCCTTAGGTAGTTCGAAAAGAAGGTGTCAGTTGTTCTGAATGCTCTTATTGTTGCAACTCCGAGTGCTGTCTCGGACGCGTAATTCATGACCGGGGCCTTTGTTGTTCCGTTGATTCTCATCAGCTCCCCTGCTGATTTTTGATAGTATCCCTGCATCCATCAGCATAGATTGATCATTATCATCAAATTTGAGGTTTCAATAATGGCAAAAGCTTCTGTAGAGCTGATTCACACAGGTTTTATGGTGAAGTGTTGAGCATATAAAGTGAGATTTCTTATGCTTTATAAGTATTACTTTGAGTTAGAGTTCACGTAAACATGAACATACCTGGACATATTTTGATGCTATCATTGCAAACATGCCCACAAAGAGAACTTGCCATGTGACACAGGCCATAATTATAATTGTGGCTACCATCTCAGTCAAGGGAGCCGTGACGAGCGAGAACGCAATCGGGATGTCAAAATCCAACACGCTTAAATCCGACGAGGCCTGATCAGGAGACGAAAAAACCGCGTGTTAGAAGCATGCACATGCAGATTGAACTAAAAGAGTATCAATATCATATCTTACACGTGTTAGTATCCTCCCAACTGGGGTGGAATCAAAGAAGAGCATCGGAGCGTTGAAGATGGAGTTGGTGAAGCCCGAGAAGAATGCTTCGGATGCTTTTAGCCCCAACAGAACCGCGAAAAATGGCCTCAGATATACAAAAACAGCACTTATAAATGATATGAGAGTGTAGATTCCAATGATGAAAACGCGGTTTGTCTTGGGATTTTGAACTGATAGAGCTAGCCAGAAACTTGCGGCAGCTTGAAAACAAACAAAACAACACTGAGCTGCTGTGCTTAAACAAGCATAGGTTAATCCCTTTGAAACGGACAAGTAATCCGAAAAGGCTTTCCATCCAACGCCTCCGATTCCCTTCTCTTCTTCCTCAGTCAATTGAATTCTTGGCTTTGTTGCCATCTCTCCTTCCTTTTCGTCTTTGTTGCTAGGCTTATCAGTCTGATCTAATGGCTCATGCTGATTTGGACCAGAGGAAGCATCGAGTGATCCAATGGAGGTTTTATGAGCATTTACGAGATGCTCAAAGGTTGTTCCTGCAACTAGAAGTTCATTATAGCTTCCTGATTGAATGATCTGCCCTGCCTCCATAACCTAAAACCATTTAAACGTACACTAGAGTTCAGAAACTCGTGAAAATAATCCTCCAATTCGCGAAAATTTATTACCAGAATGTTGTCAACATTGTTGAGGAACTCCACTTGATGAGTCACAAGAATCACAGTCTTCTTTGCTAGGGCAGTGATGACACAATCCTGCAGAATCACAACTCAAAAGATTAGATAAATTTCAAGAAAATATGTACCATCATTCATTCGTTTTCTTACATTGAAAAGGGTTGCTGCTGTGTGTGCATCCACTGCACTAAAAGGGTCATCAAGGAGATAGATGTCAGCATCATTGTACACGGCTCGAGCAAGCTGCATCCTCTGCTTCTGCCCTCCACTCAGATTCAACCCTCTCTGCCCTATTTCAGACAGATCACCATAATCAAAACTTTCAATATCTTTGTCCAAAGCACACACTCTAATGGCTTCTTCGTATCTGATCTTGTCCATTGCCTTCCCGAACAATATATTATCGCGAATCGTCCCACTTTGGATCCACGAAGCTTGCGACACATATGCCTTCGATCCATTGACACTCACCTGGAAACAATTACAACCAAATCTTTCAAATCCAAATTACAAGCCAAAATACATACTCATTTATAAAATGAGTCCAACAAACATTGTATTTAAGACCCATTTAGGATTTATTGGGTAGGATTCAGATTTGTAAACGAAGTTCATACAAATGATGGATAACTTACAGTTCCTGATACTTTGGGTATTTCACCAAGAATAGCATACAAGAGAGACGACTTCCCAGCGCCAACGGACCCACAAACTGCAATCTTTTCTCCAGGCCTTGCTTCCAACGCTACATCTCGTAGCGTAGGAGACGTTGTGCCTGCATCCCAACTGAAGAAACCATCTGATATACGAATCGTGTGGCCTGAATCTTGTTTATAATCAGGTGATGTTTCATCTTCTTGTTTGAGCTCATCTTCAAGCATAAAAGTGTTGATCCTCTCAAAGGACACTTTAACCTGTATCAAATAGGACAGAGCATCTGGAAGCAACTTAACAGGCTCGGACATGGTCCTCAGCGCAGCCATGACCGTGAAAATCGTGCCAGCATCCAACGGCGCGCTCTTGAAAATCGCGCACCCAAAGAAGATAACCGAAGTGACAATAGTTGGAGACATCCAGTACATTCCTGTCCCATATGTTTTCAAGTTCTGAGTTTTGGACAGCCATTTGAACTCACTCCTTCTGAAGGACTCAATCAGCCCCTTGAAATGATCCTCCCATGATTGCAACTTGATTATCTTCATGCTGTTGAGAATTTCAGACAACGCCCTCAATCTCTTGTCTTGAGCAATCATGAACTCGTGCTGATACTTCTGCAAATGCTTAGCAAACGGCACGTTCAGAAGACCACAGACGACGAAAGGTACTAAACCGGGAAGCACGCCAAGGCCTACAATTGAGTAAAGGACTGCAATGGCGAAGAAAATCTGAACTATGGAAGTCCACCCTATATGGAGCCACAAAGGAAACTCTCCCATTCGATAAGAATCAACTGCAATATAGTTAACTATTTCACCAGCTGAGTGATTCTGCCTCCCTATGCTTGAAAGCTTGAGCTGCTTTTGGTAAACAGCCACCATCAGAGACGACCTCATTCTCATCCCGATTCTTCTAGAATAGAAGAAGAATTGTCGATAGGATAACGACTCGACAACCTTGATAATAATCAAGACTCCCACCAACAAAACACCCTTCTTCGGATTTTTCTCCTCAAGATTTGAATAGCTGACAAAAGCATAAAGCATCAGTGGAGTAACCACAACTGATATTGATCTAAGCAATGCACAAATGCCTGCAACTATCATTTTTCTCCAGTAAACCTTAATGATAGCCCAGAAGACAGAGTTGTCTCCTTTTCTGCTCTTCTCCTCTTCCCACGCCTCGTAAAATTTCGAATAACCTACAAGGGATTCATCTTCAGATCCCAGATAAGGAACATCATCAAGAGTTAGAGACTTAGATTTGCCTAAACTAAGCAGAGGAGTTATCCAAGAAAACAACAGTTTACTAACAAATGAGGCTTCACTTAGACCCACACCTTTCTTCTCCGATTCCTCAACCAGTAGAGATTCAACGAGGCTGCCATCTAAGTGCTGCTGAGGATTAACAAATCTATAAAGAGTCATCAAAGCAGCAACAAAGAGCAAAGAATTTGCAAGCCAAGGTGCAACTTCTAGAATCTGTATCCGGCGTGAGACTACTAAATCCGCGGTGTTCAGTGCAGAAATAGAGACGAAGAAGACCATCCACCAAGCAGATTTAAGAGCAGAAACCCATTTGGATCTCCCAAGGATAAGGGAAACAGATAATGTGGTCCAAATTAGTCCTCTACCTAAGAACACCAATATATTCAGATGACTAAATCCTCTGCTTTTAGTAATGAGAGCATACATAAAAGCTGCATAGTATTCTGTGCTGACAAGAGCACAACATACTAAAACTGCTGTGGTAAACCAATCTCTTCTAGTCTCTCTGCAGCCACTTCTCCTCGTCAGGAGAAAAACTAGATAAAAGACAAAGGAGACGAACAGATTTAAGCAATCGACAGTGGTTCTCAACGTAGATGAAGAGCCCATGTCGAAAACTTCTTCATGCAACCAAGAATGCTCCCCTGTGAAAACATCAAGCTCATCAGAGAAATGCACCAATCAAGAAACATTTCAGAAAATGGATTTCGAGCATAACTTGAAAGTACAATTTGTATTCAAAACATATACAAATGAAACTCATGTATGATCAGATTACCAGCTAAATTAAAACTCTACAGCTTATCATATTATCATGCTTGCTTCTAAGCTTTTTCCTTGTTCATTAATCACTTATTAGAACGTAGAAATATTGATGATTAAAGCAGAAAGATAGAACAAAATCAAGAAGAGATAGCTTACCCCATAAAGCAGAAGACAACGCCATGTTCATTTTTTTTTTTTTTCGTGTGTGTGTGGGGAGTTTTGGACTTACATGAAATGTAAATGAAATACGTAAGTTGGATTGTCCTACTGCTTTTGTGTGATTTTGACAATTAATCTTTATCTTCCAATAGCTTATGTTGGTAGCTTCTACCCGAGCGAGATCCAAATATCAGGGTATGACGCCACTAAACATATTTAGGGCTGGGGTGGATTTGGATTCGGTGCTACACAATGCATATATGTAGCATTTGATTAAGCCTTTAGAACGAGGTTTAAATGATTGCCTAGTTCAATGAACCACGTCCAAATCCAAAATATTATTGAGTGTTTGTCTCCATTCGGATGGAGGATCAATTTACTCTAGTCTCGTTTATTTTTCAAATTATTCACATCTCATCCCATTCAAATATATATTCATCCCTATTATGTATCTTTTTTCAATATAACTCAAAATAAAAATAATAATGATAATGTAGCGGGTTTAAACTCGTACCCTCCACAGACCCGTCCAGTACGGGCCGAATAAAAAACCTATCAAATAGATTGGGGGAGGGGGGCGTTTAGACCTGTTTGATAAAAATCCGGCTGATTTGGGATGAGTCCTGGTATTAGGCGGATCCACCTCGAACATGTATTATTTTAGAATTTGTCCTATACGATTTTTTTCATGTCTGACTGTTACTGTTCATGCTGATTTGACTATTTTTTTATTATTTACAATTGCTCATTAAAATCTACTGATCGAGCTATTTTTGAAGAGACACAACAATACTATTGAATTATTTACAATATTATACATATTGTTGGTCATGATTTTTAAATGGCGAGACGCATCTGCAACATTGAATTTTTTACAATACTACTATAAAAATATCTCCGCACTATGGAAGTACAATACTATAAAAATTATGACTGCACTATTAAAAGTGAATATGAAAACTTTGCATCCACATTTTTTATATGGTTGGTGTAGCTAATTTGAAACTCTCAAAATAATGTGGCGTTTAATAAAGAGAATTCAAATTGAATTCTAATTATGAAAGAACTGACATTGAGATGCATGTTTTGGTTTAAGCCAAGTTCCAAAAATTTAGTAAATCTTCAGAGATTTACTAATATTAATTTAGTTAGATGAATCAAATGTGTTTTAAAGAGGAAAAAAAATTGATAGCTGGTATTGATGTAATTTCAATATTGAAGTCTTCTATGAGTGGTGTGCTTTACTAGTATGATTGGGTTGCATGAGTTGTTTGTGAGTACTCCTTTTACTCTATTTAAATGAAACATTTTATTGACAGTTAAAAAAATCTAATTACAAATGAGTAGCATTTGATTGCATTGATTGCATCATATGGTGTAATTGATGTATAATTAATATTCTCTTCATTCCACAAAAGCTTACCGGGATGGGGAAACACGCATATTAAGAAAAAAGTGGAATAAAGTTGAAAAAATAGTGTTTTGATGTGTATTTTAAAAAAAAAATTAAATTAAGTAAAAAAAATTAGTTGGATTGAGTGTAATATGGACCAAAAAAAAGTGAAAAAGTAATAACATTTTATTTAAGAATAAGTTTCATGTGCACCAGTTACAAGGTGCAACTCTAGTTTATTTTTAAAAAGTTAAACAGTTTATAACTGAAATGTTAAACAGTTTATTACTGAAAAGTGTATCTTTTATAGTTTAACTTTTCAGTAATAAACTGTTTAATTTTTTAGTTATAAACTGTTTAACTTTTTAAACATGAACTTGAGTTGCACCTTGTAACTGGTGCATACAAGACTAATCCTTTGTTTAAATATGTAAATACAGTAAGGATGGAATTTATGAAAATATTTTTTTTTTAGCTATGCAAGTTCTTATAAAACGTCAAAAAAGGAAAATTTGTAAGTCATAGTTGGACGGAGGGAGTATTAAGTGCTAACTATGTCCAAGTTTTTAAAATAAAAAAAAAATTGCTATTTTAAGAATTTCATTAATTTATACAACTTATGTAGCAACTTAAAAATTGCTATTTTAAGAACTTCATTAATTTAAAAAAATTGCTATTTTAATTAATTGCAGCACGTAATCAATGTCTGTGTGAATAAGAGGAAATTGTGATTACACATATTAATTAATTAATTTTTTAATCACCGGAAATATTATCTTTTTGCCCCCTAATATTAAACTCATGTCTGCAATACTTTGGGAAAATTACAAGATAATTTATAAAAATGATATTAATTATAAATTGGTTATGTACAGAAAAATAAATATGCATATGTGTAAAAAAAAACTATATTTTTTATAAATATTGTGAACTAATTTATAGATATATTAACTTTTTTTTAACTAATATGCAAATGTTCCTAATATTTTTTAATTTTAATATTTATTTATCGGTAATTTTTTTTATTGTATATCAAAGAGAGTTGGGGTATAAGCAATACTTCATACAATCAAAGTTTTATTCCTTTTTTTTCTAAATCAATAAATTACCATAATTTTGCAAACATGCATTAAAGATCCAACAAGTGAAATTCAAAATGAAGTAAAAGGTGACACAAAAAAATTAAATTGTATCTGAGTTGGGCAGAATTATCCGACATGTAAACAACACAACACATGTATGTACCACATCTTAATTGATATTTCTGAAGATATTATTAATCTTAATCTTAATTGTCCATTGTTTTTAAGTATTCTAATTTAATAAAGACGTATTTGGTAGGGTGTATTAATTATTACATTAGTGGTGAAATTTAAATTATAAAAAAATGACAAAAAGGTTCACAAAATTTATACTAATTACGAATGAAGTATTTGTATATTAGTTAAAAAATGACTATATTTATAATTTGGTTCATAATATTTGCACAAAAATATATATTTTTTCTTGCACAGAAGCATATTTTTTTCTGTGTAGAACCAATTTGTAATTAGTGTCAATTTTGTAAACCATTTTGTAATTTTTCCATTACAAATTGGTTCTATGGAAAAAAAGACTTCTGTGCAAAAAATAATTATAATTTTGTGCAAATATTATGAATCAGTTTGTAAATATATATATTTTTTTAATATGTAAACGCCTCTTAAATTATTAAGTGAGAAATATATGTATTAAATTTCAATGTTTGATTGCACATCATCAACAATATATTATTTTAAACCATCATTTATTAGGATATGATTTAAATCTTTTATATATTTTTTTAGAAAATAAAAATTTATATTGAATAATCTATCGTAAATATTTTTATAAATAAGCTTAAAAAATGAAAAGAGGGACGCGCCATTACATGACTTAATAATCATGCATGCACTGTTTCCATATATTCTTGCCTAACAACTTGTTAAAAGCTGTAGGCTAATCCTCTTTCTTTTCTTTTTTTAAATCTATGTTTATTTTATATATATTATCATTTTTTTGGTTTTATTTTATTATTTAATTTTTTTTACATATATTTATTTATTTTTATAAAAATATATTTTATTCTTACACTAACACACATTTGCCATATAATAATACAAATTGGAGAGCAAATGTATCTTACAAATGTATTACTACATGAATCAATATACGTAGATTTTAAAGGTATGATGAATAAATAAAAAAGACTTATTTATTCTAATAAAAACTCACTTTATCCTTACATAAACATATATTTGTCCACATAGTAATACAAACTGGAGAGTGAATTTGTGTTATTGTTAGAGTAAACGTGTGTTACTGTAAAATCAAATATATTTTACTATATTTACAAACATTTATTCGTTCATAGAAAAATATATATTATATGAAGTAGTATATTAACAACATAAATCAATAAAAAGAATAAAAAATAAATTAAATAACACATATTTTGTTCTTGCAAAAATACATATTCTCATTATAGTTATTTTAAAAGTACAAAAAATTAATTTTTTAAGAATTAGTAACATAGATTTTATTTTTTAATAACACACTTTTGTCTATATAGTAACACAATTTGGGAGCTGTTTTTTAAATTTATATTCCCTTCGTCCTAGAAGACATTTCAGTGTCTTTTTTGGTACACAGTTTAAGAAAAATGTATAAAAAGTACATTTTTATGAATATTATATGTGTATTGTGAGAGTGGAGTTTAATAAATAGTTTCTATTTTTAAATATGTAAACTTTTTGTGGGACAGCCCAAAATAAAAAAATATGCAATGTCTTTCGGGACGAAAGGAGTAACATAATATTGCTTGAATTTTATCAAGTCAATACACTAATTTCAAATAAATAAAAAATAAAATAAACTTAAAAAAAATTTAGCATGCATCACATCCATCCATACATATATGTATTATCATTTGCATATATGCAGCAGCCCCGTCCATGACTGTAGCTAGTTTTATCATTTGCATGGTATTAATCGATGCAAAGGTTAGCACCGTCCTTTTTTTTAATTGATTTACTTTTTATTATATATTTGGTAGGAGATATATGCATTTAATTTTACTCAAAAAAAAAATATCTTATCTCAGTTATTATTATAGAAATTATTTAAAATATCATTTGGGGTGAGATACATTCTACACAGATAACCGTAAAAAATTAGAATAAGAGCATATTAAAAAGACGACCCTTAAATAATAACGGCTCGTAAATTTTTATAACATATTACATCTAATTTAGCAGGGATTAATACCAAAATCGTCCCATAACTTTTCTATTTTTCGATTTGGTCTCGTAATTATGTAATGTTTCAATTTAGTCTCATAACTATTTAATGCTTTAATTTAGTCCCATAACAATTCCAATCTAACCAAAATAGTCACAAGTCGCCGAAATGACATAAGACGATGTCGTTTTACTCATGTGCTGGTCACGTGTTATATTTTTCGGCGGAATTGACTCACATGGCACGTGAGTAAAACGACGTCATTTATGTCATTTCCGCCGATTTAAGACTAATTTGGTTAGTTTTGAATTGTTATGGAACTAAATTAAAATATTAAATAGTTATGAAATTAAATTGAAATATTACATAATTATGAGATCAAATAAAAAAAATAAAAAAATTATAAGACGATTTTAGTATTAATCCCAATTTAGCACCTTTTATCTCAACCAATATAAACTATCAATTGGGCCTAAAAGAGTCAAATGGATCCAGAGTAATTAATATAAACAAAATATAGGATACAAATTTTAATCAATTATAATTATATGTATCTTTAGAATTTAATAGATAAATAATTATGCACAAGAATCAAAATGTTACATAACATTATTTAATTATAATATTGTATTGTATTATGTTACATAACATTATTTAATTATAATAACTATGTGAGCTAGCTCTTTTGGATGTATGTTTATAACTTTATACCTCCCACTTCATTCCACGCCTTATAAGTTAATTATATAATGGATCTGTGTTCATGTGCAAGACCAGTGACAAAGATAAATCAGGTCTAAATGTACATTTTTTTTTCTGTAATGTTAGATAGGCACGTGACAGTCCAAAAATTTGTTCAGAAATTAATATTACTAAAAAAGTAAAAGGGGTATAATTTAAAGTTTAGTGACATTGTGATAAAAATTATATATAAAATGGTGATAATAATGATTATTTGTGGTATAGATAATCTATTGTGAGATATAATTTTTTGCAACTGAACAATTTATGTAAAACATTGGGAGTATATTTTAATGTATATTTACAATTTTATTTCCACCACTAAAAATAAATATAAAATCTTAATTATTATGTATATAATTTAGATATGAAAATAACAATATTTAAGTGTTTCCGAAAAATATATATTAATATGGAGTAAGTCTCTTGTGCGCCAATGCATCGTGCAACTTAAGTGTATTTTTAAAAAGTTATATCGTTTATTGCTGTAAAGTCATATGTGTTATTATTGAAAAGTTACATCATTAAAAATAAATGTTTCAATAATAATATATGTAACTTTTATATAATATTTCCTCCGTCCCGTAGGAATTTGCACCCTGCGGGACGACACATTTTTTAAGGAAAATGTGTTTTATATATAAAGTAGTGGTATATTGGTAAATATGTGTATAGGTTTGTGAGTGTGCACATAAATTAATATTTCCTTTTTTAGTAGTGTACAAATTTGTGTGGGACGTCCAAATAAAGAAAATGTGCAAATTTTTGTGGAACAAATTTAAAAAGTAATATTTATTTAATTTTGTAAAAATATATTTAAATTGCACGATGGAATTGTTAAGACATTTGTACGATGAAAGCAACATGTTACAATATGCCGAATCCTTTTATGTGTTTCCAAAAAAATAATAATAATTTTATGATGAAAGCAACATGCCGAATCTTTTATTAATTGTTCTCACCATTTAGCAATTGTCTATTTCTGTTTATTCTTCGATCGGATAAATTTTCAATCGTTAAAGTCTTATTTTATATAATTTCAGATCGTTCTAAAAAATATAAAGGTCATGTGCTATTTTTAAAATAAAACCTCAAATATAATGGTTGAAATTGAATGATTTGAGAAAATTAAAACAATTAACATAAAATAAAAAAATTGGCCCTTAAACACCATGAATTTGGTGATCTTTTTAAGGAAAAATTAATTAATATTAAATTGAGGGGGAGAGTACAAGATTTTTTTATGTGCATTTGTAATAGTATATTTTATAATTGATGAAAAAAATATATGTTTTAGAGTAAGTCTCCTGTGCACCAGTTATACGGTGCAACTCTAGTTCATTTTTAAAAAGTTAAACAGTTTATAACTGAAAAGTTAAACAATTTATTACTGAAAAGTGTAACTTTCATAGTTTAACTTTTCAGTAATAAACAGTTTAACTTTTCAGTTATAAACTGTTTAACTTTTTAAAAATGAACTTGAGTTGCACCGTATAACTGGTGCATACAAGACTAATCCTATGTTTTAATATGTATACATGTATATAATATCAAACAATAATTTTATTAAGATTTATCTATATTAACATAATTATATTTTTTAAAATTGGGCCCCTGAATTTTTGAGGCCCTGTGATATATCACTGGATATACATGCTAAAGAACGGCCCTATATAATTCAAGGTAACGAGTTCAAGAAAAAAAAAATCTCATTTCATTATTTTTTAAAATAAAATATAAAACCAATTCATTTATATTAACTCTCAAGTTATGAATCATCGAGGATTAATAAATGATAAAATATTATATAAACCAGTTTCATGATATAAACCATTTTGTGATACAAAGTTTATATTTATGAATTTATTTTTTCGCCTTATTAAAAAGTGGTTCATAATATGAATCACTTTCTCACAATACCTACTCATTATAAATTCTCGACTCTAAGCTGTGGGTTCATGGAATAGACAATTTAATAGGAATATAATTATGTTCTGCAAGTTTAATTCCAATGTAAGATATGATCATACTAGAAAATTAAATAAATGAATTAATTTTACATATTCTAGCTTGAATTTCTTAGATGAGATGAAATTGAATTTATTCTTCAAAGGAAAAACTGAAAAATTCTTTCATGAGTAAGGAAAATGGTTATGAAAGTAAATAAATATATCAATCTCACTCTCTATAAATTTGGACAACAATTTAATATTATAATTGAATAAAAGGAGAAATGGCACGTTGATCAAAATATCACGTCACTGGAAGAACTATAATTGAATTACTTCGAAATTCCTTAAATCCTAAAATTTATTTAAAATTGAAAAAAAAACAAATAAATTGGAGGATAATTAATAAAAAGTGTTTTAAATTTTATAAAGAAAACAGAAAAAGAATTAATGTGTGTGGAATAGAAAATTGAATGGACTCACGACAATTATAAAACTGGACCACATTAAAGCCCATTAGTGGTGTGAAATTACAGTAGTCGAGTTGGGCCCAAATACTTGTGCCCGTGGAAGTAAAGGCCCATGTTAATAGCACTAGTCAAATTGGACAATGCAATACCCGAATAAGATTCCAAATATATAGGATATACCCCTCCAATATTATAATAACTATTTTGCTATTTTTTTTATAAAAAATAAATTTTAATATATCTCTTTCAATCCATCAACTTCACCTTTTTCTCTTCCTCCATTTCTCAACTGTACAACAATTTTCCTAAATTATGCGGATCAATCTCTAAGTCCCTGCAATAATTTTATAGTCCCTACCAATTTTTTTTTTCTTTTTCATTTTATGATGTCGAATAATGAATTGATGAAAGACGGAGATGACAAATAAAGAAAAATATGTATTTAATAATTATTTTTTTATGGATGTATTAAAATTAATATATGTTTAATTCAAATTTTATTTTATAAAAATAGGTAAAATAAATATTTAATAGATTAATTAACTTTTTTTTTTATAAAAATATATAAAATAGATATTTGATAATATATGTAGGTGTATCCCATAAAATTGGAGGGGTATATAGTTGGGCCCAATGTACTATCTGTTGTTCAATAATTTTTTTTTTAAAATCTTATAATTTTTTGAAAATAGTAAAAAAAAAAAATTTGATAAATATGTTCCAAAATTATTTCTGAAAGTTTGTAAAAAAAATAAAAAATTACCTAACATTTTTTGTAAGGTAGTGTATTTTCAAAAGAGACTAATGTAATAAGTTAATTACTGCGCCTATATTAAATTGAGCACTCGAAAACCAATATATTTTTCTCACACACTTGGAGTATATGATTAGGGTTTATGAATGAGAAAATAAACTAATTTTATCGTGAAATATGTTTGTATTTTTTTTATGTATTTTTAATAATTTTATTAAAAAATATAATTAATAATTTATATAATAAGAGTGTGTCTCCTGCTCCTTATTTAGATTTTAATTTCAATCACGAACCACCGTCACTTTCCATGACATGGCAACAACCAAATTTGCAAAGGCGCGAGTGTTTCCATCCAAACTCTCCACCAGACACAAAGCCCAATCGTTACATCTCTATTAATTCACGCCAAAAATTGATGGTGACTCTCACTATTAATCAGGCGTTGTTGGAGTTTCAGGCAAATGCTCTAGCAAGAATGTGGGTTGGGTTGGGTTGGGTTGGGTTGTAATACAATACAGGTCATGTGACTGAACTCCATACCCAGTTGCTAGCTTCACAATCCATTTCAAGAATTTCAAAGATAACCTCCCATGAAGAGGACGCAAGTAATTCATGCAATTCAATAGTATTTCATATACACTTTTATAAAATTCTTCACCTGCTAAAGAAACTCAACATTAATGAAAATAAAAATAAGCAATAGTGGTGAATTTACTGGGAATAATTTAAAATACCCGAGGAATAAGTGAACAATACCCTAATAACAAATTACTATTCTAAGAATGAAGGGTGGTGAAGTATTCAAAATTTATTTTCAAAATGAAGAATAAAAAGGTAGTGAAGTATTCAAATATGGGGGTCCAAATATCCGTGGCCTTCAAGATTTTGGTTGCATCTGCATTGTAGACGTCTTTGAAGACACATTTATTTATATTTCTCCCTCCGGCCCAGAGGAACTTGCAAGTTTTCCTTTTCGGGACGTCTCAAAGGAACTTGCAGACCCAAAAAAGGAAACCCTTCCCTCGCAATATCTACATATTTACACAAAATACCATTACTTTTTCACTTTTTGGGCCCACATTACACTCAATCCAACTAACTTTTTTACTTTTTATATAAAATTTTACTAAATTAACCCCCAAAACACTACTTTTTTTTACTTTATTCTACTCTTTTCTTAATTTGTGTGCCCCTCCTCCCTTGCAAATTGCTCTGGGACGGAGGTAGTACTTTTTTTAGGGATGTTGAACGTATTGTACTGCTTAAAATAAGAATTTTGCAAATTTAAGGACATTTTTTTTGAATTAGGAGCGAATGATGGAGATATTGTTGAAGATCAATATAAATATTTAATTTAGATATTTAGAATTTATATGTTTCTTATTCTCCAAATATTATTTTATTATAATATTTAATTTAATTTATTTTTAATATAACATATATAATACTAAAAAAATAAACTAAAATAATTTAATAGTTAGACCGTGGATCCAATCCACCGACAACCATTGTTGTGTTCAATTCAATCACCCATCCATTTATGAGAACATTGAACTACAACAGAAATACCCACATTATAATTGATTTATAAGAGACTTATACTCAAAAAAAAAAAAAAAAGAATGATTCAATGACTCGTCTACACTCAAACCTCCCAAAACTGAGGGAATGATCCCCTCAACTATTAAAATGATTCATTTTCTCATTTCAACCTTTTAGTCAAACATAAAGACGGATTCTTTATAAATTTGGTGATGTCGGGAAAAAAAAATGTAATTAAGAATTCTGAATAATTTGGTGTAATTTATTTTCTTTTAATACCCACATAATAACTCACCTATATTCGAAAAATAAGTTAGTATTATCCGATGAACAAATGTAATATCTAAAAAATAATTGAGTAATATTTCATTCTATATTCAATAATATTTCATGCTATATTCAATAATATTTCATGTAGAACTCACTAATATTCCAAGACCAAGTCAGTAATACCCGAAAACAGTTAATAATACCCAAAGAATAACTCACTAATACATCAAGAAAGAGTCTGAGTAATATCCAAAGAACAACTCACTAATACCCAATAACAAGTTTAAGTAATACCTTAAAAATAGCTCACTAATAGCCCAATTTACTAATACTCTAAGGGGGTGTTTGGTATAATTGTAAAGAATAAAAATGGTATAGGAATGGAAATGATATGGAATGAAAATCATAGTTCTCAAATAGCTGAACTATGGTAGATTCTTTAGTTTTTTAGAATTAAAGTCACAATAAAATCATTCGAAACACAAACTATAACTTTAATTACCATTATTCACCTTCAAAAGTAGTCAACCAAACATCCCATAAGAATAAGTTTATAATAACCGAAAAACAAGTTAGTAATACACCAAGAATAACTCGCTAATACTACAAAAATAAATATAAATAATACTGTATATTCACAAAAAAAATCAAAATTAAAGTGCATAATATGCATACATAAATTTTTGCATTGATTATATTAGAAAATTACAATTTTTTTAAACCATGGGTTTTCCAATTTAAATTTTATCTTTATATGTTATCTTATTTATCTCATTCTCATCAATTTATAAACGCAGCTTTATACGGAAGCTATTCAAATTTTGTCCTATGTTCGACCTTGTTTTAATTTGGTATAGTTTTTGTTAAAAAGAAAAAGAAGAAAAACAATTAGTACAATTTTGTATTTTCTTATTGACCCATTATTACTTTGTCTTGACCCACTCGCACCAGCAAAACATTTTTGGGGCCTTTATGCAAATAAGGAAAAACTTACACCTTCATTCGAATTTTCTGACCGTTGGCCCCAAGAACAGTGAGGTAACGGTTTCCTTACTATGCCTTAAAAAACAGAGCACTTGTCCAAAGATTAGCTGAAAACCCAAAATCAAATGGGTTGCGCCTCATCCAAATTGGCTGTCGTAGAAGCAAAGGAGGAGAAGAAGAATGGAGATTACAGTCACCACGTTGTGTCCCTCACTTCGAGCACCTACGGCCTTCTCAAACTGGAGAAGGAAGGGGGGGTTCGGCAGCAGCGGCGGACGGAGGAAGTCGATGAGAAGAAACAGGGGAGCCAAGAATTGGCCGTGCAGGTGAAGAAACCACCGTCCACTCCGTCGCCGCCTCGCGGCGAGCCCTCCCACGAGATCATTAACGCGTGGGAGCTGATGGAAGATCTTGAAGACGAGGTATCGGCGGTGTTTCAATCGAAGAGATGGAGGAGAAGCCCCTTCAAGCTGGTGAGTTCTCCGAGGAAGCTTGGGGCCGGAAAGGAGAACAAGGGAAGAGGGGTTAATGGCCGTCCGACGGATAATAGCCCCAAGGCGGTGTTGAGAGACTGTACGAATTTGAAGAAGCCATCGCCGGATTGTGCGAATTTGAAGAAACCATCGCCGAGGTTGTGGGCTTCAGTAAAGGGCAGCCCGATTGGTAAGAGATGCGAGAGTTTAAGGGTTGATTCGAATCGGAGGCGGAGTTTAGGGCCTTTGTTTGATCCCAAGAAAGATGGGGAGGAGATTAAGAAGGGGGTTACTTCCGATGATATTCTTGAATCTTACACGAAAAAATGCCCCCCCGGGGGTGAAAATGCAGTAATCATTTACACGACAACTTTGAGAGGCATCAGGAAGACTTTCGAGGAGTGTAATGTTGCAAGATCGACACTCGAATCACAGAATGTGCAGGTGTATGAGAGGGATATCTCGATGCATTCGGCCTTCAAAGAGGAATTGAGGGCAGTGATGAGGAGCAAGGAGGTGAGGGTGCCGGTGGTGTTTGTTAAAGGGAGGTTGATTGGGGGTGCAGATGAGGTGCTGAAGCTGGATGAGGAGGGTAAATTGGGTGTTTTGTTGAGTGGGATCCCGAAGGCGGCTGCCAGGGGTTGTGTTGGGTGCGGGGGGATCAGGTTTATGATGTGTATGGAGTGCAGTGGGAGTTGTAAAGTGGTGGGCGAGGAGGATGGGAAGAGGAAGAGCTTGAAATGTAATAGGTGCAATGAGAATGGGCTGATTCAGTGCCCATTCTGTTGCTATTTAACCACTTAGCATTGCTGCTGGTTTTTGAATCAATAGTTTGGTTCTGAAATCCACTTTGATGAACATTCTTGTTTGTTTGATATTTATTTGATGGACTCCTCCTTGTCCAATTTGTAATGGTGATGGATTGTTTCTATTTCCAGCTATTTTTTAAGTTTGTGGGTTCATCAAATTTCCCACCCTCAAGATTCAAAGAATTGTAGTGCTATTAGATTGGATTAATGTGTCAAGACAACTTTGATGGGTGTTTGGAGTATTCAATTTTAATGACTTGTTGTTTCTAGTCCTCAAATTGTAGTAATAAAGGATACCTAATGAAAGTGTTCACTGGGTTTCAGATTTACAACAATTAGATAAAGAACATTTTAGAACACACATTCTTGTGCAACTTTGGCAGTTGATTTCCTGGGAGGTAGACTACTTTACTCTCGGATGTGCTCATTGTTTTGTCGGGTTTGATCACTTGTGCCATCTGAGCAGCTGCTAATCGTGCATAACGAACAGGAGCAACTGCATTAAGTGGCATAGTGTTAAAATAGAACAGGTTCTTGATTCAGTTTACGCATACGAGGAATTAGGCGTTAATTACCTTCAGAGATCGCTCTGTTGCTTTTTTGGAAACTGCAAGATGTGAAAATTGTGTTGAGTATAAATGCTGACAAGTTTCTGGGTGTTGTAAATAGATTAATCACTTACACATATGATAAGGAGTGAATGAGTTCTTGCAGATCATCTGATGAGAAACCTATTTCATCTAACAGGACATGGTAATGAGTTGGCCTTGAAGTGCCCTGTCAAAAAAAAAAAAAAAAAAAACTTAAGGTTAATGCAAAAAGATTATATACTATTGATAATATTTTTTGCTTTTAAATGGAAATTATACTTACTATCCTTGCAGTATGAGCACACATGTAGAAATTGGTGCATTGGAGATCACAAATTGTTTTATCAACAACAGTTCCTGAAACAAGTGATCAGACAGAGATATGACTATGTGAGTGAGCATCTTTCCAGTGAGTCGGGCTTACCTGGAGAGACGTTCGCCCCCAGATTAGCATCAAAGAATTTCGTGTGGTGTCGCCTTTGGGATGCAACCACTGTGAATTTTGGACGCCAGTTTGGCTCGAGAAAATTGCAGGCCTAGATTTCAGTACACAGAATATTCACACTTGCTCAGACAATCTTGACAATGAATGATATGATGATTTAATCAAAGGTATGGATACAAACCTTAACAATCTGTTCCATTTCTACGTTCAAGAATTCATGAAACTGCAACGTGCTCAACCCGTTCCTACGATTCAAGTTAAACACGAGATCAATATCATTTACCAATACAAGACAAGAAACTGATAAAGGGAGACAACACAGACCTAAATATCACAATTTGAGCTGGTTTTTTCTGGCCAGAGCTCGCGTGAAACTCTAGCAGCAATTCCCTTGAATCCAAAGTATCAACAATTTCAGAGAAACAATTCAACCCTCTATATTTTGTTAGATGAAAGAAAAATCAAGGATTTCCACCATTTTAAGCAAAGTATTGTTACCTTACTATGCCTGCATCCTCTTGTTGAGGCATTGGCTTAAATAGAGAATCTACGATTTGAACTTTAGGCGGGAGTGCACGAAGAGACACCCTATAACTTGAAATTCTTGGCCACTCTCTTGACCCAACTACCTAAAAACACCCAAATACACTAGGATTGGAATCAGGATCATGGTTAGTTGTACAAAATGACTAAGAGTACATACTGAGGCAATAGAAGGCTCGTCTGCTCGACCAGGAGATGCATGAATCCCGATGATCATTGTAGGAATTTTACTAGCCAAAGGAATAGACCGTGTGGGTTCAGACGCAATAGTATGGTTAAGCCCGCCAAGCTGTGGACAAAAAACATACAACAAAGACTGAATAATGGAAATCAAGAAGTTTACAAAACACAAGAATTAATAGACTAGATTACCTTAACATTTATCTTCAGGACAAGATTCATCAGATAGAGCTCATCAATCTTGTTACTTGAAATGCATTGATCAAGAATTCCGAACTGTACGAGGGTCTTTCTTTTCCACGGACCTTGTAATAAACAATCAAGAAATCGATCAATATACATATATATGTATGCTTGAAAGAAAAATAAACTCCGATGATTGGAACAAACCATATAAGTCGGAGAACTTCTTGTCAGAAAGAAAGCAAAGAATGAACTGGGGTGGATGCTGCCTGAATCTTGATTGTACTTGTTGGAACATCATCTCCACTCTAACAGAAGGCGGTTTCTTTTTATTCTTCGGATTCTCTTCAATGACGCATAAAGGAGGATTTATGACCTGAAAAATGAAGATCATCATAAACAGAAGGATCATAATGCAATGGATTTTTTCAAAGGGAAAGAAACAAAGTCTCACCATTCCTTTGGCTGAGCTAATCTTCGCCAGCTCCAAACACGTTGTACAGACATCACAGCTAGACGAGAAATTCACTACGGCCCAATGCTCGAGCCTTTTTGGCTCCATGAGTTTCTGCATCAAACTCACATTTGTCAAAACTGATTAAATCAAGATATATATAATTACAAATTATATGTGCCAACCTTATCTTTGATGCCCCACCAGGCATTTCTTGGGATGATTAGTTCACCATTTCCCATTTTCAACTGCATGAATTCATGCACAAGATACAAACTCATAAACAACAAAAATATAAAAAGTACACAACATATAGGCATGAAGAATACCCGCGGAGCTGGAAGAACGCGACCTTCAGCTCGAACTAAAGAACTGTCTACTGAAACACCACAAGATTTCGACAATGGCTCAACTTCATGCTTAATTCTTCTTGCATCCTTAAAAAAAATGGTCATATTTCAAGATGATCATATATATTGGTGAAACCTTAACTGTTCAGAATTAGAGAAGTCAGTGAGCCTACATCAGCCAAAACCTTAACCAGTTCCTCTGGTTTTAGGCTGGATTTTGTTATCATTGCAGACTTCTGATAAACGGTCAACTCCTTCTTATGGCGCTGTAAAGGCGCCACGTAGCACAGCTGCATAAAAGTCGATTGGGCAACTTTAGCACTCTTAAAGATGCAGAGAGAAAACAAACTTTTATAATCACCTCTATAGGAAAGAAAATCGGCTTATTAGGCCTCCCAACATTGATGCAAGGTAAGTTTTCGCTGAACTTCAGCTCAATTCCACGCGTCTTAACAAAATAATCGTAAACTGTCGTGACAACAGTTAGAACATTCGCACTTGCTTCTCCCAATCTCATGGAAAATCTGTCAAGATCAGAACCATCCATTGTTAAAAATTGAATTTATGTGTCCAAATAAGGAATCATATATGTGCTTACTTCTGTTCTTTACAAGACCTTTCACTTAGTCCTGTGATTTTGTACTCCAATTTCAAGTGTTTCACTCTAATCCTCACATTTTTCAGTGTCTGGATAGCCTATATGTAAGAACTCAATTAAATAATTATATTTAGATAATCCAAAATGAACTTTCATATGCTTCATATTCTGTTTTAGTTACCTTATTCCAGTCAATTTTGAAGGGAGTTTGTACATTTTGGCTGCTCATAACAAATGCCACCAATAGATCTGGCTGTAAGATTGTTGTCATACATACATCTGCAAGAAAATAGAACCAAAAGTGCTCGATGAAACTCGACGAGAGAGGTACATAGATGAATCAACTGGAAAGGGAGTATGATGTTACCATGATTCAAGAACAATCCACCTTGAAGAGCTCTAAAACTTGAAAAGAATCCTCTGCATCGAAGAACACCACCACCTATGTCGGCAAAGCTCGTTGGCTCGTTCATGAAGAACGATTGGCCAACGACGAGACACCCCCTAGACATACAAATTTCAGTATTTGAAATGCTAGAAATAATAATTATCAAACATCATAATATGAATTAGTACATATATACCTTTTGAAAGCTTGTTCTTGCAGAATGGTATTCAACACTCTTAATCTTGCACCATCTTGCATTGAGATTTTGGAGACAAGACTTATCTTCACTTCATAAGTTCTCAAATTAGGCGAAAGCTTTCGCCTTTTCTGATCAATACAGAGGCTGCATTGCATATATATCAAATAAGTCATATGGCTACACCAATGCAATGCTAAAACTGATTAAAGAATACATTTTACCTTTTGGGAAATGAAAATTCTAAAACGTTTTGGGGCAATGGACCAAGTGTGAATAAGCTTTGATCTCCATCATAGACGAGCTTCTTCCCGTCTAACATTGGTTTAAACATCTCAGAGAGCTCATCGACCACACCCCTCTTAACATTCTTTCGAGCAACTTCACTTCCATCATTGTAAAAGATCGAAATCTACATGAAGCTAACCGTTAGTTCCTGAGGAAATATGTTAAAGAAAGCAAAAGTAGCTAAAAAAGTGCTTACATTGTAGTGATAGAAGTCATCTATACCTCTGCCAATAGTAACTTTGTAGTGGTTTGTGAATAAAAGCACTTGTTTCCCTTTACAACCAAAGCGATGGTTGATAGGCAGAGCAAGCCTTTTGTCCACTGCAGAAGGTTGCGGTTGTCGTATTTTGATCGGAGTGACATTTGGAGGAATTTGGGGCGGAGGTGGTGGAGGAATTGGCGGCGGTTGTGGGACCTCCATTAATGTTAACAAGAAGAAAAAACTTGCAGATTATATGAAGGATATAGAATCTTTTTTGAGCACAATGTTTAACAAAACATGCATTTATGTTGTTGATGGATGCATGAAGAAAACAGAGGAAACAACCTTTGCATGTTGTGATCTTAATTTCAGAGGAATGATTTGCTGCAGAGGACAAAATAATTCTCATAGTACAAGCAGGGTCTGAGTACTAGAAAGGTACCAAAAAGAAAGATGCTCATTGATAATTTTTCCTATTTTGCAATAAATAAATTATATTCGCCAAATGATATTATTATTATTATTATTATTATTATTATTGCGTATGGGATGGGAAAATGAAAATTTGGGTGAAGTCCTATTCACTTGAATTCAGTTTTCAAATATTATGTATATATAAATTATCAATATTATGCATATTAATTTTACAACGATGATAGTTAATAGGCATGAATCGAATTCATATTCAGGAGTTCAAAGGAACTCTACACTGAAGAAATTAAATACATAAATAAAAGCAGTACAAATTAGATGCGTCAAGAAATACCTATACCTTTTAGTTTAGGCCAAGGTTATTAGCACTATTTTTTTTTTTTTTTGGTAAATACACTATCCTTTTGAAAAATACACTATCCTTTGTTCATTATTTTTTTTTTTTCGAATTTTTTTCATTTTTTCGAACACAGTACAAAAATGAACAAAAATTCAAAAAAAAATTCCGTCGAAAAAAAATGCCGAACATTTAAAGGGTAGTGTATTTCTAAAGCCGGGCCTTTAGTTTAACCATGGCCTAATAAACTATCTATTGTAAATATATCGGCCCAATAGCCCAGATTAAAGAAAGGTCATCTTCCAATATTAACGTGTAAGTTATTCCTAATGGGCTCATAATATGTATTACTCCCTCCCATTTACAATATATTTTCTGTTTTTCTATGGCCGGTTAACTAAAAATTTCATATTCTATTTTTGGCAATTATTTATAAATTTGCATCTGTATTTATTTTTTTCTATTATATTACTCATATTATATCGGTTATTATACATATTTGTATCCAAATCAAACAAGAAGTAAATAGTTAAGGGGATGGAGGAAGTATAATATTTGGAGTCTTATAAAGATGAACATCTCAATATAGATAAAGATACCATAAAAATTATACCACATTACATTATAAAATATTCGCATAATTAAGTTGCTGTTATACACTTATGCTGCCAAAAACAGTAACTGATACAAAAAAATTCTTATCTTCTATTTCACTTCGAAAATAATTAATTTTATTAAAATGGGGTCATTTCCATTATGCAAGTGGTAATGTTGTCATCTCTCAAGAGATGCATTTATAAAGTCACTATATTTATAAATAGGTTCAAAATATTTGCACAGAAGCATATTTTTTTTTTCTGCACAGCACCTATTTATAAATATAGTAATTTTTTTGAATCTATATGCAAAACACCCTTATATTTATCAAAGTTTTTTATAAGGAAAATAATATTTACCACATAAGCTTAATTAATTACGTTTGTGATCTCACGTTAGATGTATATTAAATGTTTAGTAAGTTTAGTCTTACTAATACTTTCACAATTTTATTTTAATTAGCGTTTTATTACATTTAGCTCCTATGAGAATGTGACATGTCTACATATGTGTGAGTAGTGGGAACCTTCATGATATGAGACTAATAATTCTTGTTTATTAATTAATATATATTCACAGTTTCATACCATGGAAAAGCCTTAAACATTTTTGCAGGTACAAAGATACAAAGGAAAAGAAACAAAACACTTTTCAGACAAATCTCATTAATTAATTCTGAAAAAATGTGATTGGTGGATATACCTTCGCCCACTAATATGTTCTCAAAGCACGTGCTAAGAATGCATGAATGTATGTTTGTTGGGTTTAATAGTTTTAATCTTTTCTCCAAGTATATTGCAGGACAATCTCAGATTTTCAGCTAATTATTCTGCAAGTATGTTTTCATGCATTAATTATATGCAGTTTTAATTATTCTATATATGTTGTGTGTTTGTGTGTGTGGAGTAGAAATGAAGTTAATTTCTCAAAAATCTTGGCCCTAATTAACTCAAAGACATGCAATCTACCAAGAATTAATCAGTACTATAACATTAACGTTGGATTCTTATATATGTTTCTGTCATTTAATTAGTTTTATCTCTAAATTAAAACTGAAGACATAATTTATTTTTTAATTAATCATTTAGGATAAGCTTCTCATGCATATATTAATTTAGGAAATCTCAAATCATACGCTAAACAATGATTTTAATTATAATATATATATATATATATATATCAAGGTTGTAGAAGTCGGAAATCGGTATCGGACACTTTTTGGCCGCCTAGCGCTTAGGACAGCTTAGTTTTTTTAAATTTTTTTAAATAAAAAATAAAAATACAAAATTTTGGCCATCTAGACCCTCCTAAACCCGAAAATGCCTAGAAGGACCGATTTTGCAGAAATTGGATCGACAATGAGCCGTCTAGCACCTAGGCCAATTTCTGCATCACTGATATATATATGAGAGTGTTAGTTAATAGTTCGGTGATATAGTTAAAAGATTGAAATTTGGAAGTGTTGATTTCATATTCTCATCATTTTAAAATTTAATATATTCGAAGAAATGTTAATTTTGTGATTTATCGGCTTGCTAGGAAGGTCAGAAAATATTTGTCAATTGTCATAGATCGACTTCATTACTAGGATGAATTTGTCCATTGTTGATGGTCTTCTTGGTACCTCGTTGATTGCAAATTGAAGAATGTACTTTTGCATTTTGACTTTTGAAGGAAAAAAAAAAGAGAAAAAAGAAACGAATACTAGCAAGAAATGGCTCATGTATTATATGTATATTCTTACCATGAAAAAATACTTATTTTTTTTAATCGGCAAATGTTAGTTGTTAGTAGTTAGTACACTAAGTATCCTTACACTCCAAGAAATCTCCAAGTCCAACCTTATATCTCCCTCTCCCTCCTAATTCGTTTCCAAAGGGAATCGAACCGAGGTCACGCACTCAAGTGAGGAGCCTGATGGCCAGGTGAGCTAACCCACTTGGTTTACCATGTAAAAATACGTAAATTTTTTCACTTCCAACAAATTTAGATTTTGGTTGGAGGAGTGATTTGTGGCTATAAATTTTAAATTTATAGTCTAAATTAATTTTATTTATTTGAATAAAATATTCAAATTGATTGATTTTAAATATTTAGTTTTAATGTTAGTATAAATTAATTTTTTTTTAAGTATCTAATAAAATCATATTAGTTGAAATCCATTTATTTTCAAATTCATTAAATTATATTCTTCAAATTCAACATAAATTTATGGTACTACCAAACAAATTATATATTCTTCAAATTCCCCAAAACAACAAGTGTACACCTGAAAAGTGCATCAGTTAATTTTTAATACTTATACTATTTATAAATTAGTGTCTGTTTACATTATTTTTGAAAAATATTATATTATTGAAAGTGCATGCTTAAAAAATAAGATTTGATTGAACCACCATATCAACTTTAAACCATATAAAAGTGTAAAAAGTAAGAGTTATTTTTATTTAAGAATTTTCTAATGAACCCCAATAATTTTTTTTTTTTAAATATGGCTATAGGGCACCAAATTCTTGTCTGAATTCAGTGTATCATCATATATATATCACGACATTGAATACTCTATATATATATATATATATATATATATATATATATATATATGTGTGTGTGTGTGTGTTAGATGTATCGTTATTTCGTACGAATTAACATAAATTTTGTACGTTTATATATAATTTATTTTGTACATACACATATATATAGAATCGATTCTTAAACACATATATATAGAATCATCATATATACATGTACACACATATATATCACGAAACTTACACAAATCAATAGCAGGTCGTGTAATGCAAAATTCCAATATACTTTCTCTGTCCAACAAGAATTTGTACACATTTTTTATTTAGATATCAGACACAAATTTGCACATTACTAAAAAAATATCGATTTATGTGCACACTTCACAAAACTATACACATATTTACCCATATACCACTACTTTATTTGTAAAAAATATTTCTCTTAAAAAATATGTCATCCCGTAAAGTGCAAATTTCTAAATATACGGAGGGAGTATTAACAAACACAAATACTCTTATAAAATCATTTATAATATATCATTATAATCAATATTCATTTTGCTATATATATTATGACATCTATAAACTAATACTCAACCAGGTGAGCCAACTCACCTGGTCACCGGGCTCCTCACTCAAGTGAGTGACCTGGGTAGGATTCCTTTTGGGAACGTATAGGAGGGAGATATAAGGTTGGTTTGGAGATATATATGGGTGTATGTAGACTTGGTGAACTAACTTCTAACTACTAACTACTAACATTTACCGACCAAAAAAAAAAAAAAAAACTAATACTCCCTCCATCTCAAAACTACTTTTATTGTTATTCCGGGCACGCAAACAAAAACAAAGTATGTGAGTGTAAAATTAAATAATAAAATAAGAAAAACTGTATTTTATTAACTTTTGTGAGTGTAAAAAGATTCATTTTTAAGTGTGTGAAAATAGAGTTGAGACGTCCAAACAAGAAAAGTGTGAAAGTAGCTTTAGGACGGAGATAATATTAATTAAAATATAGATATTGTGAATATTAATTTATAAAATAACAATATCATTAAATAAATACAATAATATAAATTTCATGCCATTGATCAGAGGAGTTGTCGATTAACCAAGCACTGATGAATTTAAAATTGATGATAATTAAAAAGGGACGAATAAAAATATATATAGCAAGGCATTGACAAATGTGCGGCCAACCAATTAACTTGGTACTACTAAACAAGTGGAACCCACACTAAAGTTTTTGTACAAATGTCGAGATTTCCATTGTCCCAAATTATGTATTAATACCCCAGTACTCCCCAATATATTGATCATGTGCAAATTTCACTCTTTTGAGAGCTAGCTAGCGTTGTGTTAATTATATATATATTCTCACACACACATTAGTTCAATTCTTGCATATATATATATTACAACAATGGAGGAAATCCAATCATGGATTGCAAATGGCTACAACAACTCAACCTCATCGTCATCCAATTATTCCTCCGACTCAACCTTCGAATCCACAACATTAATTAGATCCCATCTCTGCATTGCCTCCACCAACACCACAACCCCACAAATCACCTGCCTCGCAGTCCACGGCAACAATCTCTACGCCGCCACCCTCAAAGAAATCAACGTCTTCGATCTAACCGCCCTCTCCCCCGTCCAGACGTTCGGGTCGGGCTCGGGCTGGGTCAAGTCCATCGCTTTTACCGCCGACAAAATCTTCACGGCCCATCAGGACTGCAAGATTAGGGTTTGGAAGCCTACAAACCAAAAACAAAAACCTCCCCAACTAATCTCGACGCTTCCGACGTTGAAAGATCGCCTCTCCAAGTGCATGCTGGCCAAGAACTACGTCCAAGTCCGGCGCCACCGCCGGAATCTGTGGATCCAGCATGCAGACGCTGTCTCGGGATTGGCGGTGCACGGCGGAGTATTGTACTCCGTTTCGTGGGATAAGAGCTTCAAAGCGTGGAAAACGACGTCGGACATGCGGTGTTTGGAGTCCGTGGCGGCGCACTCCGACGCCGTCAATGCCGTCGTCGTTAATCCGATAGACGGGACGGTTATCACGGGCTCGGCCGACGGGCTGGTGAAGATTTGGGCAGTGGATCGTCGATTGATAACTACTTTGTCGAAGCATGAATCCAGTGTCAACGCCCTGGCGTTGACTCGGGTCGGGTCGGTCCTGTTTTCGGGCGGGGGCGATTGCGTCATCAATGTTTGGGACAAAAGTGAAGATGAAAATTATTGTTACGTTTTTTCTTCTTCTTTGAAGGGGCATAGAGGGGCCATTTTGAGTTTAGTGCACGTGAAAGGCGTGCTGATTAGTGGGTCTTCGGACCGAAGCGTCAGAATCTGGGAATATGGAAAAAAGAATTCGGGAGATTATAGATGTGTGGCGATGATGGAAGGACATAGTAAACCTGTGAAATCGGTGGTCGCGATTCCGGGGGATTTGGATCATCTGTTGACAGTGTATAGTGGGAGTTTGGATGGAGAAATTAGGGCCTGGAAAGTTGTGATTTGTAATGATCCATAATGATTGAATTTTAGTTTTAGTTTTATGAATATACTGCCATGTGCATGTAGTGATAACAGGTTAATTTAAATATTCACATATTATAAAAAATTACTTTGCAACTGCATGTTACTCCCTTTCATCATTCTTCCCACAGTATCTTTTCATCTAGTGTATTATTTCATAAAGCTGTATATTTATATGAGTAATTTTTTTTTTTTTTGCGGAATAATATTTTATTTTAATTTCTGAAAAGATTGGTAAAATATATAGTTAACAAAAAAATTGGCACGAGGCTGCCAATTTTTTTGGACAAAAATAAAATATTACTTGAAAGTGCATCAAATAATTAATGTTGCCCTCGTGAAAATGACAATTTTGTCAATTTTTCTATTTTAATATCTACTTTTCCATTTCATCAGAAGCATGTGGTATTTTTACAACTCATCAAATGCTTGTGATATTTTTTGTGTATAATAAATTAGAAAAAAAAAATATAATGAGAAAAATATTTAATTACGAGAAAGGGAACAAAGAAGGTAAGCAAAATTTTCAAAAATGAAGATAATACCTCATGTCTTAATTCAAACTCTCAGTGCATAGCTGGACAGGGGTCTTGCTAGGCGACAAGTCCCTTGTCCAGTGGAGCAATGTTCAGATCTTTATGTTTAGACTCAGTGTGAGTTAATTTTGAGCTTGCTTGGAGTTCTAGTCTATTAAAAATTTATAAATAGCTCTATTATTTATTCTAAATCACTATGTGCTTTGTCATTTGATTTAATCAACGTCATAACAATATGGATCCTCTTTTCTCCTCGTGAACATAGCTAACACAATATGAGTGATCTATGTAAATTCATCTCATTTACGTTTCTTTGTTGCATTTTATTTCTCTAGTAATGGTTTACAAAATTGTTCGAAACTGAAGGCAATTAGATGGTTATATTTGACATATATATATATATATATATATATATCATGTGCTCTCATGCACATTGTTGCTCCTTGTAACAACACTCGCACATGTGTATATATAAACACAGTGAAACAGATATTTTTCCAGATTATAAAAGTAGCCCAAACCTTAATTATATACAAATATTACACCGTATTGCAATATATATATATATATATATGAGTAGGTCTCTTGTGAACTCGAGTTCACATGAACTAGTATCTTTGTTATGTGTAATCACTATCACTGTTATTCATATATACTATCACTGTTATAAAAATATACTTGATTTTTTAACAGTGATAGTGTATATACATAACAGTGATAGTGAATATACATAATAGTGATAGTGTATACACATGACAGTGATATTTGAGAACCCGAGTTCATACAATTTTTTGTCTATATATATAATAACATCTAATGAAATATTTATCTGATTAACAATATTATTACATGTTTATCCATATAGTATATATTACTATAACCAATTCGAATTCAGAGACAGATAATATAGTCTCTACAATTCAATTCGACCCACAATTAGTCTTTTACATGCACGATATATATATATATACTAGTACGTAAACCCGCGTATTACGCGGGACTATTAAAAATTATATTTTTAATATAGATTATATTATGTGAATCAATAAATTTTAATTTCATGTATATTTATATATAGATTTATTCGATAATACATCTATACTTATATAATTCATTAATTTGAGGCTATCTTACACAATCTCTAAAATATGAATGTGCTAACATCCACCTAATTATGTAAGATTTGAATTATAAAATGTTCTTATTGTATAAATGTTAAAAGAAAATCAAGAACATATCAAAATATATGAATAAAAAAAATAAAAAACATAATATTTTATAATATAAATTTTTATTATTATATAAGTATGTTAAAAGAAAATAAAGAATATATCAAAAAATATATTATTAAAATAATCAAGAACATAATATTTTATAAGATTTATTTTGTTAAGATTTATTGAATTTATATATACGTGTATTAATGAGTTATAATATATATTTATATATATGTGTGTGATTTCTTGAATCTAATATATACGTATATCAATGATTTACACATGCACAACATATATACAATATTGCGGTAAATAAATTAAGTACTTAAAAAATATGCACACATGCACAACGCATATACAATATTATGTTCTATAACATCTTTGGTTCTAGAATTATAAATAACTACGGTGTAAAATAACTTATGGTATGTATGGCGCAGACAAAAATATTTTAATACGAACCTGCAATTAAAATAGAATATAAAAAATAATATTAGAATATTAAAAACATGAAAAAAAATATTAAAAAGACAAATAAACAATTCAAACATCAAAATTTTAAATCAAATAGATCTGTAATTGTAGCAATCAAACATTACCTAAAAAAACCATGAAATTGTATAACAATAGAAAAGAAAACGATTCAAACATCAAAATTTTAAATTAAATAGATCTGCAATTATAGCAATTAAACATTACCTCCAAAAGAAAACCACAAAGATTGTTTAGCAATAGAAAAAAAATTATTTCAACAAATTATTAGATGTAAAATATGAACCTGCAAAAAAAATTCGAACATAAAAAGATAAATAAATAATTCCAATATCAGAATACGATAAATAAGAACATCAAAAGAGAAATAAGAAGAAGTAATGAGACGCAAGAAAAAATAAGATTATAAAATAAAAATAATTATGTTTATGAAGTTGAAATTTATAGAAGTGTAGAAATTAAGATGAACGGTTGAGATTAAAAAAATTAGATATTGGATTTGATATTATGAATATATTTATAAGATTTATATAAGATATATATATATTTATAAAATATCAAAATGTACGGTCAAGATTAAAACACTTAAATTGTAAGGTCGAGATTAATTCTTAATGCCAGAATTAATGAGAATAGAGGAATTTCGAAATCGAGCATTTTGGTTGATTTCATAACTTCGTCTTTATATAATATTACACGATATAAATATTGAGTTAAAGGTACTGTTCAAAGTGTTAAATGTGTGTCCTCACTTAATCACTTCTAATGGTTATAGAATCCATTTTCATCCAGCGCTTCCCTCTTCGATCGTAAAATTTCAATTAAACCTAATTTATATTTTAAATACAAAAAAAAATCCATCGCGTAAGTCTAACTTATACTCTCATCATCGTATATGAACTTTTGGAAAGTTATAATTGTATATATAGTTTAAATTCATTCATTAATAATATTATAATTGGATATGCACTTTTTAGTGGTACTGTACGAGAAAATGTTAAAAAAAATTGTTTGTGGGCATTTTAATTATAACATTAACCATGCGTGTTAACCTGTCACTGCGACATAGGCTCCTTCCTCATGTACGAGTCTCGTTATGAATCATCAATCTATATAATAATATAACATAGCTACCTATAAACAAATGTTATAAAAATAGAAAAAAATTTGTGTGAAATTCCCTCATTCTAATCGAACCTTACAATTTAAGATTCACCCCCTACTTAAAAAAAATGCTCAATTTATACCTTATTTAACTATTTTATTTCATGAGACGGTTTAACATAAGACTAACGTCTATAAATAATAATCCCTACTTCTAATTTTTACTAATCTTATTTTATTTTACAAGAATTTTAGTGTGTATAAATAGTATAAAGTGTAAAATATTATCTTTAACCATAACTAATTAAATTGAATAAATTAAAATAAAAAATAGATTTAAGTAAAATTGGATGTTTGAATAATACAGAGGAGATTTGTTGTAAAGAAATTAATGTAGGCCTTTGCATATGCGTTAATCATGCACACATGAGACAACGTATCGCATGTTTGCGCAGAAAGTGCAAAAAGAGCTATAAAAGTGTATCAATGTCGCATATTTAATATAATCTACCACTTCGCTAATTAAAAATTATGCAATAAGAAATTTCACTTATATAAAATTAATAATTCTCAAAATTTATTTTTAAATTGTAACATCTTTTAAAAAACTAAAATATAACTGGACCTAGGCCTGTCCTTTCTTTTTATATTTTTTACTATTTCATTTCTTTCTCAAATGCTATTTATTTAACATCCTTTGAGATGCACTTAATTTACCAAAACCTAGCTAGTACAATTTTTCAACACTAAAAATAAACTGAAAAATAAAAGAACAAAAGAAGAAAAAAAAAAAAAAACGAAATGAGAAAGTAACAGGTTGACTTATTTGTCAATTAAATTGTCTAGCTAGGGGATAACCGGGTACAGGGGTCTTCATTTTCTAATAGGGCTTCACATGCTAGTTAGTTAGTTAATTAATTTTAATTAAGAACATAAAATAATTTAGAATGCGCACAAAGTTGATTTTCTGTACTAACGTCTTTGATTATATTAAAATCAGAATTATAGTTTTATTGAATAATTAATGAACATCCTTTCTTAATTAAATACACGTAAGAGCTTACGTAATCAAATGTGAAGGTATCTCTTTTTCAATTTCATAGTTGTCTTGGGCACGCGAACAAGAAAAAGTATGTGAATGTAAAGTTAAATAATAAAATTAAAAAAATATATATTTTATTAATTTTTATGAGTGATTTTTGTTTTTAAAATATGTGAAAGTAGAGTTCGGACGAGGGAGTAATTCACTAACTTTATAGATTTTAGCAATTACAATATCAATTTTTAAAATTTACATCTTGATACATAGACTAATTTATTGTGATAATTCGGTACATGGTATAATTTTTTTTTTTTCTACTTATAATGCTTACGAGGCAACATGGAACCACTATTAGAAGACAAAAACTTGTATACACCGGGGTTCAAGGTGAACTCGGGTTCTCAATTATCACTGTCATGTGTATACGCTATCACTGTTATGTATATTTACTATCACTGTTATGCATATACATTACCACTGTTGAAAAATCAAGTATATTTTTATAACAGTAATAATATATATGAATAACAGCGTGATAATGATTATACATGACAGTGATACAAGTTCACGTGAACTCGAGTTCACAAGAGACCTGTTCCTATTAGAAACATGTCGCACGCCTAATAAGACGTCACATCTGCAAATTTTTTTAATATTTCAAAATATTTTTATCAAATAATGTTTTTTATATATTTTAATTAACTAAAGCTAAAATTGTAGCAAATAACTCTAGGCATGTAACACAATTACATATATAAAATATAAATACATGTGTGTATATGTAAAATTGGTATAGGTACAATCAAATAAATATGATAAAAACTCAATGCATACCCTGATGAAAATATTGCATATATAACAAACTTAGATGTTGTAATATAAATGTGTATAATAGTGTATTTTTTCCGCGTATATTGTAAAAATATCGCGCGTCGGTTCAGTTATAAATTTATAATACAAAATTGGATAAAATTGAGAAATTGTTGATAAATCACAAAATATTTGTAATATTTTTTTTAAAAATCAATTAAAATATAATTGAGCAATATTTAATAAAAAATATTTGAAATATTAAAAAGAATTTTGCAGATTTGACATTTAACGTGATGTGTGACATATCTTTAGTAACAGTTCAATTATAAAATTGGATAAACTTTGAGAAATTCTTGATAAATCACGAAATATTTGTAATATTTTTTTAAAAATCAATTAAAATGTAACTGAGCAATGTTTATAAAAAAATATTTAAATTATTAAAAATAATCTTGTATATTTAACAATTTACGTGATGTGTAACATATCTTTGGCAACGGCTCCGAGTGTCACGTAAGCGTACGTACCATCGAAAATTTACAATATGTATTGAATTGCTACAGTAAATTAGTTCTATATCGTTTAAAAGTTTATACATTAGCAATTAACTTTTTAAAAACTTGCATACATATTATATATATATGCACACATGTGTGTGATTGTTACAAAGAGAAAGTCTAATTGATCTCCAAATTTACCGTGAAAATCACTTTAATAAGAGAAAATAAAAAAAAAATTTAGGATCATTTTGAAAATATTTTATAGTTTATTCGTAAAAACTACGTACAAATTTAAACAAATAAAAAATTATAAATGGCATTTTCTTTATTTTAGAACTATTTTGATGCTTAAAAGATAATACACGAATTAAGAAATGAAGAGTAGAATTGGTAGGAATAAAGTATTATATTAAATAATGTATATAAAACCTTGAGAGAGAATTAATGAGATGGCCGGATTAAACTCCTAGATAAGAAATAAAATTGTCACCCCGCATGGTCAGTGATATGAGCTGGGGGAAATCAAGGTCACAGCCATCAACTTTAGAAGCAGACTGACCAACCAACTACTTTATATATCACCTGATCGTCGGACTCCTCATTTGAGTGGGTGACCTGGTTCGATTTCCTTTGAAAACATATTAAGAAAAATAAAAAGTGGGGTAAAAAAAAAAAATTCTCTTCAACCCATTTTATTCACCTTTTTGGAGAAATTTGTTCAACTCAAAGTAGTTGTCATTTTATAATTTAAAAGAATTAAATATTTATATTTTGATTTGCTTAATTTATTTTTTTATAAGAGGTTTAGTCTTTTATGCACCAAATATACCGTGCAATTTAAATATATTTGTTTAAGAATGTTCAATGCATTAAGAAATTACTTAAATTGCAATATTATATATATTATGTGACTATTTACCCATATATTTATGTACATGGTGGTTAATGTAACCATAAGAGAATTAAATAAAGAGATCATGATATCTCTTTATAAGTTTGAATTTTTAGATGAGATATAATTTTATTCATAGTATCAGAGTTTACATTCGTTCAACTTATTTAGTTCGATTTCAATTGAAAGCAATTTCATCCGTATTAAATTATTCATTCATTATGTCTTCTTTCCGAAGGAAAAAGTTGAGAATTTCAGCTTATGGATGAAGGGGAATGTAAAAGAATATTAAAATATGTTAACTGACTTCAAACTTTTTTTATAAGTTCAGACTTTTAAATGAGACATAATTCTTTTTGTAGTGATAAAAAAAATTTCAAATGAAAATTACAATATATAACTTGAAAAGCCAACTAATCCGGAAAATTTATATTCCCATTTTTTGGAAGCTATTGGTGAAAAAATACAAAAAATCTTAATATACTGGATCTCTTGATCTATATCATCAATAATTTATTATTTCACATACATGACAAGTAGAGTTGCAGAAATTAACATTAATAATATTATCTAAATAACTAATTCACATATGATATATGATTGTTGAGAATCTTGAGCGCATTCCCATGATTAATAAATGGATATATTAACAGAATTTCTACATGTATTTTGGCAATACATGTCGTGCGTGAATTTTCCCCAAATATTCTTTCTAGGATTAGATGAATTATTATAAAGCTTTATTTTTTAGTTAATAATAAAATTCTGTATGAAGCTAATTTGTTAGACGGATCTAAATTAAATTTATTCACACCCTACTTGCAAATTACTTGTTGCTTTTGTATATTAATTTATACTCACTCATAACCAAATTATTTCTCATTTTCTCTTTTGTTTGTCCACAAAAAAATTTCTCCTTTTCCTATTTAAAAATAATTCACACATAAAAATTTGAACTTTATAATATTTTTATTTTTCCTTATTTTATTTATATTTTAATATAATAATAATTTTTATTAAATTTTGTGTCACAGATAAAAAGTTTGGTGGATGAATGGTTACGTGAATTATGATTTATTTCTCAAATCGCATGAAATGATCTCATTCCTCGTTCTGGTGGGCTTCCACACCATGCAAATAATCTTGGTCGAGAAAAGAGTAAACTCGGTCGAGTTATTGACATTGATTAATAATCAACAACTTTTTATTATTTTCCTGCAAAATTAAGTTGGCTTGTCATTTTTTTTAATTCCAATATATTAAAAAAAAATGCAAGTCCTACTTATGCATAGTGGGCTTGATCTTTTGATGGCTCAACCAACATTTACGAAATAAAAATTGGCCCAGGTTAAATGCACCCACATCTGTATGAAGTACACACTTGTTGAGTACACTCACAAAATTTTTCCACTCATTACCCTCATTCTTAACCACTAAAATTGTGCCTCTAAAATGAAAATCTCTGAAACATACCCCCACCAAACGATAAAGGCGTCAAATTTTTTTCCAAAATTGAATTCACCATCGGCATGTCGACGTTGTCGTCGAAGTCGTTGTTGTCACGCCTACATTGACTAAATCAAATCATTCCAAATTTGTGTTTTCATTGTTTTCAAATTTAATTAATTAGACCTATATTTTTGAATAGGGCGACAATTGGTATGACAGTAATTCCGGCGAGGTTAACGTTTCCTTTCGCGTCAAAGGACGGTTGTGGCGAGTATATTAGTCATTTAAGGCCTCATTTGGTTCGTTAGATAAGCTAAGATAAATTAAATTATCTTATCTAATTTGATGTTTGGTTTAATGGACAAAAGTCCAAGATAAATAAAAAGCCCAAAATTAAAATTCAATTATCATATGAATGTAATATAATATTATCTTAGGGAAGATATATGATAATAATTCATTGTTTTTATATTTACTAAAATACTCCCCTTATATTGAAAAGGAGAACCATAATTCACTTTATTTTAATTTATGATATAGAGGGCAAATTTGTCAATTGCATATATTTTTATTATTAATGTTACAATCAAAACATTCAAAATGAAATTATCTTAGGGCTCATTTGGTTCGTAAGATAAAAATATATATCCGTCGAAAACATGCATGTTTTTTACGGATATATATTTTTATCTTACAAACCTTAATCCATAAATCCAAGTATACTATTTAACTCTTACATAATAATCTATAGATTATATTCTTGTCTGATCTATCTTGAATTATTTATCTTATGCATTGAACCAAATGAACCCAAAGTATATTATATTATGTAATTATAAATATAGGTGTGTACAATCTAATCACTTGTAGGTGCATTTAACCCGGGCTATAAAAATTACTCCCTCCGTCCCAGGGGTATTTGCACCCCAGGGATGACACATGTTTTAAGGAAAATATATTTTTTAAATAAAGTAGTGGTGTCTGGGTAAGTATGTGGAAAGTTTTGTGAGTGTGCACACAAATCGATGTTTCTCTTTTAGGTAATGTGCAAATTGGTTTGGTACAACCCGAAATGGAAAATGTGCAAATTGGTCTGTGACGGAGGGAATAGTAATTATACATAGGTACAGCTTTCCTAGGCCCAAAACAAATAAAAAACATCTAAAAGAGTTGCCCTCACGCAGGATCGAACTACGGACCTTCAGTTTACAAGACTGACGCTCTACCACTGAGCTATAAGGGCAATGTTGAATTGTAATTTTAATATATATTATACATCTCATCATCTGCACCAGCGTATTATCTCAAGAGTATTTACATATTTATATGTAAATTTGTAAAATGAATACTTAAAATAGTTAATAGTATCTGATGTACACTGATCAATATTATACACCGCCAAATATTTCCTTAAGATTTATGATTTTTTTCTTTCCAAAAAAAAAAAAAAGCCTTCACTAAACAGAATTTGGTAAATGCTTAACATTATTTCATATGTATAATAGGGATTTAAAACAAATTTATCATTTATCTTTTTATCTTTATTAAAATTGTTTTCTACTTATTTACTCCAACAATTTAGTCATGTATCTATCAGATTTTAATTGGTTAAAAATGCAAAAAAAAAAACATCACCATTTTGATCACATGATCGTCATGTGCACTTATTTTTCAACGGAAGTACATGGTGTGGTGATTTTTTTTTTTTAATGTGGAACGCTAAATGGCTATTATCGCTAACTATGAGTGGTATATGGAGTATGGACAAATAGCAAGAATGTGTGTTTGCATCCATTGCATTCATATTGTCCACCCAAAAACAGTGCCATTTATGCAATTAAAAAGGTGTTTGCCACACCAATAACAACTTAAATATTTTTTTTTAATAAAACTGGTCCAGGTTGTTTCCAAACACTTTTAAGTTGTTAAATAAGTTTTAAGTTGACTATAGTTATGAGTTAAGGATTATAACTTTTAGATGTTATTAGCCAAATTTTTACTTACTAAATTTGTAAATATATATAATTATTATTAACAATTCATTGAATATAACATAAAGTAAAATTAAACCAACATCCTAATAAAGAACACTAACCTTTCAACTTCTAAACTTGATATATACATGATTATTTTATATTTAAAATATATTAATAGATTACACATAAATAAAAAGATCATTTATCTTCATCACTACTATTACATTCTAATTAATTTACTCCTAAATAGTGTTATTAATATTCTGAAATTCATCCAATAACCACATTTATTAATATTATTTTCACACCTACAAAAAGAAAACAACTCACATTCACAAAAGTCAATATCTCATCTTTTTAATAAACATATAAGTTTACATATGAGAGTAATTTTACGGTTGTAGTATTATTTATAATTGTATAAATTATTTGTCTTATGTATAATTATTTCAAGAGTTATAGATATAAAAACTAGGTTTTCATTTTTAACATTATAATTTTTTATTGTTTTGATAAATTTAAGTTTCATTAATTATATTATATATATTTATCTTTGAATTTATTTAATTTTTTAAATAAATCATATTTTATTAAAAATATTATTTGGTTTAAAAGTTATTTTTTATATTTCTAAATTATATAATTTATATTTAATATTATTATATCCAAGACTTAAAAGATAGGACCAAATATAAAATTATGATTTGTTAGAAAAAAGTTAAAAAATAACTTTATTGATATTTTATTGGAATTAATTTGTAAAAATCTAAAAATTCTTTAAATAAAAAATTTAAAAAGTTCTTTGAAAGCATAATGTCTTACTTTTCATTCTATTTGTTAAAAATAAAAGTCTCGAGTCATTTTTCATTCGACTCATGCATAATTATGACAGCTATGAACTTATTTGAATAATAGTTGATATTTCAATTTTTTTTTGTCTCTTCTAAACCTTTGTTTCAATGTTCAGTTGCATTTCCAACATTTCTTTAAGCAGGCTGCTAATGAAATCTCCGCAACGGAAGCGTTTATGTGGCTAACGAGTGCGATTTCACTAACAATCGATCAAGAACAGTTAAATGGAACTGCAAATTGCTTGATTAAGTGAAGATTTCGGCAGAGCTTCGCTGAAGCTAAGAAAACTTGTATTATTATGAAAATGGTGGCCTATTTATAGGCAAATACATAAGCAGGTGGTGGCACACGCTTTGTCACGCTTATTCTGAAGCTTACACGTGTCCCTAACCGCCTAAACAAGATAATTACACAAGAAAATTGGCTGAAAATGATGAAAATGTAATCTGGGCGATCTTCTTCAAATCAGGTGAGCAGCACTTCAACCCTGGCGACCAGCACCTTGGGCGAGCAGGTGAGCTGCTCGCCAGTTATGAGATTTACAAGGCCTGCTCACCTATTATGAGCAAATAGGAGAGCAGGTGGGCTAGGCAGGGGGTTGTGGCGAGCAGGTGAGCTGCTAGCCCCTTCCTCTTTGCACTGTTGCTCGGCCATTTCTTGCTTGTTTGACGATTCTTCTTTTCTCGTATTGATCTTCTTGAACTTTGCCCTTAATCATCATGTTTGATTAGTTGTTTTGGGACACGTCATCCGGTATTCCACTGATTACTTCCTTAATCATCTGGATTAGATTATTGCATCAACAGTTGCCCCCTAGCTTGATGTTTGTTTGAATCTTCAAGAGAAAAACAATCATCGAGCTATTTGGGTTATTCCTGAAGTTTAATCGTAGTACGGAAGTAATCAAGGATTCTTCGTAGCCTGCAAACATTTGGAATACGGATATAGTGAGAAAACCCCGTGGCCTCGTTAAAAACCTAGCCGTAAACCACCCTTGTGGATAAACCGGTCATATGAAAAAAGAGATACCAAGGTGTATCCTCATATATCCATGTCCCAAATGATGTAAAACACTAAAAAATGAGTTAGTGTATCCTCTTATTGCCAAAATTGGCGACCAACGGCTTGGATTGATGTAGGCAAGCATTGGCGAGCAGCTCTCTTAGGCGAACAGCTGAGCTGCTCGCCTATAGGTGGCGACCAGCAGGGATGGCGAGCAGGTAAGCTGCTCGCCTATTTCGGCTTGATCTCGGGCACGGAATTCGAAAAGTCAGTCCCTTAATTCGCTCGCCCACTTTCTTATTTTTTGAAATTTTGCGTTTTGGTCCTCGAGAAATTGCAATTAAGGGCCCGTCCCTTATCTATAAATACTCAAATCAGAACCCTCACTCCTTTCTTTCGTCTTTCTTAAGTTTCCTGCAATTCGAACGAACTCCGGCGAATCTTCAGAAAAAGGTAGTGAACTCATTCGTCATCCCTCTTCATCTCTTCTTTTATTTTCTTTGTTTCTTGGCTTCTTTCCTTCGGTTATGTCCGATTAGAAATCGGTTTTGGGGAGAAATTCATCGCCGAAAATCCATAGGGGTTTAGGTGTTCTTCGTCGGAATTGGAAACCGGATTGAGTTAGTTGTGATTTTGAGTATTGCTTGTTGCTTTAGATCGATTGTGCATTTGGATTTCTGATTTCGGAGTTTTGCACCGGAAAAAATGGCTTCGCCATCATCACCGCCGTCACCTGGTGGTTCGCCTTCGCGGAACCCGGAAAAATGCCCAATAGTGGAATCTCCAATCCAAGATTTGTGGGATTACTCCAATTTGGCACGAAACAGGGGCACGTGGAGCGTAGTAATCGGAGTGGAGTCCCGGGAACACGATCGGGCCGTTCAAGAGAGAAGACGAGCAGGTGCAGTTGCTCGCCAGGGGGTTTCAACTGCTGCTCGCCTGGATGCTCCAACTGTTGCTCGCCTGGACGTTGAAGGAGCTGCTCGCCAGGATAGGCGAGCAGATGCAGCTGCTCGCCCGGATATTCAAGGCGCTACTCGCCTGGTACCTGAAGGAGCTGCTCGCCTACCTAGGCGAGCAGGTGAAGCTGTTCGCCGGGTTAAACAAAGAGCTGGCCACAGGCGAGCAGGTGCAGCTGGTCACCCACAGCCTTCAGATAGGGATTTGCGAGCGGCTCGTCGTGCACAGATTGCTCAAAGTAGACGATTGGCTTCTCCTCCGCCTGCTAGGAGAAGACTATTATTAGCAGACGAGGACACTGAAGAGGAAACTGATCCGGATGTTCACTCAGTTGTTTATGAAGTTTTTGGGACCAGTTTCGCATCTCCTGATAGTGAAGTTGTTCGTGAGGTCTCTGGGGCTCGGGATCAGTCTGGCGAGGTTCCTGAAGCGATTAACCCTGGAGAGGGCGATGCGGGCTCTGACCTTGGAGAAGATTATGAACGAGATCCTGGGCCGAGCCAACAGGAGATCTGGGACGATTTGACTCGTATTTACCGACCTTCTGAGCAGCTATCTGAACACACGATTCCAGAGGGAGTTGCACAGGAGATGAGTTGGGTGGTGTATCTGGATCGGTACCGGGATCAGTTCATTCGACCTCGAATTCCCCCGGTTTCTTATAAGAAAACGGTATACGCCGCCACCACTCATCGAAGTCTGTTGACAGAGGACGACTTAACTGCTCTCCGGGATGAGTATAAGATCCCGCTTGACATTCACATGTATGTTCCTCGTGACTGCGAACGTGCTGATCGGCCACTACCGGGGTGTACTGCACTAAATATTGATATCCTCGAGGCCGGATTTCCACTTCCGCTGCATCCAGTGATTGGCCAATTTTTTATGGATACCAACCTAGCAATTACCCAGATTACACCGAATGGATGGAATAATCTTCTAGGTTTCTTGACTGTGATGGGATTGGAAGGATATCACAATCGCTTGATGGCCCCGGAGATTCATTATGCCATGATGATCTTGGTCAGCGGCGACGATGGATATGACTATTATTATGTGAAGGCCCGGGCAGGAATGAAGATTGTGGAGTTGCTTCCAAATAAAGTGAAACGGTGGAGGGATCAGTTTTTCTTTATTGGCGGGGATTGGCGCGCCTCCACATCTTATACCGGCTCCAAAGAGAGAATTAGGACTCCGAAAGAATACGGAGAATTGAGACGTAAGTGTCATTCTCCATGCGTATTTCCTTTCCAGAATTCACTAATGTAAACTTTACTTCTTTGCAAGTCCGAGGCTTCCGAAGTGGGGACCGAAGGGTGTTTCTGATTTGTTTCTCTATGTGCTTTCCAACGCTGCTTATCGCAGTGAGCCATATCGGACGGTGAAATATTTGTCAAGCGAGCACTGCAGACGTGTAGCCAGTTTAATCACTAGTCTGCATAACCTCGCCGCTCAAGCTCCGCTTCCAGAAGGTTGATACCGTCAGCTCGTTACCATTTCCTTGATCCGTTCACTGTTTTAATAATAAGTTTTCTGTGATAGATCAAGGAGTTACAGTCGCGATTCCTCCAGAGTTTCACGCTTTTTGCCGCCGAGTTCGAGATCTAGACTCCGGATTGAATAGGCGAGCAATGGATCCTCCAGCGGCATTGCTTAGGCTACCAAGGAGGATGGGAACCAAGCTTTCGGTGCAACAGCCAGTTGCGCCACCTCCTACTGCCCCTGCGGCTGATCCACCCCTCCTAAGAAGTCCTCCAAACAGTCCAGGAAAGGGGGCAGTTCTTCCGCCGGTCGTGAAGAGGATGCCGATCGGCAGAAGAAGAAAAGCAAGACTACCGCGCCCGCCGGATCTGATCGCCCCCCTGTCGATCCTCGATCTGAGGGCCCTCACGGTCAACTTCCACTCTCTTCTCATAAGCCAGGCTTCCGTCGAGATGACTCTTATCTCGGATGGGACCGGGAAATTCGAGAGTCGTAAGTTCTTATTCTTCCTCACCACTTTGCATTCAAAGTATCATTTTACTCATGCGATCGTTATTCTTTTCAGTTATCATCTAAGTGATCATCCTTTCCGCTGCGATGCACTTCATCAGACTGCTTGCTCTAAGGTGCCAGGGTATACAGGCGATATTCCCGATCAGGACGTTCAAAGGGCCACCGAGTTCGTTGCCCAGTCTTGGAGCAGAACAAGCGACCGCGTGGTCCGTCAACAAGACGTGAGTGATAACTTGCTCCTGGTCGGGATGTTTGCCAGTTCCTTTGCCATCACAATCCAACGGGCCCTAGATCAGGTACTTGATCTCAAAAGAGAAAATCGCCGAGCTAAGGATGAGCGGAAAGAGGATAAAAAAACTCTGAAGGCAAAAGATGATGAGTTGGCTCGAGCAGAACTCAAGATCAAGAGCACATTGGAGTCAGAGAACAATGCTCTTCAGAACGTTAAGAAGCTCCAGTATAGCAACCGGAACCTCGATGAGCAATTGACTGCAGCTACTGAAGGCATTGCTCGTCTCAAGGCTGAGAATTCTCGTGAACCAGAAGTATCATGATGCTCTGGATCAGGTCTTGGGGCTGGAGAAAGAGAAGGCTGCACTTCAGAACACGATGGAGTGCATGTATCCCGAAGAGGAATTTTTGGAGCAGACGGGTGAAGCAGCTAATTTTGGATATGTCTGCGCATATTCTGAGAGCATCCGAGCGATCCGCGCTGTTGAGAAAGTGGGGTCGGAGATATTGGAAATGATGATGAAGAAATTGTCCGACTTTCTCCGTGCCAATCCGCCTGCCAAGTCGCAACCTCTTCCGCTGGCTGATTTAGTGGAATTGGGACTTGACTTGGGATTTTTGGGAGACGGGTACACCATTAAATGGCCTCAACCGCGATCATAATCCACTCCCGACGCTCCCATAACTGCTGCCGTTGCTGGGACTTCTGCTACCGCTCGAGAGTCTGTCAACGTTGCTGAAGCCTCTCCTGAAGAAGGTCGTCAGGAGAGAGAGAATGAGATCGCC
Organism: Prunella vulgaris; assembly: GCA_026898435.1. NCBI lineage: Eukaryota > Viridiplantae > Streptophyta > Magnoliopsida > Lamiales > Lamiaceae > Prunella > Prunella vulgaris. Next base: position 127,727 of record JAPKLY010000393.1, on the reverse strand, counting down.
ATGTCTTACATCTAGACTCCTCCCGGTGACGATACAACGGCTCCTGAGGTTCCGACATCTACTACCGCTGACACTACTGCCCCCGCTCTAGACTAGGGTCGTTGTTTGCCTGGTGTCCTATCTGTTTTGGACATCAGTTTTGCTCTTGCACTTTTGTTTCTTGTTGCATCTTTACTTTCCATTTTTCATTTTCAGAATGTTGCTCGAACTTTCTATCTTTTGTTGTACTTCTTTTTGCTTCAATGAAGGATGTTTTTTGAACGTACTCATTTGTTTTAGTGAACTCTTATGAAATGCTATTTCTGTCTACTGTTACATATCGCCTTTCGCGTCTGTCGGGTCTTTAAGTCGTTTCGCTTCGCCTCTCTCTGGGCACGAGATGAATAAGACACTCGCACGGAAATGGGCCATCAGGAAGAGTTCACTTCATCCTCGGGAGCGTACTTGCGTCCCTCTGGTGGACTTGAATCGCAGTCCCGGTATTACCGGGTGCATCTACTCTGCTATCCTCCATATCGTACGCAACGTCCTCTGGAGGAGCATCTCTGATGCACACTCAGGTCCCTCTGTGAGTGATCTCTCGGGGTTCTCACGCTCGGTTCTTATTCGGGAGTGATTAGGCGTTTCAATGCCATTACCCAAAGAACAGCGTTGGTATGCTTGTGCTCTCTCTAGTGCTGGACGTACAGGCATCGTACAATGCCATTTTGTCTCTGCACAAAGAGCGTGCTCGACCAGCAGAGCCGGGGCTCTAACTGGAGCGCATTTTGACCCTCTTTAGCCACTTATGAGTTAGGCAATTTCAGCTAGACTACGAACTTCTCAACAAAAGCCCGTCTATAGTATTTATAATTTGTTCTAAAACAAAACGTACATTTACATCTTCTATCGACAAAATTTCTCCTACTGATAGAACTTTTTCAAGTGAGTAGCATTCCACGTGTACGAAGATGGTACCCCGTCCATGTCTTCCAACTCGCAAGTCTCATTCGACCAACTTCGCGAAACGCGAAATGGTCCTTCCCAGCCTGGTCCAAAAGTTCCGGATGGAGTGGATAGAATCTTTCGCAAGACCAAATCTCCTTCTTGGAAGCTTCTGACCTTGACTCGCAAATTGTAATACCGGGTAGCGCATTGTTTGTACGCTACATTGCGCACTTCTGCCACCGTCCACTTCTCTTCCAGGAAATCTTTTTTGATCGCAACGGCTTCATCATTCTCTTTCTCATCGTACATACGAACCCGCCATGTTGGATTCTGTAGTTCCACTGGTACCATTGCTTCGACGCCGTACGCCATTGCGAACGGAGTTTCGCCTGTGCTTGTCCTGAATGACGTACGGTATGACCACAACACTTCCGGGAGTTCTTCTGACCAGCTTTCTTTTTTCTCTGTCAGGCGAAGTTTCAATGTCCGCTTGATGATTTTGTTGATAGCTTCGACCTGGCCGTTGGACTGTGGATGATATGGGGTCGAGTAATACTTCTTTATTCCCCAAGTATTACAGAACTCTCGGATTTTTTTCCCGTCAAATTGTGGCCCATTATCAGTTACAATTGATCGAGGTAAACCGAATCTGCAAATCAGGTTTTTCCAGATAAAGTTGATCATTTTTTCCTGAGTGACTGTCACCAGCGATTCGGCTTCGGCCCACTTGGTGAAGTAATCCACGGCAACCACTGCGAACTTCACGCTTCCTTTCCCGGGTGGGAATGGTCCGATGATGTCGATACCCCACTTGGCGAATGGCCAAGGACCGTAGACAGCTTTCATCTCTTGTGGAGGAATATGAATGTTGGGGGCGAACATTTGGCATTTGCGACATTTCTTCACAAATGAGATGGCGTCTTCTTTCAGAGTAGGCCAATAATATCCTTGCCTCATGGTTTTGTGCGCCAGTGCTCGTCCTGCAACATTACTTCCGCATATTCCCTCGTGGATTTCGTCGAGGATTTCCCATCCCTGCTTCCGTGAAACGCATTTGAGTAGGGGTGACAAAAATCCTCTCTTATACAAATGTCCGTCGATCAATACGTAACGTGCTGCTTGCTTGACCAGGCAAACCGCCGCCCAAGGATCTTCGGGCCGTTCTCCTGTTGTCAGATACTTCCTCAGATCTTTCCTCCAGTCGTCATCTTCCTCCTCCATCTCCTGCCCCCATTTAACGTTTGATTTATCTGATAATCAAAGGTTGAAGGATTATCGAGTCTGGTGATGATGACTTCCGTTATCTCTGTTGCCCCCTAGCTGGATGCTAATCGGGCTAAGGCATCTCTCGAGTCGAGGTATCTGTTCAATGTATGCTTGCTGAAACATTGATATCAGATGAGCCACTATCTTCTGGTATAAAATCATGTGTTCGTCTTTGGCTTCGAATTCTCCTTGAACTTGAGAAACGATGAGTTGTGAATCGCCAAAAATCTGTACTCTCTTAACTCCGATAGCCAATGCAAGTCTGAGTCCGACAATCAACGCTTCGTACTCAGCTTCATTGTTGGTTGCCAGAAAAGTAAATCTTATCGCTGACGTGAACACCTGTTGGTCAGGGCTTATTAACACCACACCTGCCCCCGACGCCAAGTTTGTAGACGAACCGTCTACGTACAGGTGCCACAGATGTTCAAGATCTCTTGTAAATTCCGATGGATAGGTCAGCTCTACAATGAAATCAGCCAAAGCTTGTCCCTTTATCGCCGTTCTTGTTGCGTACGTGATGCTAAATTTGCTGATTTCCAATGACCATTTTAGCAATCTTCCCGCTGTATCAGGGCGATGTAGAATTTTTCGTAGAGGGAACGTTGTAAGTACTTCTACTTGGTGGTCATAGAAGTACGGTCGCAACTTGTGCTTGCTCATGACCAATGCGTATGCCAGTTTCTCCGTTGGAGAATACCAGACTTCGGCTTCATGTAGAGCCTGACTGACGTAGTAGATCGGGGAATGGAACTTGCCTTCGGCGCGCACAAGCACCGAACTTATTGCTACCTCTGACGCCGCGAGGTAGAGGTAGAGCTTTTCACCCGGAACTAGTTTAGACAAAATTTGTGTATTGCCCAGATACTCTTTGATTTCTTCAACCGCTCTCTGGCAATCTCTCGTCCACACAAAATTATTTTTCTTCTTCTTCATGGCTTCAAAGAATGGCCGACATTTATCTCCAGAACGCGAGATAAAACGATTCAACGCTGCCAAACATCCTGTAAGACGTTGAACCTTTCGGACTGAATCAGGAGGCTTCATATCGATTATGGCTCTGACTTTAGTTGGATTAACCTCGATTCCGCGCTGACTGACCAGATGTCCCAGGAACTTTCCCGAATGAATTCTGAAACTGCTTTTCTTCGGGTTAAGCTTCATGTTGTAAGCGCGGAGTATTTGGAATGTTTGTGAAAGGTGTTCAAGATGGTCTTCCTTGTGCAAGATTTTTATGACAATATCGTCCACGTAGACTTCAATTGAGCGGCCGATATGCTCGTCAAACATCTTGTTCACTAATCGTTGATAGGTGGCTCCAGCGTTGATCAAGCCGAATGGCATCCTATCCCAACAATAAAGGTTTTTGTTGGTATAGAATGCGGTATGCTCCTGATCGTCAGGGTGTAGCGCAATCTGGTGATATCCCGCAAATGCATCCATGAAAGTCATGAGTTCGTGCCCTGCTGTGTTATCAACCAGATGATCAATATGAGGGAGTGAAAAGTTGTCCTTTGGGCAGGCGTCATTCAGATCAGTAAAGTCGATGCAGAGTCTCCATGTGCCATTGGGTTTACGAACAAGGACGGGGTTCGCAACCCATTGTGGGCACAAGGCTTCGTGTATCAACTTGTTGTCCAGTAGCTTCTTGACCTCCGTTGTCAACGCCTCATACTTGTCAGACCCAAATTTTTATCTCTTTTGGTGAATCGGTCGGCGTGCTGGATCAATATTAAGTCGATGACAGGCATGTTCGGTAGGAATACCTGTCATATCTGAATAAGACCATGCGAAAATGTCCAAGTTATTTTTCAAGAAAGTTATCATTCTTGTTCTATATGGCTCATGCAGTTCATATCCGATGAAGAGTTCTAGATCTTCTTTATCTGGATAAGCTTGGATAGATGTTAACTCTTCCATCGGTGTGGCCCGTTTTCGCTTCTCTTTCCACCTCGGATCTAGTATGGGTCCGCCCACGTTTAGTTCATCTTCATTCTCCATCGATTCACTTTCAAGTCTAGGTTCGAAATCTTGACTGAGTAGGCATTCATCTGGGTGTACGCCCTCGAAATGCCTTTCAGTCTCTGATTCCCCTAAGACCTGCGTGGTTGGATCTTGTTCATTTTCTGGTATGAGTCTAGGTTCGGCATCTCGGCGGAGTAGGTGTTCATCTGGGCGTTCGCACTCGAAATGCCTTTCCGCCTCCGATTCCCCTAAGACTTGTACCATAGGAATTGGAGCACTCTCTGATACGTGAACTGGGTCATCGACCTCCATTGGTTCTGCTCCCGCTTGGGAAGCGTTCAATGTCTCTGGTTCCAGTTCAGCATTTGGGGGAGGACTCTCGATTATGTGTATATGAGTGATCGATGGTGCGTTCTGAAGTAGACATTCTCGGGCTTTCTTCTGATCGCCCTTCATTGTGCCAGCTCCGTTTGGTGTCGGGAATTTTATACAGTAGTAGTAAGTCGAACAGGCAGCTTTAAATTCATATAAAAAGGGTCGACCAAGGAACCCATTATAGGAGGATGACTGGTCTACAACGAGAAAGTCTACTTGTCTCGTCATCCTCCTATTGGGGTCATCGACTGATACAAGTTCAACAGATAAACGTATAGTGCCTAGGGGAATAGTAACTGCATCCCCGAATCCTATAATTCTGTGATTACAAGGCTCAATATAGGATTCGTAGTCCCCTATCTGGTGTAAAGTAGTTTTGAACAGAATGTTCGTATATGCTCCAGTATAGACCAGCAATCTGTGAACTCGTGCATTCATGATGTTTGCGCTAATGACCAGGGAATCATTGTGTGGGGTCATGATTCCTTCCAAGTCCTTCTGTGAAAAAGTCAGTTCTGCAGTGGGCTTGGTAAAGGGTCCTGCCTCGGTCTCCTTGATCTGGTCGATAACGCGCAATTTCGCCTTCTTCTGCCTCTTCGACGGAGGTGGCCTTCCATCTGTACAGCCTCCGGCTCGGCCAACCTCAGGCTCCAAAATGTAAACATCCCGCACTGGACCTGGCGGGGAAAGTAGGGCTTGCTGTTCCCGCCGGCGTCTCGGTCCGTCTCCTTCTTCGTTCTCATTCTGGTTCTCATTGTCTTCTCCATTTGCCCTTTGATCGGGCGCACGTGGTCTCTTTCCAGGGGCTCACTTCACAAATTCTGACAACTTGCCTTCTTCGTAAAACCTCCACAACTGTTTCATGAGATCTTGACACTCGCTTGTGAAATGTCCCGTCGCCTGATGATAAGCGCAGTACTTGTTTCTGTTCGTTCTCCACGGGTCCACCTTGAGCTTTTTTGCCGGTGGCAACTCTCCAGTTCCCTTGACCGCGTTGAAAAGTTGGTCAATGGACACAGTCATCACCTGGTTTAGTTTTTCCGCCAACTCGGTTTCTTCGAATGACTTCAAGTTTCTGGGGGTTCGGTATTTTCCCCCACTTCCCCTGACCGGGGCCGTCGCCTTCGGTGCTTCCTTAACCTCTCCCATGGATTTCTTCAGGGCTTCTTGCATGGCCACATATATCTCGGCCCTGCTCCAAAACTCCGCATAAGTTGTCGGACACGCTAGCTGCATCTCTTTCCATAAATCTGATCCTTTCTTCAATCCTGCCATTGCGGTAATCACCTTGGTATCTTCGGTGACTGGCTCTCCCTCTAGCAAAATCTTGTCGAACGGTTCGAGGAATTGTTGATCAGATTCCTCCGGTTCCTGGGCAAGATTTGTCAGTCGATGCTTCTGCGTAAAATAGGATGCTGCCCCAGAAAAGTGCAATAAAAACTCTCGGCTTAACTGCATGAAAGAAGTGATCGATGCAGGGGGCATTGCGGTGAACCATCAGTGTGCATGATCTCCAAGTGTAAGAGGAAAGTTCCTACACTGGGTCGCATCAGATGCTCCCATAGAAATCATGTAATCTGTAAACTTGGACATGTGCACCTTCGGATCTGACGTTCCTTCATACAGATTAGAAGCCGGGAACTGAATCTTTGGCTGAACAGGCGCCGAAAGTATTGCTGCTGACAGGGGTGAAACTGGGATCTGTATCGCCGGGTTGCTCTCTGGGCGTAATGATACTTTGACCTGAAGGTCTTTAATGGCCTTCTTCATTGATTGTAAGATTTCATCTGAGGCCTCCGCACCTCGACGGGGTACCCGTTCCTCTCGCTCTTGGCGAGGGGAGCCGGACATCCGGTCACTCTGGTGCGACCTCGCTAGAATCATACTTGCCTTGCGTATGCCTTCAGGGCCAAGTCTTTCCACCGCCGGCCAGCGTAGTCTTTCTCGGATTGTATGATGTCTTCCCTGATCTGGATCAGGCATTCTACTGGGTCTCCCTCGATCTACCTCTGGTGCTCCATCAGGTCTCCTTTGGTCTACTTCTAGAACTCTACTAGGGGGTCGATAGGTCGTCACAGATGGGCCCTGTGACCTGCATTCCCATCGTTCAACAGGCCTACTTTGCGGGGTTCCCTGACTTGACTCGTCCATCACACTCCGCGCTCTTCCTCTTTGTGGGCCCAAATGATCCGCTCCTTGTGGGCCTAGACGATCCTCCATTCTTGGCCCCAATCGGTCGGTCACCTTCTGCTTCCCACGCACCTCACGCTTTCTTCTTTGTATGCTGTCAGCCTCGGTCTCTGGTAAACACTGATCGACCCATTGAAGAACGTGCCTTTGATCAGGTTGAGTACCAGACGGACCGGCTGCACCTTGTTGCTGCTCCTTTAGCACTCTGCAAAGAGCCGTCACGCGTGAAATGTCTTCTGGGTTCTGTAGGAATGGGAGTAATTCAGATAACCCCTGCATATAGTTCTGTCCGACTTGAGCTATCGGGACTCCAGTTGGTTCAGCTTGTTGTTGAGTTCCTGCGACACCTTGAACTGCTGTAGAATGTTCAGGTGCCGGGGTTCTCTGATTGAGCTGGTTATTATTCCTCCCGTGAGACGTCATCCTTGGTTGTGAAACTTCCCTCGACATTTTACGTAATGTCAACTCCTTTCTATGAAGCAGGTTAAATTATTGTGCAGCTGGATACACAGATAGGCGAGCAGCTGAAAATAGGCGACCAGCAGTTCTGGCGAACAGCTGAGCTGGTGGGCAAGCCGAGCAGGTGAAACAGGCGACCAGGTGAGCAGGTGAACATGTGACCAGGTGAAAAACAGGCGACCAGGTGTGAAAACAGGTGACCAGGTGTGCAAACAGACGACCAGGTGGATTTTCTTCAGCCTTCAAGCGAACAACTTGTGCTCCTTCAAACCTTCAAACGAACAGGTGTATATCTTCAAGTATTCAAGCGAGCAAGTGTGTATCTTCAAGCGAGCAGGTGGTGAATCTTCATCACAAACCCAAATTTTGCAGTTTCCACTCCAGAATCCTTCAAATTCCAACAACCGAAGGTTCAAAGCCCCCTTCCTCTAGCGCCAAATTGTTAATGAAATCTCCGCAATGGAAGCGTTTATGTGGCTAACGAGTGCGATTTCACTAACAATCGATCAAGAACAGTTAAATGGAACTGCAAATTGCTTGATTACGTGAAGATTTCGACAGAGCTTCGATGAGGCTAAGAAAACTTGTATTATTATGAAAATGGTGGCCTATTTATAGGCAAATACATAAGCAGGTGGTGGCACACGCTTTGCCACGCTTATTCTGAAGCTTACACGTGTCCCTAACCGCCTAAACAAGATAATTACACAAGAAAATTGGCTGAAAATGATGAAAATGTAATCTGGGCGATCTTCTTCAAATCAGGCGAGCAGTACTTCAACCCTGGCGACCAGCACCTTGGGCGAGCAGGTGAGCTGCTCGCCAGTTATGAGATTTGCAAGGCCTGCTCGCCTATTATGAGCAAATAGGAGAGCAGGTGGGCTAGGCAGGGGGTTGGACGAGCAGGTGAGCTGCTCGCCCCTTCCTCTTTGCACTGCTGCTCGGCCATTTCTTGCTTGTTTGACGATTCTTCTTTTCTCGTATTGATCTTCTTGAACTTTGCCCTTAATCATCATGTTTGATTAGTTGTTTTGGGACACGTCATCCGGTATTCCACTGATTACTTCCTTAATCATCTGGATTAGATTATTGCATCAACACAGGCGAATTGAGACATATTCTTCCATAATTCTAAAAAACTAAGGTGTGTATTTATCAATATTCATATGACAACAAACAACTCATAAAAACTTAATATATGATCGTATTAATAAGAATGTGTTTTTAATGATAAAAAAGTTAAGCAAGTCAAACTTCCTGTTAGTACATTATAATGGGTAAACATATTTTTATATATTTTATCTTATATTTGAATAAAAATTATATTAGACATTATTATAAATGAGAGATAAGCCTTATAGTATTTGTAGTTTAAAAAATATAATTAAAATAGTATTTTGTCCCACATATAAATTAGCTCACAAATCACTTTATTCTTAAACTAGATGAATTCTCGCGTATTACACAGAATATTAGTAATTGTATATATAATATTTTTATAATAAAATAAAAAATAAATGTTAAAACAAATATTACTGAATTCTAATAGATATTTACTTTTTTAATTCTAAAATTTTATTTTATAAAATTTACATTAAATACTTTTTTAAGTTATAAATACTGATAAAATTAAATATAATATAATTTTTATTTATTTAATAAACTATTTAAACCATGACGAATTTTAGAAATCTATTGATTAATTAAGTTAATATGCTTTACAAATTAAAATATGTGTGTGTATAAATATAAGTAAAAATAATAAAATATTTTATTTTAATTTAATTTTAGTTAAAAAAATTTATTTTAATATTAAACTCACATTTTTTGATATAATTAACTTCCACACCAAAACTAAAAATTACAAATCAACCAAATTATGTCATACCATTAAATTTGATCACATTATGACACATATTAAAACTTATAACTCTCTATTACTCTGTTTCAAAAGATAATATATAATTAAATTTTTTTATATCTTTTGTATGGGAGTTGACTTATAAATAATATATACAATAGTTCTTGACGTGGTCGTATTATTCACCTTAAGTGAATGAAATAAAAGAAAGAAGTCTTTATGTATGATTATTAGGAGAATGAGATGCAATTTACAAGTCGTTGTTACTGATGAATAGTGAATTGTGCAATATTTTTAAAACAAAAATAAAATATATAGAAGGATTAATATTACTTGACATTACAAATTTTAAATTCATGTATAATATAAAATAATTAATTATATTAATATAAATAAAATATATATACCGTGCATAGCACGGGTGAAAAAACTAGTAATTATTAATTTCAAAACATTCATACAAAACTATAAATACATAACATTGAATAAAATGTTATGTTTGTAATTAGGGGTGCATTCTTTTAATACACATACAATGATGATATACAATTTTAAAACTAACTTAAAATAGGAATAATAGTTATACTCTTTCTATTTTGTACCCGAAAACTCCACATAGTTTCGTCACTCTCTAGTGATTGATTATGATAAATATCTTAATCCCTTATATTTCAGAGTTCTTTTTAATTCTACGTGTCTTTTCCACAGTTCAGCAATTTAAAATTCTGAAATTCTAGCGTACGGTTATATTTTTACAGTTTATTTATCCTGCGTGGCACAATACACCAATTTGAAAATCCTTTTCATTAATTTTTTTATCGTGCGTGGCACAATTCACCAATTTTTATCGTGCGTGGCACAATACATTTTAAATTACATTTTTAAGACATGGTTATTTTTAACAATTTAAATTTAAATTTTTACAATTTTAATTTAAAATCTTAAAATAAAAAATTTGAATATACTATAATTTTAATAATATATCAAAAACATAATTATTAATTTTTCTTAACCACCTACTAATAATTTATTTTTCACAGTTTTATCCTGCGTGGTTTTCCACAATTCACCAATTTAAAAATCCTTTTCATTACTTTTTCTTAACCACCTACTAATAATTTATCAAAATTTTAACTTTATTTAAATTAAATGTACTTACATTGCAGGTATGACTCTCCAATTAAACATAAAAAAATGCCGAAAAATTAAACACAGTTATAATTTATTATTTAAAAATAAGTTTGACGTTTTTTATATAATGAAATTCTAAAATCTTATCAATTATACATTTAGATTAGGTAAATTTTACATTTTAAATTACATTTTTAAGACATGGTTATTTTTAACAATTTCAATTTAAATTTTTACAATTTTAATTTAAAATCTTAAAATAAAATATTTGAATATACTATAATTTTAATTTTAATAATATATCAAAAACATAATTACTTTAAAACTAAATTTACCTACTGTTACGTGAGTGGTGGAATCTCCACATAAACTAAAAAAAATTGTCGAAAAATTTAAAAACAATTTGAATTTTCAAAATCAGAGTAATGTTAAACTGACAATTACTTACGGTTCTTTACAGTTATTAGGCTTTAGGTTATCACGTCTCCACATAAACTACAAAAATAAACTGCAGAAAACAAAAATTATCTACTTACATTCTAAAACATTTGTCAATCATTTCACAATTTTTTCTTATGCATTATGTCGTCCAACTTTTCTTTGTTACATGAAGTTAATTTAGACAAGGAAACATGGAGAGTGAAGGTGAAGGTGGCACGTTCTTGGATGGTACTCTCAAGAGATGCAAACCAAAAAAATGTTTATTGGAAATAATACTATCAGACGAAAAAGTAAGTTTTTTTCACATAGTTATTCACTTTAATGTATATTTGTTATGGTTTCATAAAAAATAATCAGACATACATTTTAATACATATTTTATTTTTTATGTAGGGAACTAAAATACAGGCAACTATACAGAAGTATTTAATAAAAAGGTTTAAGAATATTGTTCGGAAAGGACAAACATATGAATTGTATAACTTTGTTGTTGAAAAACCTGAAGGTCCGATATTGCATACCAAACACCCATACAAAATTATCTTCCACCATTACACGGAAATGAGGAGATCTGTTGCACTTGAAGTAACGGCACCACAATACGATTTTATATCTTTTACAGATATCCAACATCAATCTGATCACGAAGATAGAATACTACGTGGTAAAAAAACTCACTTTTCAACTATGTTGTGAATTTAATAATCTAATATAAATTTTTAATTGTAGATGTAATAGCAGTCGTTACTGATATTTTCCACGTGGAGCCCGTGCATGTGAACAATAGAATGACCAATAAGTTGGACATCGAGCTTCAGGATAGAAGGTTACGTGCTCACTCGACTATTTTTTTAAATCTTAATCTCTTATATTTCACAGTTTATATTCATCCGACGTGGCTACTTTAAAAATCCTCTATTTTGAAATTCTCAAATTCTTTCACTTATATATTAAAATTTTGTGGTAGTTATTGCTAAAACTATAAATGATTTCTCCGCTTTGTTTACATTTTCGGTATTATATATTCATCCACATTTTCACAATTATTTTGTGATTCCACCATGCTTGATGTTATTTCACAGTAATATATTTTTTATATTTCTTTGGGTTAGAATTTAAATTATTTTTACATTGTTAACGTAATTACTCTTTTTTTGGGTTTTCTTAATATTTTTGCAGCGGATTGAATTTTCAATCTCCCCAAAAATAACATACAAATTTTAATTCGGATTTGTTAGATATGAATTTAAAGCAGCGTGTTTTTCACGGATCTGCCTCTCTCGCGCAGTGTGGCAACCAGTGGGCGGACGCATAGATCGGTGTACGAGCGCGTCCATGACCATTGGTGGAGATGGAGAGACGGAGTCCGTAGGAACTAAAACGACACCGATCTGGAGGGAAAAGATCAGGCTACCAATGCGCTCCTATACCAGATCAGTGTGGCGACGCGTCAGCCGTTCAGAACGGGGGCCGACTTCACCGGCAACGCCTCCCGCATCCTCAGTCGTCTTCTCGCCGCTCCCTGTGCCCGGAACATGGTTGAATTTTTTGTTTTTTGATATTTTTTATATTTTCTTTGACATTTTGATAAATGTAATTGCTGATTTTTAGGTTGAGAATTTTAGATTTTAAATTTTATGAAGTATTTTTGTAGATTGTTCAGATTTTTTAATATTTTTTCCTATGAAAACTTTACTGTTAATTTTCTTTATAGTCGAATTTTGCAGTTTCAACATCAAGTTAGTAAGGATGTTCATTTGTATAGAAATGGATTTAAAAGATTTTATGAATGCTTTCATCTGCATATGTTAATGATAGTGTTCAATTCTGTTTTCTCATTTATGATTCCACGTATTTTTTAAATTAATATGAACTTTAAATTGTATATAGTGAAGGATAGAGACCATGTCAATAATATTTTATTTTAGTGCACCAATAATATATTTTATTACATAAATCCTTTATTAATATTACAAATTTATTCTTTTTAAATATGCTCACTCAAATCCTACTATTATTTCAATATAATTATTATTATTTCAAAATAATTATTTAAAATATAATAGAATATTATTATTATTTCAATATAATTCAAATTTAAATATAATAGAATATTGTTTCAAAATAATTATTTAAAATTATAAAATCCTATTGCACATAGATTTAAATTTTAATATTTTAATTTTATTTTAATACTTTAATTAAAATATTAATCCATCTGCCTATTAATTTAAAAAATTTATTTAAATTTAAGATTTTAAAAACTTTTTCAACATCATACTCTCCAAAATTCCCATTAACACGTCAACTGCCTATTACACATTTTTTTTAAAAAAATTCAGCATTATCCTTATCCCACAATTCTCTCTCATACGACAACTGTCTATTAACTTTTTTACAATTTAAATTTAAATTTTTTATTTTTTTAATTTAAATTTTTAAAAAATTCATCAAAATAAATTTATTTTAATCTTAATTTTTAATATTTATCAGTTTTTACGAATTCAACATGGCTACCTCGACGGTTTTTAATTTTAAAATTCTTAAATCTCGCATATACATTTAAGTTTTAATATATTAATCAACCAACTGCCTATTCATTTAAATTTTTCATTTAAATTTAAACTTTTAAAAATTTCATACAACATCATCCTTATCCCACAATTCCCACTACTCAACTGCCTATTAAAATTTTTATAATTAAAATAAAAAATTAAATTTTTTTATTTAAATTTAAACTTTCCCGCGTAGTACGCGGGTCATGTACTAGTATAATTATAAAGTATGGTTCTTAACAATAAAAATTTTCTGGGTGCATTTTCTATATAATTATATTTATAATTCTAATCTCACATTGTTGTGATAACTCAAATTTTAATGAGTTTCCCTTGTAACCTTGCTAAAAATAATTGTTTAGCAAATATTTCCAACATTCGAAATTTTATTTTAAAAAATATTAAATTTTTCAAATAAAAATTTAAATTTCAATCAATATTGTCATATCTAATAGGTGATCAAATCAGACTGGACAAATTTATTGTCATTCAACCATTAAAATAATAACGTATTATTTTTAAAATTATAACTTATAAATTTCAGGCAAAACTAATTTTGAAAATTGCGAGACTTGTTTAATAAAATTAATAATTAAAATACTAAATAAATGGAATAAGAATATGTCATGGATCAAACTTTAAATATTAATAAATAGTGATCTTTTACTAAAAATGATTCAATCTTTTCAACCAATTTAATTCAACTTCACATGTGATTTTTTTAGGATAATTTGAACACTCTCATAATCAATTTCAAGTTCGATCCAATTCTAAAGTCACTAGTTTCGACTTTCAAGCATCCAGTAGATTCAAGAATCTTGCTTTCAAGTCCCAAGTAGATTAACAATCACAACTAGATTCAAGAATCTTGCTTTCAAGTCCAAAGTAGATTAACAACCATCAAGTAGATTCAAGAATCTTGCTTTCAATTCCAAAGTATATCAACAACCACAACTCAACAAAGCATTGAAATGATAAACAACTAGTATGTTACAATTACACATATAGTATTTCATTACACTTAATAAGTACTATAATTCTTTTCTTACACACAGAAAGAGCACAGCACAACTAATGCCTAATCTGGGACAGCATAGCTCTAGCATCCTTGCTATTAGGCCTCTCCTTAGGATTATCCACAGTACAAAAGCAAGCAACTTTGAGCACCAACAACATCTGCTCCTCATACCCGTTTCCCACCAGATTCGGGTCAATCGCCCTCTTCGGGTCATCCGACGTCATCACATTCCTCATCCACTTCACCAGTATCAGCTCATCCGTGTTCTGAAAAAACGGGTCCGACGGCATCTTTCCCATCACTATCGCCCCCAGCACCACCCCGAAACTGTAAACGTCACACTTATCGGTAAATTTGAGCGTCTGGTGATACTCCGGCGCTATGAACCCCAGCGTTCCGGCCACTTTCGATGTTGACACGTGCGTATTCGAATCCGGCATCGACTTGGCAAGCCCGAAATCAGAAATTCGGGCCTCCATTTCGTCGTCCAACAGAATGTTGGCGGGCTTCAGGTCTCTGTGGATTATGCGGGGCGTGTGATTAGTGTGGAGGTACTCGAGCCCGGATGCGACCCCCAGTACAATTTTGAATCTTGCGGGCCAATCCAATTCCCTTTCGCCTTGGGAAACTAGTATCAGATAATCGTGAAGGCTTCCATTTTTCATGTACTCGTAGACCAAGTAATGGCAATCGGGCCGCGGCAGATGGGCCAACAGGGGAAGCAAGTTCCGGTGCCGGATATGGCCCACTGTTTGGATCTCCGACCGGATTTGCCTCATTTTCTTGTTCAGAAGCTTGCTGTCGTCTTCGGTCAGCTCCTGATCTGCGTCTGACCGTTGGATGATCTTCTTGATTGCAATTTCTTTGCCGCCGCTGTCGGGTAAAACTGCCTTGTAGACTTCTCCGCAACCGCCTTTTCCGATGACTGTAAGGGATGCTAATCCGTCTTCGCTTTCCAAGAAGGCTAGATCCTCTGTATTTTTTATCAACGGGCTGAAGATTTTCAGGCCCGTGTCCTTGCTACGCCCGAAGATCAAGAACCGGAATAGCCGGTACACCAATGAAAAGATGAATCCGGACAAGATTCCGCCGAAAACTCCGGCCACGAATCCGATTACCAGGCCGACTATTCTCTTCTTTCTGCTCTTCTTCTTGTTCCTGTGGTGGGCTGGTTGTGCGGCTGGCGCCGGTGACGGGCCCGGGGCGGATGCCGGCGACATGGCGGATCTGCTTTGGTTCCGGAATTCAGCGAGGATGTAGCGTTTTGGGATTGTGCTCTGTTCATCGGTCAACGCAGGGGATTGATGTTGATCGAGATCGATATTCGTCGACGGAATTGGGCCCTCCAGTAAACTGTTGCCGGAGATGTTGATGAATCTGAGATTCCGGAAAGATTTCAAAGAGATTGGGACTTTTCCGGCGAACATATTGTCAGCAAGATTGAGTTTTTCCAGGTTGGGAAAGTATTTCAAGAACTTCAAATCCCCTGTGAACTTGTTACCTGACAAATCAAGAACCCGGAGGCGGATTATCCACGATAACCCCGGTGGGATGTCGCCGGAAAGCTGATTATTTCCGAGGTTTAGGACTTCGAGGTTCTTCAATTCGAAGATATGAGATGGGATTTTGCCAACTATTTGGTTGCTGGGTAAGGAGAGTTCTTTGAGCTCTGTTAACTTGCAAATGGCAGGGGAAATTCTGCCATTGATGTGCTGAGAGTCAATGACTAGACGGGTGATCCTGAGAGCGTATGAATTGTTAACGATTCGTGGTTCGCAGAATATTCCGGTGGAGTCACAGGGATTCTTCGCCGGAGCGCGGAGGAAGCCGAGGTCTTTGTGTACGAGTAAGAAGGCTTCATGGTCGGAGGGGAGGAGAGATGGTGGTGTTGATTGAACAAGGAGAGCAAGTGAGAGAAGAAAAAGGAGTGAGAAATGAGATTTGAGTGGAATTAAGGCCATTGTTTTTCTGAAGTAACGGAGGCGGCCAGGTGGTGGCAGCCGTCTCCGGCGACGGAAGTGGAGGTTGAAGTGGTGGAGGGTGTATTTTTATGATGGAGCACTGGCGTTGACAGTTCAAGGAAGTGTTCACTGGGGGCCGTGTGGAAAAAATTGGGTTGACCCCTTAATTTCCTATTCTACCCCTACTCTTTCCACTTTTGGAATTTTATGAAATTATATATAATTTCCCAAGTTACTGCCGACGAATTATTTAAAAAGAGAGTTTATAGATTTTTATGTCCCTTAACTTTGCTCTAGTTTGATTTTAGTTCTCATGGAATATATATTTTGAAATTAGTCCTGTAAGTTTTAATTTTTTTTAAATTTGGTCATTTTACCTGCTATAGCAGATAACCTAACATGTAACCCATGATTTTTTTAATTTTATTTGTTTTTTACTAAACACATGATATATATATATATACAATCATAATTAATTAATAATCAAGCTCTATAATTAATTTACACATACATCATATAGCTATGTATGTATATATCTAGATTTATAATTAATTAATATTTTATAATATAATAAATACTACACTTAATTTTTAAACAACTATTTAATTATAATAATCATACTAATTATATAATTATTAAACAAATAACACACATATACAATTTTCAAGAATTTGGCATGTGTATGTTCTTTTTTAAATTATTTTGCTTTATCATAAAATTTATTAAGATATATATATATATATATATATAATATTGTGTATATATACATTAATATATAATAATATATATAGAGGAATTATATACGTATTAAGATCTTTAAAAAACTAACTAATTTAATTATGATATAAAATTATTTTATTGTGATCACAAATACATAATTCTTTAAACTGTATAGGTAATAATTTTGTCATAATATCTAGTTAGAATATTTTTTTATTTTTAATAATGATATAATAAAGATTTCACTTAATTTTTTTCAAATAATATAATATTTTTAACTTGAGTATTATTTCAATTTTATAACTTCATGTAAATATTATTTAGGCTTTTATATATCCATGTTATATATTTTAATTTATTATAATATATTATTTACTATTTGTAATGATAATATTTGTATTTAAAAAAGTGAAATCTTTATATATCTAAGTAATTAAGAATAAAAAAAATATTCTAACTAGATATTATGACAAAAATATTACCTTTATAGTTTAAAAAAATCTGTATTGTGTTCTAAATAAAATAACTTTTATATCATAATTAAATTAGTTAATTTTTTTAAAAGGCCTTAATACGTATATAATTCCTCTACATATATTATTATATATTAATGTATATGTACACAATATTATATTTTATATATATATCTTAATAAATTTTATGATAAAGCAAAATAATTTAAAAAATAACCTACACATGTCAAATTCTTGAAAATTGTATATGTGTGTTATTTGTTAATAATTATATAATTAGTATAATTATTATAATTAAATAGTTGTTTAGAAATTAAGTGTAGTTTTTATTATACTATAAAATATTAATTAATTATAAAGCTAGATATATACATACATAGCTATATATGATGTATGTGTGTATATAAATGTCATGTGTAAATTAATTATAGTTTGCTTAATTGATAATTAACTGTGATTGTATATATATGTCATGTGTTTGTAAAAAATAAAGAAAATTAAAAAATATCATGGGTTACCTGTTAGGTTACCTACTATAGCAGGTAAAAGGACCAAATTCAAAAAAAATTCAAACTTATAGGACTAATTTCAAAATGTGTATTTCATGAGAATCGAAATCAAACTAGTGCAAAGTTACGGGACGTAAAAATCTATAAACTCTTAAAAAGACTTTGTGCTTCAATTTTTACTGAAAATAAAGCGAACATGTTATGATTTATTTTAACTCCCGTGAAAAAATTAATTAAAAACGAATATGAGCTTGAGAGCAAATATGCAAATAAATTAGATCTAAGCATTACGTGAAATTTTGTTTCGATTTAGATCTTACTATTGCTATTTGCATGCATACATGTAAGATAACAATTATCATGCAATTGTGATATTGAGTTCTAATCTCCAAGTGACAAATCAAGGAACTAGGCGAGATTCATTACCTTAGCGAGAAGCTCATCTCGTCTGAAACTCATCAGAGAAGATGTTCAAAATCAACTGAATACGCTCATATTAAAAAGGGAGATCAAATTGTCATACATAAGGCACAAAGCCTCTCTACCATATTTGGTTAGAAATTATTCCTTGTAAGGTCATCTTTTGACACCAATTACGTGACGCCTAACTATTGGTCGAGGTCTGTCCACAAGGACAGATCTCATGTAAGATAGTTAACGTCAAAATTCATTCATTAAATGCATGGATAAGACAAGCTTTTAAGTCGATTCTAAGAGACAAGTTGTAAACTATAAATAGAATCTCAATAGACCCAATAAAGAATTTCAACCTTCAAGTACAAATCTCATAAGACTTGACAAATCTCGATATTCTTGTTATTTATTATATATTAAATCACTCGATCATCAATATTTATTTGTTGTTCTATATCACCACCACATTAAAAATTCAATTATCACGATTAAATATTTAGCGTCCAACAAAAATAATTTTACTGGTTGAGCCAAAATTTTGGCGATAATTTGCTTAGTAAGGTTGGAGATGATCTTAGTTATTCTTTTGTTTTAAATTTAAAAAGAAAAAAAAAAAAGAACCAATATCAGTCATCGCAGTCTATATCTTTAAAAGACATATTTATGGTCATCCAAGTCCCTGTCCCCACGAACTTCACAGAAAAGAATTATCCATATCCCCACCCCACCGTGGAACCCGTCTCCGTGCAAATTCTCTGCTCCCTATTAATTTTATTATTTTTTTAAAAATTATTAACGTTTAGTAATCATTATTAACAAATATAAATATGAAAATATAAAAATTTTTAATTTTAAAAAATAGTTAAAATTCAAAATATAAATTTGAAGTATGTTTAAAATACAAAATATAAATTTAAAGTATGTATAAAATATAATATATAAATTTAAAGTATGTATGAAAATTTAAAATGTAAAATATATATTAGTTAATTATTATTTTATTTACTTATGTTTTATATATTATATATATTTGTGTATATATACATTTATATACTTACAAAAATAAATGAGTCCCACGGGAAATGGGACAAAAAATACAATCACCGACTTCATCTGCGGGGCAAAAAAAAAACTCCATTCCCGTCCTAGATTCCTAGTGCCAAGTCAACCTGATCTAAAGGTATTTTCTGTGTATGAAACCGTTAAAATTGATCATTAATATTTTTGTTATTATAAAAAGGGTAGCAACTATGTATGTAAAGAAAACGTGCATTTAATTAAAATTTACTGCACGACACATTTTATGTTGCATTATCTACTTATAATATCTAATTTTAAATTATCTAATAAGGAGCTGCATGGAATCATCCTCCAATAAAGGGTCAAATTGGTCAGAATCAAATATAGCTGCAGAACATTTCACATTTGGAATGATTCGGATAACTTATTAGTCAAGCATGAGGTCTTGACTTATATAAGTTAAAAAATATTATTTGAATTTATAAAATAAAATTTGAAAATATAATATATTAACTTTAAAAATAAATAAAATAAAATTATTATATAAATAAGATAATAAAACGAATTGTCAAAAATAATTTAATTAAGAAGTATTTGAATAAAACTATTTAAACATATCTAAAGTCTGAAAAAAATTAAATAAATCAAATAAATTTAAAAAAAAAATTTAAGAAAACTATAAAAAAAATTCAAAAAAAAAAATCAAATAAATTTAAAAAAATTAAAAAATAGGCTAAAGCTTTAAAAAATCTTTTTTTTTTTAAATTCAATTAACTTTCATAATAATGAAACTAAAAATTAATTATATTTTATTTTATTTATCTTGAATTAAATTTTGAGTTTTTTTTTTAAATTAATATCTTAGTTTAACTATTTTTTATGATTTAGTTGGATTTTTTAAATACTTTTTTATGAAGATTTAATTAACTTATTTTTAGATTTTATTCATTTTTTATTTTTTTTATTTATTTTAATTTGACTATTTAAATATTTATTTGATTTTAAAAAAATTATTAGAATTTAATATATTTTTTTAGTTTTTAAATTACTATTTCATGTGTAATTTTTAATTTTTATTATAATAATTGACCGATTGAAATTCCAAGAACTAATTTTAAAATTAAATAACTTAAAAAACTAAAATATAGTCAATTAAATTTATAAAAGAATAAATTAATTCGTCTCATAGTAAGATAAATGGTTTGCATGTGATGGGGGACGCCACCAAAAATGAAAGGGTGGTGTTTTAGTAAATGATGCCGCTTACCAATAATAACCGATGTCGTTGTAACGGACGACGTCTCTCGTCCAATGGAATTCCAAATCATATTAAGATAAATGGTTTGCATTATAGATAATAGTGTGAAGAAAAACATAGTTAATATTCACTCCGTTCCACAATAAATAGACCCACAATAAATAGTCTTATTTGTTTAAATGTGATTTAATGCAACATGTTGAAAATATATTATAGGAATATTGTCAGGTTAATTTATGAATAAAGTAATTATTTATAAAAAGTATATTTTCCTCTTTCTATAAATAATCATTTTATTCATAAACAGACATCATAATATTTCATAATACACCTTAATTTATTTCATTAAATTATGTACAACATTAAAACTATTTATTATGGACGGAGGGAGTAGGATTTTCTCTGAAATACATTCTCTCCAAACACACGATAAATGATACATCGTGCTCTCAAGACGCAATTGGTCTTAGATAAAGTTTTGTATGAAAATGGTTCATGATAAATTTACCATGAACCAGTTTTAAAGTATCAAACATTTGATCAAGAATATCAAAAATCTCATCAGATATATCAAAAGTCTTGATCAATGATATTATATTATAATTATTATAGATTTTATTGACCTCAACTTTTGATACCGTTGATGATTATTTTGATACATTTGACAAACTATTTGATACTTTAAAATAATTTTATGATAAATTTATAGTGAATCATTTTCATATAAAACTGTTTTATACTTTATAATTTTTTGGAACTTGCAATATATTTGCAATTCGTTTTGGAAACAACAATATTTAAATAAGGATGCTGATATTCTCCCCACCCCCACCTTTTTTGAGTTGTTCAACATCCTCTTCATATGTATAAGACCGAATTCATTCGATTTCTAAAAAAGATTATTAATCCTTAACTTTTCGAGGAATCCTTCATCAGTGGTTGTGAATGACTGATTTTTTCAATCTTTTCACTACAATTTTCGTTTAGGGCATCTCCAACGATCCTCCATAATAGAGGATACAGAGGATTTAAAGTATTTCACCTCTCCAACAATACTCTAAAAATCATATGGAAGATGAAAGATCATCCAAAATCCTCTATATTTGGAGTACTACATCCTTATTTTGGAGGATGGTTTTAATTACAATATTGTCATTTTCTTTTCTTTTTATTTCCATTATTTGCTCATTATTTTATTAAATGATGTATTACACCATGAAATCTTCATTAAAAATTAAATTAATTATTTTTAATATTACAAATATCACATTTTATGGGATATTCTTGATTTTATATGTCTTTTCTTTTTATTTTTTTCTCAAATGAATATTAAATTAAAAAATAATATCCCATAGAAAATAAATATTACACAACTTTAACAAAGATTACAATAATTTTCTAAAATGCATATTAAAACAATAACACACTTGAATTTGATAAAGTAATGAAAACATAAATAACTTAATCCTACAATTAAAACAAGTGAATTCAAATAAAGAAAAATGAAATACATAAATTAAAAAAGCATGGAGTGTTAGATTTCCAAATTTATTATTTGTAAACGATTATGATTGTCCTATTTTATATGGATGCATGTATCTTCTAATATTTTATATAACATAATTTAATTTTAAATATATAAAATTATTTAAAAAATTATCTCAATACCATTTAATTGAGTTGAAAATATTAATTAAATAATTTAATAATAAATTACATAAATTATTAATTATTTAAATGTGTTAAGTTAATTAAAAAAAAGAAAAAAATAGAAAATATAATAATATAGAGTGTTGTTGTTGGAGAAGATTTTTTATATAGAGTACTTCAAAATAGAGGACATTGTTGGAGATGTCCTTAGTTCACCACTCATATCTTCCAAAATTAAATCTTCCTCACAAACTAAAATTCACATTTGCTAATTTAACCCCCCCCCCCCCTCCCCTCATTCAAAGAATATGTGGGAGCAAGATTTTTCACCACCACAATCGTTTCTACCACCACCGACCACTACCATACTCGTCTCTTCCATGCCGACGAACAAAATGTATAAAAATTTTGATTTCTCTTTTTTGGTATTTATTAAAGTTCTGGTATTGAATGAATTTGAATGATTTATGATTTTGAATGAGTTTTTGTTGTAAAAAAATCAATTGAAAATCATAAAATTTTGTTGGAAAAAATCGATTGAAAATCATGAATAAATCGCTGGAGACATTTGTTCGGCTCTGGTTGTTCGAACAAATGCTATTTGTTCGAACAATTTAGTCGAATAAATAGCATTTGTTTGAAAATCTTTGTTCGAATTTTTTTTATAAACAAATGCATTTGTTCATAAAAATTTGAACAAAATACATATTTTCAACAATTTTTTTCGAACATTATGCACTTGTTCCGTCAATCATTGTCGGACAAATATGTACAAAAAATTAAAACAAAATTTAAATTCGAGCAAATCATATCGCTAACTTTTCCACTTCCAGCGCATGTTTCAATTTATGGGTGACAATGGTTCAATTCCGGGATGACGGTCATGACTTTCTAAGTTTTGACATCAATAGTTCAACATTTTCTGTTCGAAAAAATATTGTTGAAGAATTGTAGAAAGGACATCGATCAAATTTTAGGATGAGAAATATAATCAAAGGATAATATTATCTTTTAAAATTTATTTTAGAAAGAGAAATGAAGGAGGTAAACAAGGTGGGGAGAATATCCTAATTCTTAAATTAATTTCTGCCTATTAGAAATCATAGTCCACTGACTATGTCCCAATATCTTCACTTTGCAAGAGAGAAAACGCTGACCTAAAAATTCTGCCACCGTCGTAGTGCGTGATTGAGATTTATTTAAGTGTTGAAGGTTTTGAAGAGAAGAACACATTCGCAATCAAATCTCTCATCATCATCTTCTTTCTTTTCATTTTCTCTTCAAATTTGTTGAAAAATATTAAAGTTTGGCGTTGATTGTGCAATTATGTCAATTCATAGGCTGATTCTTCCACCAAAACCCAGAAAAGATCTCACCCATGTTAGCCAGGCAAATGATGTTATTCGCTTGTTGCGCAAAATAATGGTGATGTCGCCCCAACCTTCTGTTGGCGTACACAACAACACTACATTGGGTATTCTTATGGAGATTGAAGAATAGTTTGTTGTTGCGCTCCACGTGTTCAAAAAAATGCATCACTGGAGTAGGTTCGTGATGAACGCCATCATTTATCATTGCGGGCGTTTGAATCAGGCAGCCTTTGGATCTGTCGTATTGGGCTATCACTCTCAACACTCTCTTGCAGTGGCTGTTTAGGATTGGTGATGGTGCAGCTGGAGAACTTTTTTTCAAAAGGTTTTTTGTATTGAAACTATGTGAGTTTAATGAATATTGATGTTCCGATTCTCACTTTGATTAGTAGTGTTTGTAACTTTACTCCTAGTTACGATCACTATTATTGCAGATGTTCTTTGCAAGAAAGATCCTTTACAAAAAAAAAAGGTTGGAAGAGTATTAATGAGTCCATGATGAACATCATTATCAATTGTAAAATATATATAAATGAGTAGACTTTGAGTTTGCTATCTTGGATAGAATGTAGAATATATTAGATTTTGGAGTTGTTATTTTGGATGAACTATTTTGTTTATGTAAGTCTAATGAATTTGTATTTTTTACTGTGATAAACATATATTGTAGATCGGGCCGAACTCTACTCCAAAATATTTGGATTAAATGTATGAATGATGTTTTACTATTCTTTGATTTGTGTGACTCTTGTATTTAGGGAACAGAAAGGTTAAAAAAATTTCAGGCAATCACTTTAGTGATGCATCCATTATGAACATCAAGATAGTGGTTGGTAGGCTCTCAACAGACATGTCATGGTCGGAAGCAAATTTTGTTTATAGAATTGTAAACATGCAGGGGAATCATTGGGTGTTATTCGAGTTAAGAATTGAGGAACAGTTAATAATGATATATGATTTTCTATGTGATGCACGACCGCCACCAAGACAGACAGTTTTGTTTGCACACTCGCTTCAGTGTTGTCCAGTTTATTAAGTGAGGTCAATGTGTTTGAGCCTCGCAATGTTATTGTTTCACCAAAAAAGTCATGGATCGTCGAAAAGTATCTTCGAACTCCTCAACAAACTAACTTCAGTGATTATGGAGTAATGTGCTTGAAAATGTTTGAGTGTATGACTTTTGGTCGATTTGTTGTGGAGATTGGCCCCAATTTATGTCACCGCTATAGTATGGATTTTTGTGCTGAGTTGTTCTCTTCACCTTTAATAGCGTAGGATGTCCAAGTGTTTGCAAGGACCAACATATCTTTTTGTGTCATGCATATTTTGTATAAATTTGGCAAGGGGGACGGCCTATTATGCTACAATATTATTTTGTTTAAACTAGCATCATTTTAAACTTCATCAGGTGTTGTTGGTTAGTTACAATGAATGTTAAATATTGTAAGCATGTGATGTCATTTGAACACCAGTAATCATATGCAATATTATTTGGGAAATGATGATGTATTTTGTTCAATTTCCTTTGTGTTTGAAATGGTCATATTGAATAGCAAAATTCATGTTTGGACAGTGGCAAAGTTAATGATAAAAATAAAGAGGCATAATTAAAGCTCGCACAAGTACATTCATATTATCTTAAACCACAAGTGTCTAGATAGTACAAGTCAACTCTTAATCCAAGCTCACTTATTTCAACAAACCCACATACCCTAAAACATACACAGTACTATGTTAAAGCATTTATTCGAAACTAGAAAAGAACGTAACATAAGCCGTTTGGATTAAAAGGATATGAGACGTCATAATTAAATCATCCTTACATGACAAAGAAAACCATTTGTAGGGGCTCCTAGAACTACAAGAGTTGGATGACTATCGGTTTGAGTGATTACTAATTTTAGTAGGTCTTGGTGGAAATGCATTTCTAGGAGGATATTGTGGGCGAGAACCTGAGGCACTTTATGATGGAGAATTAAACAAATTCCTTCTACAGGCATATTGTTTGTTCCATAAAGGAGAATCAACTTCATTTTCATCAGAGTCAAGAAGAACAATTGTTTCATTCATAGCACGTTAGAGGCTCTCATTTTCGGACGGAATGAAATCACTTATGTTGATCACTTCAATCACGTTTGACTCTGATGATGCAGGAATTACATCTTCTTTGAACAGTAATTTCATTGAATCAAGGAATGACTCTCCTTCTCGAAAATATGGCATAGCTAGTTGATCAAGCTACAAATATGTAGAATATTTAAATCAAGGAATGACTTTCCAAAATTAAATTATTTATTTAAATCATGTAAATAATTAATGAAATTCAAGTACAAAATACACATTTTCATCATCTTGAACCACTGTTTCTTAGTAGCAAATAGCCAAGCTCATCAACCTCAACACCTTCAGTTTTGGAACACTCCATAAAGGCGCCAAAACAAGAAAATCAAGATGCGCTTCTCCATCTTCGAATGACTATTTTAAAAAAACAAATGTGATTCACATTTGGTATTGCAGTGACAATGACATGATAATTGACTGCATGTCGACCAGCCCAATTACCTTGGTGCTTTTGTTGAACCAAGCAATTGATGAAACATGATTCCATCTCATAATTCCATAGGCCGTTGAAGAGAATTTCTTTTTGAGATAGAATTTTAGTTGGAGCCATATTTTTTTGGTTTGTTTTATGGAGTTGGTAATGAGACACAAATGTACATATAGTGGTGCCCAATTTATAGAACTAAACCCATATACACTATGAATTTTATATAATTATAAATGTGTATTCTTTGGTCAAAGTCTAACACCTATAAAAGATGAACAATCACTCAACCTGCAAAAGTAAATAAGATGTGCATGTCCCACCCTAGCTATGTAGGTATCACATGCATATATATAAAGAGAAGAATCCAAAAGCAACTATACTAATACATCATGATTTTGAGAGAATCAAACGTTTGTTTGAATCGTCCAAAATGACATGATAATAAAGTACATATGTCTTGACATAAAAGAACAAAAGTTCATAAGTGACTAGACTTAACTCTGCCAAAACACAGTGGTCAGCACGTTCACAATCACAACAATACAAAAATGCTTACAAGGCTTTTCCAATCAACACACTCAACACAACTAGCACAACACAAATGAACATTAATACAATACAAATAAACAACCAAACCAATGAAGTAGATGGTGACCTATTATTGATAATGAGGAAGCAAAGCGGATTAGGTGATGCATTGTCGCTGGCTGCAGTAATTGCACCATCCTTCGGACGACATTGTAGAGCATTGTCGATGCAATCAATCTCAGGTCTCGAATTGGAATGCAGTGAACTAATACTCGAGCTTTCGGATGCAATATGTGGGTCATCTTGGATATATTAATCACACTGAAAAAAGTTGCACTTATTTTTGGAGTTACATGGACATATGCAGTAATACCCGTCAGGGCATGTCGACTTAGGAACAGCCAAACGACGAAACATCGATTGTTCCCACAAGGACACCGTGGTGGATTAATTGGACACTTTCCTGGGGCCATTTCTGCAGTCGCACAATGCAAAATTCAACATCACCCAATTCAGTAGCACAATGTCAGTTATTACATCAATTTGCCACACCAATATATAAAAAACAGCCTCCAAATTTTAAAAAGAAGCACATAGTTCAAACAATAATAATTACATATCGAAAATGTAACAGCAGCCGAAGTAGCAACCTCACATTAAACATGACAATAATAGATAAAGTCAAAACATCAAATGTCAAGTACAATATAAAGATGTCATCAACTGTATTCATGAATGTAAAACTAATAAGCACAACACAAAATTACAAATGCTATTAAACATGCTAAGATCTGTGTTAATATTCATTCGACAAAGACATGGATAGTGCGTCCTTCATGTTGGTCACAACAGTGGTTGATTCAACAGCGTCAACATAATCAACATCATCACCACTAACTAATTCCTCTCAGTTGGGTTGTGTCTCTCACTCTCTCTCTCTCTCTATAGGATCAACAGGCATCATGGAACGAAGGTAGTTATGGAGTAGGAAGCAAGTCATTATAAGCTTAACTTGGATTTTGACAGGATAATACGATGCACTCCTAAGAATTCCAAAATGTTTTTTCAATACACTAAAAGCACGTTCAATAATATTGCGAGCCTTGGTGTGACACATATTGAAATGCTTTTGACGATTGTTTGGTCATTGAGATGAGGGGCCTCACTCTTTGAGATGGTAACGATACCCTCAATATGGTAAACGAAAGTTTGCGCTATTCGTATAACTATTGTCACAGAGGTAATAATACCCTAAACAACAACAACGAAATATCTTTATTATTTAAGTTCTACATGTGGCCAAGAGACTTAATGAAATGTATGTTGGATTAATATGAGTTGAGAAAGCGTCGATATCCTTGGGAACTTTTAACCCGTGTGGTCTTAGGACAGCGTCACAAAGTTTTTTATAAGACCGCCGACCCTTCCCACCTTTGTAGGGCATAGATGAACCGAATCTGTTGATCACAAATACCTAATAGATTCATAGTTATAGTGTCTTTTCTTATACTATAACGAGATTTATCACAAACTGGAACATGTAGATCAATGTATGTGCCGTCTAAAGCCCCAAGACAGCTGTATAGGAAAAATATATAGACAATGTAATATGTCACCACATATGATGAAAATAAAAATCTCTAAAGAGCATTATAAATTTAAAACAACATAACTATTAAGTTCAACATGCATATACCTTAAACCACTTCCACTTTGGATGTGTTGAATCTTCAGGGACGGGGGTGAGCATAACAAAAAATAGTTCATGTAGCTTCAAAATTGTCTTGAGCTCAAGATGGGCATAATATGATACCATTTGATCAAACCTTATGAAGTCAAATTTAACTACACTATTTTTTTTATGGTGACCTAAAACACAAAAGAAAATGGACATCTGTTCCTCAACGAAGACATACTTTTAATCAACCAAACCGCCTAAGTGTTCCAATCCATCCTTAAATTTTCGACACAAGGTGAATCAGTGAGAAAGCACAACCTATTTAAGAGCACAACCAGAAATGGAATTCTCTCCAACATGTTATATGATGCAACATTGTCTACCTGTCTTCGAACTCTCCTATTATTATTTTTTAGGAAAAAAACCACTAGTATGATTATCATCCTTTGGTGAAGTATCTCTTCAATAAAAAAAATAGACAACAAGACGTTTTCTCATGACTGAAGACAACATTGTAAGTGATCTAAGACACAACAATTTGTGTATGCGAAACACAACAATTAACATATGTTTGACACTTGTTTATGATATTTCTTAACAAGTATTTACGTGGTTCCAAACAATAGTGCATGAATCATTCTGTAATCGAACACCCAAACGACAAATAAGAATAGGTCAGCATATAACAACACATTGCAAAAATTGTAAACATTGAGCGTAGCTATGATTGAATTGCGGTGAGTCAATTAAACTATATTGTGGGTAAAAGAACCAGTTTAATCCGAACTAATTTCAAATGATTTTAGATTTCACACTGGTTCGAACCATATGAAAATGAACACATACTTTTCAGATTTCAGATTTCACATTTGACACAACTTTTCAGATTTCAAAGGGTCAAATGAAAATTCATTGTAATAATCTCACACAAACTGCAGATGCAACAAATCCAACCATATGAAATATCCCAAAAAAAATGAAAACCCCTTCAAATCGAACCCTAATCGCAAACCCTAGGCAAACCCTCATACTCAAACTGAAAAACACTTGAAATCCAACACTAATCTCGAACCCTAAGAAAACCCCCAAACTCAAACTGAAAAATCACTTAAGATCCAAGCCTAATCTCGAACCCTATGAAAACCCCCAAACTCAAACAGTAAAAAAAGGCCCGAAGAAGGAAATAGAGACGAGTATGGTGAAATTTACACCTGATTTTGCCTGAAGTTGGAGGATTCTCCTCTATTTTGTTGAAACTTTTGAGCAGTTACTCCGTTGACCTCCAGGAACGACCTCAAGTGCCTGCATGTTCGTCGATGAAAATGAACATATAAGGCACCCAAACAGACTCACCTTTTCATCGAGGTAGGCATGGTATGACATCGAGAGGAAGACTTAGATTGTGGTTCGCCAAACAACGAAGATTTTATTTGAGAGTTTTGTTAAATAATTGAGAGTTTATTGGTGGTGAGATTGGAAATGAAAACATATCTTGGGGGAAGGCTACGATCTAGCTTATGAATGTGAACATTGTTTTTCAAGATTAATATCCATGAGTCTAATATTTTCTCTGGCCCCATTGAAAATATTTCATGTCTACCAAGCAACAGATATGCCCAGAACTGTTTATTTTTTTTTCAGACCCTTTTCAAGCCTACCAAACGGACCTTTATTAGTCAATCATGAGGATTGAAAAAGATAAACAAAATTACAAAGGAAAAAATACAAGTTAAACAAAATATCACTCACTATAATTTAAGTGTAGATTTAAATAATAATATCAGTTAATTATCTAAAAAAGACAATTATTTTTACTAAAATTCAATAAAAGACAATAGTATGATTACATTTTAAAAATAATAATTAATATTGTTGAAAATATATTTGAATTAACATCCTAAAAATTAAAAGATTAACTTCGAAGTTAGTTTTATACATACATATATATATATATATATATATATGTGTCAGTTTTTTGCAATCCTTGAAATATAATATATAGGTATTCACGTCGTGTATAGACACTCTCCATTTCTTTATTGTAAATTTTTTTAGAATTTCGGAAAGAGATAAACACAAAATTATAATAATTAATAAAAATATAAATTTATAGGACCGATGATAACAAGTGAGATCTATATAATGTGTCTATCTCTTAATTATAGGAGAAAATTAACAAAACAAAAAGAAAATGGAGAGGATCATTCACATCATGTCAATGTTAATATATAGGTATTCACACTTCTCCTTTCCTTATTCACACACAATATATAATATATAGGTATTCACACTTCTTATTTCCTTATTCACGTCAATGTTAATGCAAATTGTGATTATAATAAAGTTTGAAATTATTTTTTATAATTTGTTCGTGACACGCATGTATACGTCATTAAGAATTGGCTCCATATATAAAAAAAAAAAAAAATTGTGTACGAATGGTAAAACTTTTGATATTCTATACTGCCCTAACATGTAATATTATTTAATTTTCTATTGCTGACTAATGATAATACATGCAAAAAAAATTTTAAAAATAAAATACATTAATATCACAATCTTAAAATATTGTGATACTTCTACTTGTACCTACTTTTTCTTTTTCGTCCAACTTGTCTGCTTTGTGAAGGAGATGAACGTTTATAAAGTTAATAGTCAAAACTAAAATTTAATACCTTTCCTAAAAAGTAAATAATAGTTTTAAGGGACATTTTGGGTTTTTTTTTTTTAAATATTGCAATTTTCGTTTTTGAGTAAGTCTCCTATGCACCAGTTACACGGTGCAACTCTAGTTCATTTTTAAAAAGTTAAACAGCTTATAACTGAAAAGTTAAATAATTTATTACTGAAAAGTGTATCTTTCATAGTTTAACTTTTCAGTAATAAACTGTTTAACTTTTCAGTTATAAATTGTTTAACTTTTTAAAAATGAACTTGAGTTGCGCCGTGCAACTGGTGCATACAAGACTAATCCTTCGTTTTTATTTATGAAACGATTAGCCCACGTGAATTGTGTTGAAATTGTAATCTTATTTTGATGGACTCAGTCAAAAGCCTAACCCATATTTAATTTGTAATCTGTTTTTCCTAATACACATGGTCAACAACATCTGATTTTATATTATCCCTACTCACTCGGAGATTAAACTTAAACTAAATTAAGTAAAAAATAAATAAAATTTAAATGAAATATTCAATTTTCTTTTCCAATTTATTTAGTTTAATCAAGTATGTACTAAGAGTCTTCGTGGTGTTGCAGAAACCGAGGTGTAAATCGTGACTGAGACTCACGATAATTTTTTGCTTTTGCTGATTGACACTCAATTCTGCTTAAAAAGCAAAAAACATTTCAAAATGACTTTTTTCATAAATAAAAATGAAAATAATAATATTAAAAAAAATACCGGGACGTTTGTATATTATTAAAAAAATAGTTATTATATTTACAAATTAATTCACCATATTTGCACAGAAACATATTTTTTCTGCACGGAACCAATTTATAATTATTATTAATTTTATAAATTATTTTATAATTTTCTCATAATTTAATGGTATAGTACAATTGGTAGTTCTAATTTATACCGTTTTTGCCACAGTGTAATTTATGTTTGTACTGTAGGGATGACAAAACGATTTGTCCCACAGTCGATCCGCTCCGCTCTATTTTGAGAATGGAGTAGATCTGCCCTGCATGGATCTATATTAATTATATATAATATTATATAATATATATATAGTATTAAACATATGTGCAATGTATATGAAAAAGTAACAAAAAAAGGTATTAAACATATTTATATATAAATAGATAACATTAAATATATAATATTAATATAATAATACAGTTGTAGCAATGTGAGAAGATATGAACAAGTGGGGAATGATTGTGTTCGTGTTAGATTTTTATATTTTCTAAGTATATTGTTTTTTTAGAATTTGAATATTCATATTTGTTCAATTTTGAATTGATTTGATGGATTTGATGACTTTTTATTGTTATTTTGGATATGATTGTGTAATTTGATGTATATTGATTAAATTGAAATTTTTTAATATTTTGTATTTAGGCTTTTTTTTAAATATTTATTTTAAAAAATTATGAACATTTAATAGATGAGACATGTGGGATCAGATCTGCCCTGCGTGGGGCAGGCATGGATCTCAAAATGCTGTCTCGCAGTGGAGCATGGAGCAGGACGAATTTACGGGGTATAGGCGCGAAGCAGGTATGAATATTGAGATATCCGCTCTAATCCACTCCATTATCATTTCTAATCTATGATGTGTAATAGTTATAAACAAAACGAGGATAATCAACAAATTTAACTTGAATTTATCCTACGAAATGTCAGATCGATATTATTTTGCTACCAATAGAGCTGTCAAATGGGTCGGGTCTGGGCCGGTTCTCTTCGGGCCACATATTTTCAAGTTCGTCCTGATCCAAGACGGGCCACCGGGCTACCGGGCCAAACCGGCCCGACTTTTTTTTAAAATTTTTTTATAAATTTTAATATATCAACATTACATTTGATTTCTATATTTATCTTATTCATTGGTAACTTTGTATACAAATACTACTCAAATAGTAATAAATTTTTATTTAATTTGTCAAATATAATTTAATAATTAAAATAAAACTCAAATTTCGATATAATATTTAAACAACTATAATTCAACAAACCTTAATAAACTGTAATACACAAAAATAAAATTAAACAACTAATTCAACACCACTCTAATAAATTTGAATTATAATTCATACCAACAAATATATGAACTTCTAATTAAATAAAGTTACATTATCAACATTCTAAATAAAGTATTGTCAATATTATTTAATTAACATTTTTAATAATACATATTAATTAATTGAGATAATATTTTTTGATTTAAAATATTGTTGAGAAAGTTTCAATGAAAATGCACATATAAAATATTTAAAAGAATATAAAATAAAAAAAATTTAAAATAATAACAGTATAACTCATAAAAATATTGTAAAATTTATAAGAGAAGTACTATATAAAAAATAAATTAAAAAAAACACCTATCGGGCTGGACCGGCCCATTAAAACTGGGTCAAACCCGGGCTGGGTCCAAGTGGCCCGCCGGGCCAAACTTGGGCCGCACCAAATAGGCCCGGTTCTTTTTGGGCCTATAATTTTTAGGTCTCTCATGTTCTTAAATCGGGCTTTTCGGGCCGGACCCGTTTTGACAGCTCTAGCTACAAACAACAACCGAATAGATTTTTGTCCCCATATTTTTGTCAATTATTCACTAATAAGTAATTAATTGATTATCAATAGAGCCATACTTATGGACAAGTATAGAGTATCATGATGTGACGACATTAAATATCATTAATTTTCACAATCCACGTATAATTCATATATACATGTTGTTATAATATATGGAAATATATTATTATATTAATGGATATAATATTAGGAATATATCCAGTGGGCTTTAGGCCCACAAGACTTAGGGTTAGGTACTCTATTTATACTGTATCATTCCCTTGTACTCTAGATTCTACACATTCATTGTAACGGCAGTTCTTAATAGTATAATCTCCTGGCTTGGTCGCCCCCAGACGTAGTCACTTTGTGACGAACTGGGTCATCAATATTGTCCATTTACTTTTATGCTTTACGCTTTCCTCTCAATATTACAACACATGTAATATGTAAAATACAAAACGGAATACGACAAGGATGATAGGTAGATATTATTCGGACGACTTGAATATTAGTGAAAAATATAGTCTCTCCTAATTTCTCATCAGGCATTTATGACACACAAAAATAAAATAAAAATAGAACCACTAAATTTTAGAGGACGAAAATTCGTGTCCACCGTAGACCAAGACTATATTTTGAGATTAATTCAAAGATATTTAATTTATATACTGTGGAAGGAAAAGTATATACAAATTTATATGTGACAATTCAACTCTCCAAACCTTAACTGCTTACTAATTTAAGTAGATTTTCCCATATATTAATCTTGTAACTTTCAACTGGTATAAAATTAATTTCAAAAGAATCAGGATGCGAAGTCAGAGTGCCCAAGTTCATAAATTAATTTCAACACGTTGTTTCGACTTTTCAGGGAGAAAAAAAGAAGAAGATAAAGACCTTTGAAAAGGAAAAAGAAAATAAAGAACACATTTATTTTTATTTTTTCTTTCCTTTACATAATTACATATATATATTTAAATATAGATGTATATATGCGTATATCGGTATATGTATATATATTGTGACTTGTGTGTGTGGTGATTAAGTTATTGAGATTGAGCTTAGATATTTGGCCAGTATCTAACCTGAATAATGGGCGAAGAGCCGAAGAGGTGGAAGGGTGAACAACGACGAGCACAACGATGAACGGCTGTGCGGCACGGTGGGGTGGCGGCTGGCGCGGCGGCACAGTGGGGTGGTGGCCGGCGGCACAGTGGTGTCGTGTCGTGTCAAGTTCGGTGTGTGTGGAGCGTGCTGGAACTGGAAGTAGAATCAAATTAGGTTTTAGGGCATCTGATTGTTTTTGTTTGGGACTTTTGCTTTTGGGCCAATTTCAGATTGTAAATTAAAAAAAAAAAAAAAACCGGGCCAAAATAAATTTCGGGCCAAGCCCGGCCCAATCCCGGTCTGCCTGACGGGCCTACTGGGCCGGGCCAAATAGGCCCGGTTCATTTCGGGCTGATATTTTTTAGGCCCAGCCTGGCCTAAAAAACGGGCCGGACTCATTTTGCCACCCCTATATACAACTACAAAAATAGTGTTAACTATCAAATCCCGACCGCGATTGATAACCATTTTTGTTCAATAATTTATATTTTTTAATTTTAATCTCATAATTATTTATTTATTTTTAACTTAATCTCATAATAATATAAATTTATTCAAATCAGTCTCAAATGATCAAAAATTGTACTCCCTCCGTCCCACTCTAAGTTGCTCATTTTGTCATCTTCGTCCGTCCCACTATATGTTGATCATTTGATTTTTACCTTTTTTCTAGAAACTACTATTCACTTCTTTATTATTATTTTTAATATTTTTTACACTATTTACTTTTTCACTTTTCTCCATCACTTCACTTATACTTTTTCATTTTTTCAATCACATCGCTTATATTTTTCCACTTTCACCTCAATCTGTGTGCCCAAAAGCAACGAGCAACTTATAGGAGGACAAATGAAGTATTTGTTTTGATCGCGTGCTCGTCACGTGCTAGTGTTTTCCGGGGGAATAAGGTTACTCTCTAATGAGGTCTTTTCTTTAAATATTGTGAGTATAATTTCTATTTATGAAATTAGGGTGTTTCTGAGAGGGTTCTTGTTTCAAGAAATCGTGGACAAACAGTGAAAATGTGAAATACTTTCACGATTTACTTTGACAACACAAAGTAAATCATTTATTGCTGCTGACTTTTCTGACACCAAAGATTTGAAAAGAGTTGGAGTAATCTGTAGGGGGCTTTTTAAGTCCGCCGTCAAATCTCAGGGCTCAACCCTGGACAGGCGGTGGAAACTACCAAGCTGGAGTACGGTAGGGGCAGAGGGAATTTCCGGTGGAGCGGTGAAATGCGTAGAGATCGGAAAGAACACCAACGGCGAAAGCACTCTGCTGGGCCGACACTGACACTGAGAGACGAAAGCTAGGGGAGCAAATGGGATTAGATACCCCAGTAGTCCTAGCCGTAAACGAGTACTTGTCATGGATATTGTTGGAAATAAAGTAATAAAATTGTATTGGTAATAATAAATGACAGATAAATAGGAACATTATTTTGGATAAAATGAGAAAAATAATAAGGAATATAAATAGTACATTAATACTCCCTCTTGCAACATTACTTATATAATTTTATAGGAAGGGAAGTACATATATTAAGAAAATAAATGATGAATAGAAATTTGAGATGTAATTTTATAAATTTTTATGTATAAACAAAAAATTATTTAAATTGTGTGTAAATGTGAATTTAAAAATAAAGATATTTTGTGTAAAAATTAAAAATATTATGACAGTGAAGTTCATGACTTTTTATATTTTAACGGTGTAGAATTTATTGTACAACAGATGAGAAAAATGTAAAAATAATCATTTAATATAAGGAGTGCTCTTTAAACAATAATTTTTTATATTACATGATTATTTTTACACTTTTTTTCCTTTGTATAGTATTACTTTGATTATAGTAACACTCTGGAATGGAATTATTTGCATACTTTATATTCAAATATCATAATATTACTTATATCTTTTTTTTTAAAAGAAGAAATTTTAATCATATTAACTTATGAACAAAAAATGTGCAAATAATCTATAATGAAAATAATATTGAATATTAATACTTTGTATACTAAACAATAATGATTAAAAATCTCATGTAAACTGGAATTAAGCCTAAACTTATTCTTCCACAGTATGTATAACACAAAAATTACCTAATTAAAGATATGGATTTGAAATTATGCTTATACATGTATCTGAAAAAATGTACTAGTATTATATGAAACTTCCTTCGTGATGACTTTTTCTTATTTATTTTTTATTATTATTACTATTATTATTATTATTATTATTATTATTATTATTATTATTATTTGCGCTTGGAAAAATGTGTGTGTGAGAGACAATGGAGAGGAGAGAGACAGGTCCTATGTATCAGAAAATTAGTAAAAAAGTTGAACAACAATAATAATTTACTTCTGTCAAGTAAATGTAGGATGAATTCTGAAAGTAATTCACGATTTTACTTAAATACAAAATTCTTTTCAAAATCAACCTAATTTTATAAATAAAAATTATAATCACAATATCTAAAAAAACCCCTTTAGTGATTAATATCATCTTAGTCTAATAATTTTTTAACTTTTTCATTTAATCTCATAATTATTATTTTTCAATTTAGCCCCGTATTATGCATAAATTATTTATTTTTCTTCCATTTTTCATAAGTGGCACGCTGGCTTAGTAAATTCTCCTGATAAATAAATTCAATTTTCAAATAATATTTTACAATTAAAAACTTAAAAAATAAAATTAAAATATAAATATAAAAAACACGTAAGTTCTTGATCTCTGCAATTCTATTTTCACCAACATTGTTGTCACGTTTCGAGGGCAATTGAAAAAAGTTGGCCATCTCCGGCTGTTGTCTAGAGTTTTAATTTTAATATTATATTTTAAGTTTTTTTAATTGCAAACTTATTATTTAAAATTTAAATTTATTTAAAATTTAATATATATAATTAGGAGAAATTACTGAGTCAATGTGAAAAATAGAATTCATAATTGAGGAATAATATCATTTTCATCCCATAATTTTTTTTTAATTTGGTCACATAATTATTTATATTTTCAATTTAGTTTCATAACAATTTAAATTTATCCAAATTGATCCTAAATAGTCAAAATATTCACGTGTCGATCACATGCTAGTAGCTATTTTTCGGCTATTTGGAACTGATTTGGATGCATTTGAATTTTATGAGACTAAATTGAAAAGATAAATAATAAATTAAAAGTGAATAAATTATGAATACAGAAATCTATATATATATATATGTATGCTCCCCAAGATGGTGGTACCAATGTTAATTTCCGTGAAATATATATGTTTTAGTTAACGCATGCATCTACAAGTTGATCGGTAGAAGAAATTAAGATGAGCAAGTTGAGTTTAGTTGACCAAATCACGAACAAATTATTAAGTACTGGTTGTTGATATATAGCAATACAAGAATGAAACACTGAATTTGAGCAGAGATATATATAGATGAGGATAAAGTGACAATATAACTCAGCTTCATTAATGGATGATCTGTTCGTTGTTTGACGAGATAGCCACAAGCACCAGAGCCCAATCAGCTAGCATACAAGAATTAATATTATATCTGTGGATCGGAGACAACTATCACAGAGCATAGCTAGTATTTTGTACGGTACCACTCAGAAGGCATTTGATAACGCCATGCAGACAATGTCAGGTCATTGGAGGTCTGGAGGAGGAGAATATACTACTATACACTCTGAAGGACCTATCCATCGATGGATGCTGCAGGCATGCATGTTATGATGGGCCAAAACATATATATATATACTTGTGTTGTGATAAGAAGCAAGCAAGACGACGGTGGTGTATGAAGGACCTCATTTCCAAGAAATTAAGTAGGACAGAGACAATTCTTAACAGAGTAGCCAAAAAATTTATCTGTCATCCAGTAAGAATGAGATTGTAATTCATCAGATTTGGTCCAATTGAGGTGAAAAATATTTAAAGAGCATTATGTATTACAATACCTCGGATGATATATTAGGTATTACAAGATTAAGTTATACAATAGCAGGCGACAGTAGTTGGTCCGCCGCAGGACCAATTTCTACTATTAATTTGATGATGATGTTGTTTAGAAGCACCATTGTGCTCATGAGTATGGGGTGGAGTAGAAAGAATATATATGTGTAATGCCAAAGTATACATTTATATATGATTTTAGAGTTTGGCAACTTAAAATATCATTTTCTTTTCAAATCATACCACCATAAATGACTTAAAAGTCATTCCATGATAAAATAGGAGACAGACGTCTAAACATCAGAGAAAATCAGCATACTGGAATTTAAAGATGACTCTATAAGTGGTTATTTGTGACTTTTGATGCTAGCTCTTACAAGAATCACAACTAAAATTACTACAAGTATTCCATAATGCAAAATTTAGAATTTTTTATGGAGTGGTGATCAAGGCGAGCATACAATATTAAAATGAGTACAACTGGGATTGAGAATTGTCCTCTTCATCAGAAGGAGGTCGATAGTGAAGGGTGGTATTTTAGGTTTGCTAGCACTTCGTTTCAGGACTGGATTCTTGCAATTTACAATCACTTAGAATGATGGGAGGTCTGATGGGGTCACTTGTCGACATGCATCGAGCTTGAGCTAGTGCGGAGGCAGGGAAAAAAAATCTCTAATGTACAGTGAAAATGATGATTGAATGGAGCTCTGGATTTTGTAAAGGCAGTAGAACCACCATATGTGTTTGGTTGGACTTATGTTGCTTTAACAGGGCCAGACATGATATTGCCTGATGAAGTTTGAGTCAAGCAACTGTTTGCCTCTTCATAGGATCAACAAGTGTGAGCTGTTTGGATTGCTTTAGTAAGTTCTGTTGTGACTGGATCAAAATTTCCCCCCTTGTTTTAACACATGCTGATCCAGGCATATGTTTTACTTTTCACTTTAGTACACATCATTAGATGGGATGTCATTTTGCATGCCTTTCCCGACAGCAACTCTTGAGTGGGAGCAGTATCAACACGAAAGAAGAAATGGTGAAGCACTTGCAGAGTTATGAGTGATAAAATCAAAGAAAGTTGCAGAAGTAATTGAAACCATTGATAGAGCTTTCTTCGTAGCAGAGGATACAGCCCCGTATCTCGACAGCCCATCGTGGAAAGCCTACAATGCGACTATTTCTGCACCTCATATGCATGCAATGTCCCTTGAGTTGTTGGAGAACTATTTGAAGCCCGGCATGCATGCTTTCAATGTCGGTTCTGGTAATAAACATTGCCCGAGTTTCTTCAAGTTATATGATATTTTTTGGAGCTTCCATTCCCCAGTTTCTCTTACACTTTTAAAGCTTATGTTCACATGTTTGTTGTATGGACGGGGTACTTAACTGCTTGATTTGCTACTATGGTGGGAGCAATATCGACGAGAGTGCATCAGCTCCTCCGTTGAGAGAAGGATCCCTCTCGATCCATGTTGGTGGTATGTTCAAGATTACTAACCATGTTTTATGTCGATTGTTTATTTCAGTCGATGTGTAAGGTTATCATAGATGCTTGTTTCTTGCAGATGGACGAGAGGGGTGGCCGGAGTTTGCACCATATGATGCCATCAAGTGGGAGCTGCTGCACCACAGATTCCTGCAGCACTTATCGAACAACTCAAACCTGGTG
Source organism: Prunella vulgaris (assembly GCA_026898435.1). Taxonomy (NCBI): domain Eukaryota; kingdom Viridiplantae; phylum Streptophyta; class Magnoliopsida; order Lamiales; family Lamiaceae; genus Prunella; species Prunella vulgaris. The sequence continues at coordinate 87,430 of JAPKLY010000393.1, read as the reverse complement.
GCGGACTGGTGATCCCCGTGGGACATGGTAACGTTTACCAGAACCTCAAAGTCCTGGACACAAAAACGGATGGCACGATAATCATGCGGACCGTGACTTGCGTTCGCTACATTCCACTGACGAGTCGAGAAGCTCAACTTGCCCATCACTCAATATGGTGACTGGTGACGCTTTGTTTTACTTAGTGAGTGCAACAAAGCTGAAAATTTCCAGTTGGACTACAGCCATGAGTGGCAAATTTTAGGGGCATAATGCAATTAGGGAAGGCACGATAACAACTCATTTAATAGGTGCGATATGATAGCATTAATAGGCCAAAGCTAAAAGCAGGACAACACCAAACAATTCGTTTTACCAATTATTAAAAAAAAAAATCACCATTCAATAATGACATTTAAATTTTAATTATCAAGCATTTTGCATTGGGTTTGTATGGTTTGCCCCAAATACATGCCTGATGCAGACAAACAAGTAACAAGAAGGGATAATTTCTCGAAAAATTCAAAATGATGGTTCCAAGCATTCCTCACAAAATTACAGTGGGTATCATCTTCTAAGCTTCATGTCATTTCAAATCATGACCTCCATGTATCATAGCATTGCAAACAAGAAAACTGTAGTATGAAGTTATAACTAGCTTTCTTTCTCAGTCCCAGCAAAAAAAATCTTAGCTATTTGTAGAAACAGACAAATCCCTACACAAATAAGCATGGAGTATCAATCAAAAACTACCGCGCCTTGGCCTCTCTTCAGCAACATTTACTCTGATTGCTCGTCCATCCAAACTCTGCAACAACGCCATTTGAGACAATTAAAACATGATATTGATCAACTCCCTTTCGAGCACCCATCAGATTTGTATATCTAAAAATATCTATATTGTAAGAGAAACTGCAAGAATGGAAGCTCAAAACTTAAGACAACTTCCATCCAATTCGTAAATACAATTTACGACCAATTTTTTTCCATTCCTTCATGGAGGAAAACATTTTGGCTGTATTGGACGGAAAAGATTTGATAACTACGGTGCTAATACTGATGGACTCATGGGCATCACATTGATTAGAAGTTCATATTATATCTTCAATAAGTAAAAGAGAGGAATAGAGAGGGAGAAGTTTACCTGTCCATCAAGGTTGGCAATGGCATCATTCATTTCCGACTCGCTTGCCATCACTACAAAGCCAAAACCACGCGATCTTCCGGATTCTCTATCAGTGACCACACGAGCACTCACAACTTTACCATGCTCACTGAAAACCTCCTCAAGACGAGCGTCATCCACACTCCAAGGAAGGCTACCAACATAAAGCCGATAAGTAGGTTCAAATACTCGTGGGGGTCTTTCTCCTTTACGAGCAGCTTTATTGACAGTTAAGAATCTCCCGTTGAGATCCTGTTCAAAAAGAGCAACAGTGGTAAGGCATGTATTTATTGAAAAATGGTCAAAATTAAAGAAATAAAAGACCGATACACGTGCCACTTCACACAAAATAGGCTGATATTACTGTAATTCTGCATAAGTCTACAGATGTAATAAAATATATCAAGCCCTCTTCATCTAGCATCGTGAAAGGTCAAAATTCCCTCCAGTTGAGCTCTTAAATTAAATATATATACAAATTATAGTAACTAACTTATAGGATTAAAGAGCACAAAAGGTGATAAAACTTCCTACACATTACATTTAGGGAGAGAGAATAAGCAAGACATAGGCAATGAGTGAACATCACTTTTCCAGTTTCTCAAGATTCAAGAGTCAGTAGCGCAACAAAGCTAAAATACCTACTAATAGTAAGCATTTAGCAATGTTGAATCAATGATTAGCTAGTTATATAGCAACACCAGTTTCTTTAGGCAGCTTCTCAATTTATAACACAATGAATCTATAATGTAACACCATCAAATAACATGGCCAAAAGTTGAACACAGATTAATATCATAAACTCAAGACACATTAAAGAATCCAATACATAATGAAATGTGTCAACGACAACCAACTTACATATCGATGGAACATTTCCACAGCCTTCTCAGCTTCTTCCACAGTACTCATCGTCACAAAGGCGAACCCTTTGCTGCGGTCTGTCTCCCTATCGTAAATAACCTGTAAATCCAAAGCACAACCCACAATCAAAATTCAACTTTTACACTGAAAATCCAATAAAGCAGAAAGCAAACAAGAATTCAATGTCGTACCTGAGAAATCTCCACAACACCAGCCTCATTGAAAAGCTCAGCCAATCTCTCACTACCCACATCATACGGTAGATTCCCGACATACAATTTCGCTTCCTCCAAAAACTCCTCACTTTGTCCTGCATTGCCAACAGCCCCGGTAGAATCAGTCTCAGAAGTCTCCCAATTAAATTTTCCCTCAGCCTCTTCGTAGAGTACTGGGTTGCCCTCTTCTTGCTGCGCGGCTATTACAGAAACCCTCGAAATCGATTCTTTCTTCTTGAGAGAGAATAAAGAAGGAAGCGAAAGAAAAGAAGAGTAGGAGCAAGAAACGTGAGATTTCAAGGGTTTGAACGGGAACGAGACACATGGGTGTGAATATGAAGCTTTTGAGGGAGTGAGGAGTGATGGCACCGAAGTTATGCAACCATTTGTTGCCATTGAAACAGGCTTTAGCACCGTTGTAGACATTTTTATGCTTCTTCACAGAGATGGATTTCGCGTGTGCAGATCGAATGAGGAGGAGGAAGGAGAAGAAGAAGATATTGGGTGTCGAGGGTTTTGAGGGATGAGGATAAGGGCCGAGGAGGGATAGGAGAGTTTCAGCTAAACGGCGGATGGTCCAAAGACGATGGTAATATTGTATATTCAGAGATTTTCAGGGGCAAACAATACACAACCGTAAATTAAGATCAACTAATACCCTTTATTAAAAATAATACACTCTATAATAAAATAATACATTTTTTAATAAGTATTGACACAATACTTTATGAAATATTTACATAAACCTACAAATCATACATCATATTTTCCCATCCCTACGTCAACTCCACTTTATTATCTAAACCTACATTTCATTTAAAATATATAATTCCTCCCTCCACAAAACATACTCACAAATATATGAGTGTGACTCCTGTGCATGCGAGTGCGTACCATGCACTCGCTATTAGGCCCGAAATTTAAATCCAACTAAAAAACTCGGCCCAATCATAACAAAACTCGCGGATCCTCCAAAAAGTCGGGTCTAGCCCGATTTTGACCTAATATACGCGCGAACAATGAAAATACACTGAAATTCAACAAGCTGAGAGAGATTTGGAATCGAAGAAACGTGATTATGGCCGATTCACATGAAACAGGTATAAATCGTAAATACTTTATATACATATATATTTACTAATATCTTTCTCAAATTATTATACGCAGATGATGATATATATATAAATCAACAAGAAGAAGAAGAAGAAGAAGAAATTTAGGAAATAACAGAAGAACCAGAAGAAGAACAAGAGCTAACTGATGATTGCATCTTAATAGTTCAAGATGAACAAAAATTTGACGAAGAAGGTACTTCAATAATTCTAGTAATATTATTTATGAGGTTGTTAAAAATTATTCTATAGGTATTGATGAACTATTCTTAGAGTATTCATTAAATATTCTTAAGGTATTTATATACAACACTACAGATATTAATAATATATTATAAGCTATTGATAAAATATTCTTAGAGTATTCATTGAATATTCTTAAGGTATTGATAAAATGCACTACAGGTATTCATAAAATATTATAAGGGTATTGGTGAACTATTCTTAGGGTATTCATTAAATATTCTAAGGCTCCATTTGGATGGATGAATTTGAAAATGAATGAATTTAAACAAAAATAAATGTAAAAAAACATACATTTTAAGTTATGAATTATAAAGATATGGGAAAGAAGAAAAAAAGTAAGGAAAATGGGATATGAAATGATGGAGATGAGGGATTTCACAAATGACATGGGTTTGAAGAGGATTTAGAATTCCTCCATTTTAAACATAAAATGGAATCTAAGTATTTGTAAATTCATGAAGAGGGTGGTTATTTGTGTGTGAAATCCATGGATTTCAAATCCACCCATCCAAATGGAGCCTAAATGTATTCATAAAAATACACTACAGGTATTGATAAAATATTATAAGAGTATTGTTAAACTATTGTTAGGGTAATCATTGAATATTCTTAAGGTAATGATACACTTACACTACATGTATTAATAAACTATTATAAGGATACTGTTTTACTATTCTTAAGGTATTCATTGAATATTCTTAAGGTATTGATAGAATAAACTACAGGTATTAATAAACTATAATAAGGGTATTCATAAACTATACTTCAGGTATTACTAAAGTAAATTTCAGGTATTCATAGAATATTCTTAATAGTATTGATATACTACACTACTAGTATTCATAAACTATACTAAGGGTATTGATAAAGAATTCTTGGGGTATTTATAAATTCTTCATCAATTTTTGTTAAATGATATTTGTTTACCAATATAATTGTACTTGAAATTTTATTAAATAAGGTAAGGTTTTATATATTTGTTATTCATGTAATTTATATTTTTTATTTATACTGATAAAATTATTTTCTATACTAAATTAGAATCTAGAGCAGATTCCCGGGATATAAGAGGTTCTTTACTTGGTGTGTAAAAAGATACAGTAGATAAAATGTATAAATTATACTGTATGCATGCACGTTCTCTGGGATTCAGTGTTAGAAAATCAACAAACAGATTCTCTGCTGGGGATGAACGTATATTATTGTCCAAGTTGTTTGTCTGTTCTAGTTCTGGATTAAGAAAGGATAATAGTGATTCGAGCACTGGAACATCAGAAAGAAAAATGAGTATTGGAATTACGAGGACATGTTGCAAGGCTAAAATGCTAATCAGGAGAACTAATGAAGGAACATATGAAGTTGTACAACATGAAATAGAACACAATCATGTATTAACTAGGACTGAATGGGGCCATTTACATCGTTCTGAAAGACAAATTACAGCAGAAAAAGCCAAGGTTATAGAGGATATGATGTCATCAGGCATGAGAATAATAGACTCATATAAATACATGTCACATGAAGTTGGAGGTGAAGAAAATTTAGGACACACAATGAAGGATCATTACAACCTGGTGAACAGATTAAAGATGGAAAAATTAAAGGAGGAGATGTCAGTAACCTAATTGACATTATGGAAAAACAAGAATCTGAAGAAAAGGATTTTTTTTTACAAAATTAGGTTGAATGAAGATGGAAGACTCTCTAGTATATTTTGGAGAGACTCTCTAATGTTAGAAGATTATCAGATCTACGGAGATGTGATGGTTTTTGACACCACATACAAAACAAACAAATACAACCTCATTTGTGCTCCTTTTGTAGGAATAAACAATCACTGGCAAAATATGATGTTTGGCTGTGCATTCATTTCGGATGAAAAGACAGAAACATTTGAGTGGTTTTTCCAGATTTTCAAGAAATCAATGAGACATAAAAGCCCAAAGACTATATTCACAGACCAAGATTTGGCCATAGCAAATGCTGTGGAAAAGGTATTGTATTAATATATTGTTCTTGATGTATTCTAATAATATTATTGTTGAAATATATAATACTTTTTATTTATTATGATATTCAAATTTTATCAAAAAGAGTATTCATATATTGTTCATAGGGTATAAATATATTACTCTTAGGGTATACAAGTATTGTTCTTCACATGTTAATATTGTTACTCAGATTCAAATGCAGTTATTACAAAAAATTCTTATAGTATAACTTGAGGTATAAAAATATTGTTCATAGGGTATTCATCTTTGTTCTTAGGGTATTCATCTTTGTTATTAGGGTATTCATATTTGTTCATAGGTATTCATATTTGTTCTTAGGCTATTGATATATTATTCTCAGGGTATTACTGTTTTTTCTTAGAGTATTATTATGTTGGTCTATAGGTATAATTTTTAATTAGGTATTACTTTATGTTCTAGAGTATAATAAATTAGTCTATAGGTATAAATAAATTTGTCTTCGGGTATAATAAATTTGTCTTTGGGTATTTTGTTAACTTGAAATTTTATTTCAGGAATTTCCAGAAACAAGAACACAGATTGTGTCTTTGGCATCTCCAACAAAATGCAATTTCCAGATTTGGAGAACTTAAGAGAGATGGCCCATTCAAAAATGCTTTTAACTATTGTTTATCAGGTTCTGCTGATCAGAATGATTTTGAAATCAGTTGGCAAAACATGATATCAACTTATGGACTGGAAAACAATACCTGGTTCAAGAGACTATATAGTCTTAAGGAAAAATGGTGTACAACATTGAGTAAGGATATATTTTCTGCTGGAATAAGATCATCCCAAAGAAGTGAAAGCACGAATCATGCAATCGGATTCAAAACTCACAAACAGGCAAATTTTACAGAATTCTATAAGATTTTCAATGACACAATAAGTCAATGGAGAAGGACAGAAAAAAAAAAGATGAATTCAATTGTTCTAGAATGACACCAGAATCTCCTTTTGGAATGAAAGGGATTATAAAGCATGCTGCAGAGGTATACACCCATAGCTTATTTAAGCAATTTGAAGAAGAATTCTCAAAATCTATATTTGCATCTTCTTTGGTTGCTGAACTCTGTGACACAACATTGGTTTATAATGTCAAGAGTGATGAGGAAGAAAGAAGTCACAGAGTAGTGTATGACACTGCAATGAACCTATTCAGCTGTGATTGTAAGAAGTTTGAAGAAATAGGAATACTCTGCTATCACTGCATCAGGGTGATGAATGTACATTCAATACAAAAGATACCTGATAATTATATTTTGAAGAGATGGACCAAACTTGCAAAGGAAGAGGTATGGAATAAGATTGCAGCTGAAGAAACAAATGATAACAGATACAACTTATATTTTTGGGTATTCTGTATTAACTCTTAGAGTATTATTTTTAATTCTTTGGGTGTGTCTGATTTCAACATGGGGTATTAGTAAATTATACAGGTTCTAACTAATAGTTTTTGTGAATTAGGGGAAACTGTGGAAACAAAATCCCTTGGAGACATGATATCATAAGAAAATACTACAATGTCATATTAATGAGTGAAGATATTGAAGAAATGAGAGAAGTCATAGAGGAAGGATATGACAAGATTTGTTCAGTTCTTGATGCAAGAAATTTAAAGCAGCAAGAAGACATTGAAGGTCATTCTGAAACATCAAACAGAATTCTCGATCCGGAACGCTCAGTAACAAAGGGAAGAAGTCAAAGGATTAAGAGTGTTATCCACAACAGAAAAAAAAAAAAAAAAGACAACAAAGTCCCAAACATCTCAATTGAAAGAATATGGGTCAATTACACCTAATCCTCATATAATTTGATATAGGAATGTATTTACTGTTTGTTTTATATATATTTCGAATTGTTATTTTTTTATGTTTTACTAAAATTATTTCACATGCTTATTAATTTATTATTATTATTTATATCAGCAATACCCTAAAAACAAAGAAGAATACTCTAAGAACAAATATGAATACCTTAAGAACAAAGATGAATACCCTATGAACAAATATGAATACCCTAAGAACAAATATGAATATCCTATTAACAAATATGAATACCCTAAGAATATGTTAATAATACATATATGACAAAGATTAATACCCAAAGATGAAAAATCAATACCCGAAGATCAATAATAAAATACAACTATAATAAAAATAACACAATAACACAAGTAGAACAATAAAATATACCCAAAATAATATTATATAATATACAGATAATAGATAAAAAAATACTCATACATAAACGAAGTAGGGTTCACTAAAAATACTAATAAAAATATAATATTATTATAATATAAATAATATAATATACTACTATATAAAGCAAACTCAACTTCAAACCCTAGACCACAAAGACGACAGTCAACTTCTACTTCAAAGCGTCGGAATCTTCGACGACAAAACCGCGACAACATTCAAAGGTAACATGTATGCCCCATCGTTATCTCTCTCTCTCTCTCTCTCTCTCTCTCTATGTCTCTATCTATCTATATTTTAGTTCATTTAAGTATATTCATGTTTGTCTTATTCGTAGAATATTACTGGTACTTCATTTATTTAATGAAAAATGCTCAAGTTTTACTTCTTCAGGTATATTCTTCGAATAACAATATAGCTATAAAAGTACAGAGTGATTTATACAGTATAATATTCGTTCTTTGAGTATTAATATTTGAGTATTAATATTTGCTCTTTGGGTATTAAGATTCCTAAATAATTATGTTACTCTTCAAATAATTATGTTACTTTGGGTATTTGTTCTTTGAAATAGTCTTGTGGTATTAATTAATCATCTTTAAGTATTAATATTTGTTCTTTGAGTAGTAAGATTCCTAAATAATTATATTACTCTTAAAATATTAATAAATTGTTATTGAGCTACTATATTTTGGTTTATGAGTCATGTTAATATTAACTTAAATATTTTTTTATATTAAACAGATGACTTCTTTCGTTCGTATACTATTCAATGAAGAGTACTTCCTTCCAAGATTGGTAAATTTTTTATAATATATAATATATAAAAATGTATAGAATATTGAATGATAATTATCTGATGTTGTGTGCAGAGAGTACCTCCTATGTTTGTAGATAATTTTGAAGATTTGTTTGAAGAATCTTCTACTGAGGTAACTCTAACAGCTAGCTACAAACCTGGACAAACATGGAGGGTCAGTATTGACAAGATAGAAAATTTTCATTATTTGAATGACGGATGGCCAACATTTGTCCAAGAAAACAATATAGAAGCACTGGATTGCCTGGATTTTAATCTGGTTGATGCAAATACACTACATGTTGTAGTATTTTCAAAATCAGGATGCTGCAAGAACTGCCCAAGTGATGGTTTGTTATTTTCAGAAACATACATTCATCTAAATTATAAAAACATATTTCTAATACATTTGGAGGAATTTTAATTAACTAACATTTGTAATGATGAACATGCTTTTAATGAAGATGATAATGAAGAAAACCAGCTTTCATTGGAAGAGAGGAACCTGGCTTTTACAAAAGAGGTCAAAGATTACCACTTCCAGGCCAACAAGATGGTAAAATTATATACATATACACATATGTACATACTATTTAAAACTTGTTTACATCTAATTAATATATAAAATAATAAATTGGTTGCTGGACATTCCTATTAGCTTCATGATAGCCACTGGACTAAGGAACAAATCTGAGATAACTCTGAAAGATGAACAAGATAGGCTTTGGATTGTTCAAGTGAGGATAAGGCAAGGAGGAGTGTATTCAATGTGTAGTGGCTGGAAGAGGTTTCTGATTGAGAACAATGCGACAGTTGGAAGCATGGTGGAGTATGAGTACACTCATACGTGCAACTTGTTGGAATATTTAATATTAAATATATTAATTGGTATTGTTTGACCAATAAATTGAAGAGAATAAATTAATTTCTCAGAAGTTAATTGATACGGGTGCGTTCTACTCTCGGAGTAGTGTAGTATTACTCACAAAACCAATTAATGGTGAGTGAGAAATTGAGTAAAAAAATCAAAGTTTGAAACTTTGAATTAGGGAGAAAATTAATTATGTAATTAATTCTCATCCCACTTTGGAAAACGAAAGTTGACTTCGTAAGAGTACAGATTCGATGAATCTAAAGCTGACATTTTGATGACTCAGCTATGGCCAGGTTCGTTGAACCTAAGCTGACTCGGCTCTGACTCGTATCAGAATATGGCAGGTCAACTGGATTGATTGCAAATCAATTCCCCATTGTTGACCTTCCTAATTAAAGGGTTCCGTTTATGGGAGGTCAACCGGATTGATTGCAAATCAATTCCCCATCAGTTGACCTTCCTGAAAACCCGTCCTATGTTTATGGCAGGTCAACAGGATTGATTGCAAATCAATTCCCCAACAGGTGACCTTCCTGAAAAAACCGTCCGTTAGCATTAATGCTGACACGTTTTTCCCCCGTTACGAGTGGAGGTTCACCTATAAATAGGTGTCCTCATTTCATTCAAGAACACACACACACAACACACCAATCTCTCTCTGTCCAAAGTCAATTAATCTTATACAACATAAAAAAAAATATATATATAAGAACTTCAATTAACAATACATCAATAAAAAAAATAGTAATACTCCAAGTACAAAATTATAATACCCCATCAATAACTTATAATACCGGAAGAACAAATATATATACCCAAAGAACAAAAATTAATACACTTAGTTAAAACATAAATACCCTACCAATAACAACAACATAAACAATAAAAACACAGAAAAAAGAAGAAGAAAAAACACAAATATATTACATTTCATTGAAATCTTTCATATTGGAACTTCTATTAATAAGAACTAACAATATAATTGAAGTTCAACTAATATTACTCCAATAAGAAAACAGTAATACTCCAAGTATAAAATATAATACCCCATCAATAATTTATATTACCCGAAGAACAAACATAAATACCCTAAAATAAAAAATTAATACCCTTAGCTAAAACATAAATACACTAACACAAAATACTAATACCCTAAGAAATACAAAAATAGAAACAATAAAAACACATAATAAAAAGAAGAAAAACACAAATAGAGTACATTTCATTGAAATCTTACACATTGGAACTTCTATTAATGAAAACTAACACTAAAACAAAAAAAGCTTACACTGTGATTGAGATTAAAGCAGAATCTGCACCGCCTACCATCAGAGATAATTTCACCATTAATCTCTAAACACCACGCATTAATAACAAAACTATCAATCTCTTCATTCGGCAACAATGTCATCATCTCATCCTTATAAATAGAAATATGATGTTTGTGATCATAATAATTGTCCCTAAAAGAAGACAAACACACAGTTTAAAAATAAAAACACTCAATATATATATATATTTAAATACAAATATTAAAAGGCTACTTACACTTGAACAACACCCTTCCCTTCATAGAAACAAAAATCAACAACTTCCAAATGAGTTTGGTACATATTCTTCAAGAATTTTTTATGTTTCGTAACCAATTTTGAAACATATCCATTTTCAGCATTAATCTTCCAAAACAAACTACCAAAATCATTACCTACATCTTTCCTCTTCATACTAATGGATTTTATTGCACTATCAAGTTGTTCATCAACATTGCCCTTCCCTTTCACAACTACAAGATCTTTTGGAGTACTCTGTGAACCAACATCAATAACAGCAGAAACATCACCAACTCTCTCAAACTTTTTCAGAACCTTCCCTACCAAATCCTCTTCAACCTCCACAGGAACATCAACCTCCACAGGGATCATAAAAAAAATCATCAACCTCACTTTCCAACTGTAACAAATTCACTTCTACAAGATTTCCTTCACCAATTCCACTCTTCACAATTTCCTTCCCTTTCACAATTTTCTCAACATCTTTCTCCGAAACAACCTCAGCAACCTTACCAGCATTGTCAACATTGCTTACTTCTATCACAACATCACTTCCTTGATTCACACCTTCAATTGCTTCTTTTGGTACATTCTCAACATCAATACACTTGCCCTCATCACTTCCTTTTGGTACATTCTCAATATCAAGTTGATCATTCAAACTGTCAATTCTTTCTTTTTCTTCACCCTTGCCCTCATCACTTCCTTCCTTCACAGCCTCATTAACTCCTTTCACTGTATTTTCTTCTCCAGCCTCATTACCCTGATCAACTTTTTCTAAATTTGAACCCTCAACATTCCCTTCATTCAAACCCACATTACATTCTTTATCAATTTCTTCTCTACCCAAAACCTTCTTCCCTTTCTCAAGATGAACACCATCTCCAACAATATCAGCATAATTCCCCTCAGGAAACTAAGTATTTTCATCACCACTTAAATTGGTTGCATAAACAACTTTCTCAGGTGTAAGCAATTCAAAACTTGGAGCTGAAGAAGCCAAATCATTCATCATCGTCACATACTTAACAAGTGTATCAACATAACGATGAAGCTTTGGATACATAAAAAAAATTTGAGTTTCTGAAACATCAGATCCACTCGTAGATTCCAACTGTGAGCTGTTTGAATTCGCAGTGTCAATGTAATCCAACAACTTCTGAACCTTAACCATAAAATTCGAAGAAAAATCTCTTGCATCTTGTTCAATTGACTGCAAAAGCGCTTTAATATCCTGAAATAAAATTACAAAAAACAATAATGAAATATATAACAATTGAATAAAAAAAATACCTTAAGAGAAAATAAAAATACCTCAAGTGCCACTGATTAATTCACAAAGAGAAATTTATTAATACCCAAAGATGAAATGAATCATACCTCAAATGAATCATCACCAACCTTTTTCTTCTCATGAGCCTTTGATTGAGCCTCTGATTTCTTCAGGATTCTATTAACAGATAAAGGATAAACATCAATAACTAATTCACCAGAACCATATTGTCCACCAAGAGCCTCTTGTGTACACCTCTCCCTAATTTTCTCATCAGTCCAATGCTTGATCAATGTGATCGAGTTAGGCTGACACACACATCTCCACTTCAAACGATGCAAATATATAATTTGCAAAATAACAACACAGCCACTGATATTCTTCACACCATTATTTCGATTCGTCAAAACAGATTCACATAACCTCCTCAAAACAAATGTACACCAATCATATTTTGAAATACTACCAACATCCTCTAAAGCTTTAAAAAAATAAGAACTTATAGTTCTATTGGCAGAAGGACAAAGAAAACAACATAAGGAATAGAGAACAAACATTCTCTTAAAATCATCACCACCATCACCACACTTTTCCAATATAATAGGAGGAATTTTCCAAATCTGAGTTCTTGTAGCAATACCATACCTCTCCCCAAAAGAAGCAAACGCAGACAAATCATCTGACCTTGAGTAGACAGGAACATCGTGGCCTTCATTCCTTGGGATCATTAGAACATCATATACATCATCAGCACTAACTGAAAAATGTCTAAATTGATCCAATGTAAACATCAGACTGCTTCCATTAAAATTATCTACTAAAAAAAAACATCTCTTTACTATAATTTTAGTAATCTTCAAATCAAGTAAACCACCAAACCCAATAGTCTCAACAGCTTCTCTTTGTTTATCATTTAAGGATCCAATCAATAGAGCCAATGAACCGGGACTACACTGCGTTACAAATTTGCTGCACAAATAACAATATAATTATAAATATAACAAATAAATAAAGATTAAAAAAATAATACCCTTATAACAAAAAATAATACCCTAAGTTAAAAAATGAATACCCAAAGAAAAAAAACCAATACCCTAAGTTAAAACATAAATACTCAAAGAAAAAAACAAAAACCCTCAATAAAAACATTAATACCCGAACAACAAAAAATAATACCCTAAGTTAAAACATGAATACCTAAGGAACAAAAAACAATACCCTAACTTAAAAAATGAATACCCAATGAAAAATAAACAATACCCTAACTTCAAACATAAATACCATGTACACTACACTATAGGTATTGAAATATTCTTAAGTTAAAACATAAATACCATAAGTTAAAGCATAAATACCCTAAGTTAAAACATAAATACTCTAAGTTAAAAATTAAATACCCAATTAAAACACAATACCCTAAGTTAAAACATGAATACCTGAAGAACAAAAAATAATACCCTAAGTTAAAACATGAATACCTGAAGAACAAAAAATAATACCCTAAGTTAAAACATGAATACCTGAAGAACAAAAAATAATACCCTAAGTTAAAACATGAATACACAAAGAACAAAATCGAATACTTTAAATTAAAACATGATCAAACATTAATACTCTAACAAAATACAAAAACAAAGAATAAAAACACAACAGAAATAAAAAGGAACACATACTTTTGACTCGAATCTTCACAGCGAGTTTTAACTTTATCAGATTTCTTCTCCTTCTTCACAGAAACAACAGAAGATTGTTTCTCCAACTCCTTCTGAGGTTTATCACTAGCAGGAACGTAAGGAACAATATCCTTAACAACATTTTCAGACGATTTCAGAAATTTCTGCCGATGGTAGACAATTTTTTCCTTTGAAACATTTTCAGAATCAATATTCTTTCTCTTCTTCATGATTTAACCCTAAAATCGACAACATGCAACAACAAAAATCAAGGGTGTAAATGGCGCTTGGCGGGCGGCCGACCACCTTCAAGCGTCAAGGCCGCCTAGGCGGCGCCAAGGTTTTTTAATATATTTCTAATTATTTTTAAAAAAAATCTACTAATATTAATTTTTTCTAATAAAAATATACATTTCACAATAAATAGTAAACTTAAAATAAAACATAATTAATAGTTTAATATTAGTTAATAGTTATTAGTATAAGACTATAAGTATTACTTTAGTTTAGATTAGTTTATTTAATAAATATTAAATATAGACTTTAAATTTTAAAAATCCGTCAAAAGTAGGCCTCCTTCAGGCTTCTAAAAATAAAGTCATAAACATAACATTAAAAAAAAAAATCCAAAAATCCGCCAAACCCGCCATAATCATGTCACCGCCGAGGCTGCCTAGGCGGCGCCAAATCTGCCGTCCGCCATTTTTCATCGCCAAGGCCTAGGCGTCGGCGGCCGCCATTTGCATCACTGACAAAAACACATCTAAATACTCAAAAAATAAATATTCTCCATGATTTATAAAATAACAGTGAAAAAACATGTCGATGCACGTGAAAAACAACAAACAAACCTCGAAAAACAACGAACAAACCGATATCACGCAAAACGAAGTTCGGTAACCGTCGAAAATGGAATCGCGAGAGAGAATTTTGATATTCCAGAGAAGAAACAAAGAGAGAAGATCGTGGGAGAGAGAAGGGAAATAATTTGAAAGCTGAAGTAAAAATAGTATCCAACAAAAACGAAAACGGGTATGGATTAGATCCGCGTGTTTTTCAATTACTAAACAAACTAATAAAATCGGGCCTTAATTAAAATAAATAATCGAATTGGGCCCAAATTAGGCCCAAAAGCAAGTGCATAGTATGCACTTGCATGCACACGAGTTTTTACGCAAATATATTTATAGATATAGACATATAGTTGTATACATAGAGAGAGCAAGAGGTGGAGGCCAGATGCCACAAACCACAATATATATGTTAAATTTGAATTATCACAAAATTTTGAGGTTAGAATTATAAATAAAATATATTAAAAAAGTCAAGAGAATCAAATTTTATTATTGTTTGATAGTTTATAATTGCTTATAAAAATCAATCGAAGTTTTTGAGGTACACATTATATATGCCTATTACCACCACTGTTTTCAGAGTTCAATTTTTATGATACAGTTTCATAGATCATATTCCATAATATTAATCTCTTTTTGTAGCAGATTGTCATATCTTGAAAGTGCTCAAACAGCATTCCAGGGTCCCTTGTGGGAAACTAACATGGAGGAATTCACACAGCTGAAGTTGTTGCTGCAGGAAGACTTGGACATGGAGGACTACATATCGAATGGCGTCGTTTCGTTGCTTTGATTCGCTTACATGCCTCATTACACGAAATGCTACAAATAGCAAGGCTTTGGATCAAGATTTGTATAGTTAGAAGCGTTTTTTTTTTTTAAAGCTAGTGTGACCCAACTTTTGAATTATAAAAGCGCTTCTGACTGTTTACTAGTGACTGCAAACACCATCTAAGAATAATAGAGTTAGATGACTGCAGCCCGACACTAGAGGCTTCAGCTCGACTGGTATACCAGAAGAGGCATGACCGGGTGAATGATTATCACTTCAGATTCATTCTTTTGCACAATTCACTTCTTGCAATAACTTATCAACAATGTATTAGAATAAGTAGTTCTATTACTTATATGATAAATGATACACATGTAGGATT
This sequence comes from Prunella vulgaris, assembly GCA_026898435.1. Taxonomy (NCBI): domain Eukaryota; kingdom Viridiplantae; phylum Streptophyta; class Magnoliopsida; order Lamiales; family Lamiaceae; genus Prunella; species Prunella vulgaris. The sequence goes on along the minus strand of JAPKLY010000393.1, from coordinate 71,456 downwards.
AAATGTGTTCATTGATCTAATCAGAGAACAATATTACTAATTCAGAAACTATACTAGTGATTATCATTATAGCAGTACTAGATACATGTTGGAAATAAATGGTTTAATTAATTCTTTTCTATATGATTACACCAACTAAACTAGTCATTAGCAATTTGAAATAACAATATATGCAATGTGATTTTTCTTTTCTGCTCTCAATGCTCTTCATAATCAAATTCAGTCCTGCAAAATTCTGAATTTTGTTCACATTTTCCCCCTGCAAATTTTCCAATCTATGCCTCCATATATAATCTCAATCTCTTTGAAGCTGCTATCACTTTGAAGATTCACTGTCAATAATCCACTCTCTGAACTGTAAGAGAAGTCTTCCTCTTTCTTGTCTACCTTGCACAAACTTGGTCTCTTACTCGAGTAAGCTCCAAACAATCCAGCCCCTCTTACTTTGACTGCTATTGTGTCCTCAAAGGTACAATCATCCACAGCTCCACCAGAGTTGTACATGTTGATCAATCCAATAGGTGCAAAATGGATGCTTCCATTGAACATCTGTTCACAATGCCAGCAATTAGTCCCTATTAGTCATGAATAGCAAGACTGCAACAAGGATGACAAAGGACATGGCTTACTTTTATAGGGGAGACGGTGAATATTTCGCACTCTAACACGCCCAACGACACGTTGACACCTTTGTTCTTTGGCAATCTTGAAAGGGAGCCTGCATCATCAGCATTGATAAACAGATCAGTAACCAGATATTTCATTACATGGTTTCTTTGTTCGTCTGAGCTCAGCTAAAAGTAAAATCCTAGATCCGTCCCTGTCTGAATTGCATATGTGGATAAGCAATGAGTTTACCTGCATTGAAAGCATATACAGCACAGTCATCTGTCCACATTTCCCCTGCAATTTCTTCAAGATATTCGACATCCAAGGGACCCACACGGCCCGAAATTGAAGCAGAGTTTTGAGTAGATTCCGGGGCTTGTTTCATTGGCCAAGTTCCGGCACCTTGGCAGTTGAAAACTCCAATGACTCCAGTTAGCTTATTCAAGTTCCATATCTTGAGCAAGCTCTTTCCATCCATGACCGGGTCGGTAAACAGGGAATCCCGGGTCGGTCTACCAGCATGTCTAGCCCTCAAGATGGATCCATCTGGCAGAACAAGTCTCCTAAGGATCTCGAAATCATGCTTTCCTGGCTTGTCACTGTAATATGCAGTCACATTATCAGCAATTAAAACCACTGCATTAGCACTGAATGAGTCTTTCTGACTCTTATATGAGAAGCTGTCTGGTTCTGCATGTATCCCGAGACAAACACCTGACTCAAGACAATTGATGTCTCGAGCTGCTGCATGTCTCAGGACACATGCAGAACAACAAATTGATTGATAGTTTGGCATATTTTTTGTGTTCTAGACCCGAAAATCTTCAGTCCTTTTATATGTTAAGGATGCAAGAATTCCACATTTGTTTTTGATACATAAGTGGTTAAGGATTGGAGAGAAGCTCATTACCTCACATAGATTGGACAGCCTCCTATTGCTCTTGCAGCACCATGAAAGTGAGCAGTATTATGATCACTCTACATCATGGAAAACAAATATCGTGTCAGCTAGAATCGAACTCAGGAAACCAAAACCAGACGAACACGTGACAATTACGCAACATTAGAATAATACTCACATGGAACATATCCCAATCAGGCACAACAACTTCACCCAACAGAAGACTGTTAAAAGACACAGCTGCAATGTGCAATGTCTGGAAGGTAGGCTCATTCGGCATGAAATCCTCTGAAGCTCTAGCGGTCGCGCTCTTCATTGAGCTGAAAACCGAGTCAGAATTATGACACATACAGCAAATCAAGTTATTATCCCTGAAGTTCTTCTCAATGGACTCATCAAGCGCTTGATGATACTGCTTAGTAATTGAAACTCTTCCACCATGTCCGGCCCCTAAAGTTTCTAGCAAATTCTGCACATCAACCTTAACACCATCCACTCCACTGCTCGCGAGATAGCCGTGCATATCATTGTAAAAATCGTAAACTTTTTCAGGATCAATCACTCCAACCCCATATTTTTCCAAGCTGTCCATGGCTATGTCTCTAATGTTGCCTATCTTCCCGGGCGATTGAACAGGATATTGGAGCTTCGGGTTGTACTTTTTGAGCTTTTCCGACGAAGATTTGATCCCACCCCAGTAACCAGCTAGAGCATGCCACATGTAAACGTATCTGCATTGTTAAGTAGGCTTGAGAATCTTGAAAAAAACAGAGGTGAATGACAGAGTATTTTTTATTAATCTTACTTCAATCCATAATTTTCTTTGATGTGATGGATTAACTCCTTGAGATTTGTATCTGAGGACTTGAATTTGCTGTTCTCTTTGATGTCTGTTAATCTGGTGGCAAATCTGTGCCAATGAAGCATGCATCAGAAGGTGATGATCAATTTGATTACTAAGTTTGATTCATTGTACAACACTTACTGTGTTCCTTCAATCCGAGGCTCTCCTTCCTTGTCAAATTCGTTCTCCGTTTCTTGCCATCCGTCGTCTATGATCAAGAACTTGGGCGACACCCCGCCTTCTTTAAAACTGTGGGATGATAAAGATCACATATTTTTAGATTTTAATCGAGCTAAACACGAATGATCCACACTTAGTTGTGATGTGATTTACCTCTGAAGACCCTCTTTGATTCCAGATGGAGTAACTTCAGTGTAGAAAGCATCCCAAGTGCACCATCCAAACCAGTCCAAATGAGCTGGGGTCTATCATATCAATCCAAAATATATCATCAAATTAAATTGCTATATAAATATAGCACAAACATGCATTGATCATCAAATACCTTCTTGTTTTCCAGGTGACTAAATGTACCCTTGTGTTTAGCAAGTATTCTGCAAGAAAAACAGAATATCAATAATCAAAATCTGATGGCTAAAACTTCATAAAACCTCATTCAAACATAAGTTCACAACATACTTGATTGAATCTTTGAGGAGTTCAAAGGGGTTGTCCCCAGAATTGACATAAACTCCTTCCAATGCTTGGCAAGTTTGGACATCAGGATCACCTTAACCAACAAAATTACGAACACGAATATCAACTATCCGAACGAGTTAAGCACCGATATCAACAGTTGATCCAAGGCTATAGGAGTTCAAACTAACCACTTTCATAGCAGAACTGCAGCTCATTTGATTTAGTCCCTTGTAGACTTGTCCTAAATGCTCCATCCAAAACAGGCAACACCAGAACGTAAAATTTATCCCCATTCGATCCTTCTGGACTCTCCTCGTCTATCAAATCTATGGCGGATTCTTCTTCAACTTCTAGAAGCAGCATCTGAGTCTCTAGAGGAATTTCGCTCCCCGATTTTCCTACTCGCGGTATCATCCACCAGATCTTCGCTATGAAAAGGCACATGAAGTTGCAATTCCTGAGCCAATCATGCAGAGCAATATACTATTAAAATGACATTGAGCATATAATCAAAATGACACGGTGTGTGTTTGCTTTAAAGGATAAAATTATTAATCCCGAGAATATATGCATATTTTGGCTTTGAAGCAAAACACCCTTTGAGAATATGCATGGCAACACTCACTCAAGAACTCCGAGATTGAAGACGTGGCGCGAACTCGAACTAGTGGAGCTGGCTCCAACGAAAGCTGATCCCGAATTCACAGGTGAAACGACGACGTTGTCTTGAACGTTCGTCAAGACAACCTTGCCGCGGACCATGAGGCAGCCATTCTTGATCACCGGGACAGCTGTGATTGTCATCTTTTTTTGGAGTTTGATCAGTCAGCTGCAAGAATCAAGATTGTTATTATCTCTGTTGAGATTTCTTTTAAAAGAAAGAAGCAAACTGTTGTAATTGTTATAACGGGCCGAAATAAACAGGAATAGGAGGAGGGAAGAAGTATTGAAATAAAATGTGAGGAACTATGATTTAAAATTTGAGCTTTTATAGGGGAAAAATAAGAGGACAGAAATTTATTAGTTGAGAGAATGACATCATTGACATGAATCCAAGCCATATTGACATGGAAATGAGTCAGCATTTGTGGACATTAATTAATCTTATACAACACTGAATATTGGCCCCCTTTGCAGGTAATAAATATAATTATTATTATTTTGTCTTGCCACAAATAAATTGTCAGGTGATCCAATCAACATATTTGACTCGTATTATTCCCATATAATTTCTCACTGACGCTTCAAACAAAATAAAATGAATCTTGGTCTCCCTCCTATATATTAAACTTCACATTTACAAGGGGAGAATACAATTTTATATTTAATCTCGTGTGCTATGACATCATTATATATTAATCAGTTATTAAAACACATGACGTGAATTAGCACACAAATTGTAATTGAATTAGCTAGCTAGGGTGCACATTCATTCATATAGTTGTTGGGAATTAATAAATTATAAGTTGTATAATGTGAATAATGAGGTTGACCAGCCAGCCACCTATTTTGATGGTTGCCAAAACCCACATCTATACAAATTATTATTTTTCTAATAATTTTGCCTAGTGAGATGAACTTTCCTTTTAGAAAGAAGCAGAAATGTAATTTTTTCAACCTACTTTAAAGTTGTTAATTGGCTGGAAACATAGTGTAGTGTTAACATTAGCTAGTGTGTATGATATTATTGAATGAGCTAAAACCGCGGCAATGGCCATTTGGATTACAGTTGTACTTGTGCCTTTGCTTGTATAGCGCAGCACCAACACCCCATTCTCCAAATATCCCACCGGTTTTCACAACCGACAGAATTTGCAATCGTATGTCTATATTATACTCCCTCCGTCCCGTAGGAATTTGCATCCTATGGGACGGTACATTTTTTAAAGAAAATGTATTTTATATATAAAATAATGGCATATGGGTAAATATGTGTATAAGTTTGTGAGTATGCACGTAAATTAATGTTTTTTTTTTTTTTTGTAATGTGCAAATTTGTGTGGGACTTCCAAATAAGAAAAGTGTGCAAATTCCTGTGGGACAGAGGGAGTAATTAATAAGATTTGAATATATATATATATATATATTTAAATAATATTGTTTAAAATTTTGTTTAAGATCGATTCTGTTTTTTTTTTTATCCAGGACTGTAACAAAATTCCAATAAAATTAAAATATTATGATTTTTATTTTTATTTATGTAAATAAGGTGAGTTTTAAGATTCTTACAATTTCGAAAAAATGGGAATCACGATTTCAATAAAAAAATAAAATACGCCAGCTTAGGTCAGAATTTTCATTAGATAATATATAGGAAGAATCTACTTAAAATGTTATTCCAAAAATAAAAAGTAAAATTCAGATAATTTCATAAATAGGGCTGGTAATAGTTTTTTTTTTTTTTTGGGTCTAAACTGAATTTTAAAATAGAGCCACATTTTCCTACTTTTTTTAATTATGCATGAAACCAAAGATAACATAAAATAGTTTTTTAAAAATTAACAATATATAATTTACAAACAAATGCAAACATAACATTCTTCCATTTTCTTCAAATTATATCCACCACAGCAAATTAAGTAGTTTGTTTCATTTGATAAGGAACACTTAAAAATAATTAAAATTTACAATAAAAAAATCATGTAGATTTTTACAGGATCTCAATAAGCTTTAATCATTAGCAGTTCACAACTTCTCTAGTTGAACAAGAATTCAAAAATATCTTCATATTTTTTGAATGGTTTTATTTGGAGACTCTATAAAATGTGAAAATAATTTTTTTTTTTTTTAAATCCACTGATTCTACTAAGACTTTTTTGAAAAAATAAAATTCTGTGGTAAAAAATTATAAAGAAAAAAGTTTTAGATTGTAAATTTGAACCCGAATGATAAATATATACACTAAATAAGAATTTATTAATAAACTAAATTCTACTAATATTTATATATAAAATATGAATAACTCATGTGGTTAGACTATCTAATGTCTCGAGGTCTTAGTCCCTTTGTGGTGAAATTGTAGTTCCAAATGTAGTGCGGTTCTAGAGTACAGTTACACGTGATCCCCTCGAATGCAAATTACAATTCCGATTTATAGCAAGACGAAAAAAAAAATTATATACTTAATTTGTTTTATACATGTGTACACATATAAAAAATTATAAAATGAAATGGTTCCCTTAAAATTTAAAAAATTTCCAAGTCTGAATTGATTTATTTCATAACACTTCCTTTATTACAAATTCTTGCAGCACCACATAATACAAATCAAGTAGAAGCAAATCAAAGCAATATCAAATTTACATTTCATCCTCCTTATTATGAAATTGCATGACTTGTGTGAGACGATCTCAATAATAATATTGGTGGTATATAGCTGAAAACTAATAACAGAAGTTAATATTCCTGCTCAGACATTCACCTTCAAGTTCAACTATTAGCAATCCATTCTCCGGATCATATTTGAATTCTTCTTTATTCTCATCCACTGAACAATAAATCGGTTCTTTGCTTGAATACGCCCCAAAACGGCCACAGCCTCGTGCTTCTATCCTTACACTGCATCTCGAAGGTTCATCGTCGAAACTTAGACCTTCCACTGCCCCTCCAGCATTATACATATCGATCAATCCAATTGGAGTGAAGTCGAGTGTTTCATTTAAGACCTGATAATGTGGCATTGTTAGCGTCAACTTGAATACAATAGATTTTATCTTCATATAGAGCTCGTTTACTTACCCGAATAGGAGAGACTGTAAAAGTTTCACACTCGAGAGTGCCTAAAGACACTTGAATACTTTCTTCTTTTCGTAGTCGAGAAAGGGAGCCTATACAATAAATGATGATGTATTACATGCTATACAAGATACAACACTTGATGTGCATAAAAAATGTAGACAAAAAACTTGTGCACACCAGATGCACTTGTATTTTGAAAAGGTATTAGTGGTTTAACTAAAAGTATTAGTTTGTTAGTTAAGCTGATTTCATTGAAAATTATTAGTTGTGTGCAGTTCATCGTGCAACTAGTACACAGGAGTGTTACCAAAAATGTATAGCATAGAACCAAAAGTTACCAGAACGAAAAGCATAGACAGCACAGTCCCCATTCCACCTGTCATCAGCAGCATCTGCAAGAAAATCGATGTCTTGAGGGCTCACCATGCCTGATAAAACGAGATGCTCTGAGGGTGAGTTATGGTCGTGTTCCTTCAATGGCCAATTCCCGGCTCCTTGGCAGTTAAAAACACCCACTACTCCAGATAACTGGTTCAAATTCCATATCTTCAATAAGCTGCACATGCCAATGCAGTTAGCCCAAGGATTTTACTACAAACTTGAAATCAATTAATACGCATATACATTTATACATCCAAAAAGTAATGTTATGTTATGATCACCTTTTGCCATCCATTACTGTGTCTACGAATAAGCAATCACGGGTAGGTCGCCCAGCGTATTTGGCGCGTAGTATTGAGCCATCAGGCAGTACCAACTTCTTAAGTACGTTGAAATCATGCATGCCGGGCTTGTCACTGTAGTATTTCAGGATAAAAATGTGAAAATTACGAGCGAAAAGTTTACAACTTCAAATCAAAATCACCTCAATTGTTTACCAGCATCAAATCTCACCTCACATACACCGGACATCCGCCCACTGCTCTTGCTGCACCATGGAATTCTGCTGTGTAATGATGGCTCTGTAATAGAACAGAACAAAAACCCTTACAAAGTTATGCAAACTCAAAAAATTCGTCATCATTTGCATCACATAAACTGCTTCTGCTCTCATGTTTTACGCAAGTCCTTATAGAATATAGCCATCTCAAGAATTTAGGTATTGCATGTGTTCCATGACATGCAAAAACAATTAGGATGCGTTTGGATAGAGGGATTCGGGTTGTAGATTTTAAAATCTACTAATTTGAAATTCATTCATTTTGTGTTTCATCCAAACAAGTTGTGTGAATTTGGACTGTGAACTAAAATTCACAGCCCAAACTCCTCTATCCAAACGCAGTCTAAGTGAATTTGAAAATGTACCTGGAACATGTCCCAATCGGGCACCACAATCTCCCCAAGTAGAAGGCTATTGAAGGCCACAGAAGCAACATGTAAAGTCTGGAGCGTAGGCTCCCTCGGCATGAAATCTTCCGATGCTCTAGCAGCTGCGCTTCTCTTCGAGCTGGTCATACATTGTAAATCAGAAACTATCACCCACTATCATTATATATAATAATAACGATAAATAGCTGAGTATATATCTATATATGGATGAGCTCTCAGACCTGTAGATGGAGTCAGAGTTGTGACTCATACAACATATCAGATTATTATCTTGGAAATTCTTAACAACAGACTCCTCCAATGCTTCTTGATATTTTCTCGTGAGGGACACTCGGCCACCATAGCCCGTCCCAAGAGTCTCTATCACATTCTGGACATCTACTTTAAGTCCATCAATACCACAGCTCGAGAGATAGCTGTGGAGATCATTGTAGAAGTCGTAAACCTTCTGAGGATCTATCAAACCAATTCCGTATTTTTCCATACTATCCATAGCTATATCGCATACGTTTCCAACATTGCCAGGGGATTGCACAGGATATGTTAGCTTCGGATTGTATTTCTTCATTTTCTCGGATGAGGGTAGGATCCCTCCCCAATAACCAATCAGTGCATGCCACATGTACACGTATCTATACAATATAGTGGCTTGTAATGAATAATAGTTCAACCAACAAGGAACTGATATTTTGAGCTCAATTAAGGATATAGTATAGCAACATACTTTAAGCCGTATATTTCTTTGATGTCTTTGACAAAGGTGTGTAGATCATGACATGAAGTATCTTCACCGGACCCCATGAAATTGGAGCATTCCTTGATATCGACTAATCTACTAGCGAATCTACGTGTAAAGAAATTTATAAATTCAGATTTGGAAACTCAGAAAGTTGTAACAAGATGCAACGCCAAAGCTAAAATTACTTACTGTGAACCTTCAACAACAGGTTCGCCTTCCCTCTGGAACTCATTAACCGTATCTTGCCATCCGTCGTCAATAATTAAAAATTTAGGCACACAACCTCCTTCAAGAAAGCTGATAACCATTTCCACTAATTTCTTATGACAAAACAGGCCATGAAGTCAAAATTTGGAAGTGATTAATCGTGGATATACCTTTCGAGACCTTCTTTAATTCCACGTGGATTTACGTCTTTATAGAAAGCATCCCAAGTACACCAACCAAACCAATCTAAATGTGCAGGTTTCTATGAATTAAAGCAAAGAAGGTTAAATAGGATTAAATTCATATGATGTGCATCATTATGGTGGGTGAGTATATTTGTACCCTTTTGTGCTCAACATGAGTGAAGGTGCCTTTATGACTTTCCAGTATCCTGCGCATGAAAATGTTAACTCAAACAATTATACCAAATTTCATGAATAAATCAAACAAGGCCCCTTTACTTGATTGAATCTCGTATTAGCTCAAACGGATTATCCCCCGACTTTACGAAGACAGCCTCCGATACCTTACTCGTTTGGACTTGAGCATCCCCTGCATAGAAACACATCAACTAGTATCAGTGTGCTTAAAACCTTTGCGGATTGAATGGAATATGCAGATAATTAATGCATACCACTTTCAACGCAAAACTCAAGCTCATTAGCTGAATTGCCTTGCAGTGTTGCTCTGAATTGTCCTTCCAACACAGGTAAAAACAACACGTAGAAATCGTTCTCTGATCGCCCCGAAGATCTACCATTGCTTACTGCAGACTCTGCTTTCACTTCCAAAAGAAGCATTTGTGTTTCTATGGGGATTTCAGAACCTAAACTTCCAAACGTAGGTATCATCCACCAGATTTTGTGTCTGAAGAGACACATAAACCTCGAATCTCTGCAATTGTTCAGCAGGCATCGACCAAATAGTTGATATCACTCTCATAAGCTCCCATTCAACAAACCAAAGCAAAACCAGCTCAACATTTACTCGGAAAAACAAGAATTTTGTTGAGAAACTTCACATTTTGGATAGAAATCTTAGATTCCAACTAAAGTTTCATAAATTCCTTTCACATTTCAATTCATTACAAGCCATGCTGTGACAATCCCATCAAATTAAATCAGTACAAGGCCTTCTAATTAACAAGAAAACAAGAGGAAAAAAAGGACTTGGTCCATGAGATTCTCAGCATAACATCCATAACTTGATAAAATAATCACAAAACCAAATCATTCAGACATACAAAAACCTGAAAAGAATCATCAAAGAGGACTTACTGAAGAACCCCAAGACCAAAAACATGTCTTGAACTAACAACACTCGAGGTGGCACCAAGAAAAGCTGCAGGGGAAGAAGCTGCTAAACCATCAGTAACAGGGTAAACGGCGACGTTTGAGGGGACACCCTTCAACACCACCGTCCCATTGACCAGTAGGCAGCCGTCTTCAATGCAGCATGGCGGCACCGTCGCCGTCATTTTAGCTTCCCCCTTCAGCGGGTCAATCGCAAGCCCACCAAAATTGTTGGCCCGAAAACTACTTTTACAATTACTGGTATTATAAATCTTGAGTGTGTGCGGAACTGTAGTGTGGTACGATGATAATCTGCAGATGTTCGAAAGGATCGATGCTTTATGTAAATAGGGTCTGAAATCAAGAACTGAATTAGGCGTTGTGCGAGGAGAGTAGAAGGGGTTTCTAGGGAAACACTTGAGGAAATTTCTGGCATTGGTGCTGCTATATATAGCAGCAGCACTGGAATTGAATACTGAGGAAATTGTCATCGGTTTTTAGTGAGAGAAAGTGGAGCTGGGAGGTTGAAATTCTTGAAATACTGAGGTTGACTTTTCTCTGTTTTTATTAAGAAAATGACCAAACTTTGAATAATTTTACAAAAAAACAACCTTTTTGTTAAATTTTAACTCACAAAAAGACATTAAATTTGAAAGTAACTTAAAAAAAAAAACAATTTGAGTTGAATACTTAATATACTCAAATATAATAATTCATAAACAAAAATTAATATAAAAATGAATTAATAAATATTCCATCCGTCCGTAGGAATTTGCATCCTACGGGATTTCACAATTTTAAAAAAAAATTAAGGGGGCGTTTGGTATAATTGTAAGAAATGGAAAGAATATAGAAATAAAGACGGTATGAAATGAAAGTATAGTTCTCAAATAGCTGAACTATGGTCAAGGTTGTAGAAGTCGGAAATTGGTAATCCGGCGCTTTTTAGCCGCCGAGCGCCTAGAACCGCCTATTTTTTTTTTTAAAAAAAATATAAGAATATAAAATTCTGGCCTATACCCGAAAACGCTTAGAATTGTCGATTTTGCAAAAATCGGATCGGCAAGAGGTCGCCTAGCGCCTAGGCCGATTTCTGCATCACTGACTATGGTAGATTCGTTAGTTTTTTAAAATCAAAGTTATAGTAGAGTCATTCCAAACACACATTATAATTTTGATTACTATTACTCACCTCCCAAAGATAACAACCAAACCATCATTTTACATAGTGACATGTGGATAAATATTTGTATATATTTATAAGTGTACACACAAATTAAAATTTTCTTTTAATAATGTGTAAATTTGTGTTGAACGCTCCAAAAAAAAATACAAGTGTGTAAATTACTTAAATTCGACGATAGATGGTATAATATTTTTAAGAAGGGTGAAATATGTGGGACGGTGGTGTTGAAAATTCTTGTTTGAATTGGTTAAATTATTAAAAGTTGAATAAGTTAAGATTGAGAGATTGGAGATCTTCAAGCATTCAGTTAAATGAAAATATAGTTAGTTAGTTAGTTAGTTAGTTGTGTTGGAATTTACTTGAAATAATTCACTATATTATTTAAATTTATTATTAATATAAGATTGAAGTAGTAAGATTAGATTTGCTGACTTGGCAGTGACAGGAAAACATGTCATACATCTGATTGGAATTTGTGATTTTGACTAAACAAGATTGTGCGCCCCATGTTTAAACACAAACTTACTCCCGTTGCATTTATATTTATGTAAAAATAATTTATTATAAAATTATTTTATTGTATTTAATTAAAAGTATCTTAAAATTCATTAGAAGTATAAAAATATTTTGATCAAAAAACAACAATGATCAAAATATAATACCATTACTCTTAATTAATTTTTTATATTTTTATCAAATATTTAATCATTTAAAACAGTTTAATAATAAATTTATTATGAATAATTTTAATATAACATTTTGCCTTATAATTATTTGTATATTATAAAAAGATCATTTTATAATTTTATTCTTGTCACTATCCAGGAGAATTTGCACCCAGAGACTTCACACCATGTGTTTTAAAAAAATATTTTTTTAAACAAAATAGTAAAATATAAATAAATATATGTATAATTTTATGAAGATGCATGTTAATCGATATTTTCTTTTTAAATAGTTTGCAAATTAGTGTGCATCGTCCACATAAAAAATGTTCAAATCTTTTTGAGACGAAGAGAGTATAAATTTTTAGATTCACTATATATAATATTCCTTCTGTCCAGTAGAAATTTGCACCCTACGGAAGTAGTGGTATATGGATAAATATGTGTATATATTTGTGAATGTGCACGTAAATCAGTATTTCCTTTTTTAGTAATGTGCAAATTTGTGTGGGACGTCCAAATAAAAAAAGTGTGACAGAGGAAGTAGTCTTTAATTATCCTTCGGATTCTATTCATTATATATATGAATTTTCTTTTTAAATGATACTCCCTCTATCCCAGATCAATTTGCACACTTTTTATTTTAGGTTGTCTCAAACCAATTTGCACACTATTTAAAAGGAAAATATCGATTTGTGTGCACACTCACAAAATGTTCCACACATTTACCCATACACCACTATTTTATTTAAAAAATACATTTTTCTTAAACTGTGTGCCATCCCAGGGGTGTAAATACCCCTGGGATGGAGGGAGTACTAATTATAAATTGATTCCATGTAAAAAAAAATTATATTTTTCTATAAAAAAATTATATATTTATGTAAATATTTTGAACCAATTTATAAATATAATTATTTATAAATTTATATAAATATATATATATATATATATATTTAAATTTATTCTTTGAAAGCTGCATATTTTATGGTATAGTGTGGGTCAGAGGCAGCATTTTCCAGAATCAACTCGTTCTCTCGTCTTCTTTAAAAATTAAATATAGTTTTCGGTAATCCTTATCTACCAATACAAATAAAGTTCCTATTTATAGAATATGTGATAATACCACAAAATACTCATTTTCAATTTCACAAAATTTAATTTACCAACATCTAATTTGAAAAATCTTTTATACCCACTTCATGATATAAGATTTATATACCCTTATAAAATAGGTATAAAAAAATTAATATCTTTATATTGGGTCCCACTTTATTCTCATAATTGCACTATTCTATAGGTAATAGGTTTGACTTTATATTATAATTATTAAAATACATCCGTAGATTATTCTGTTACAAAAAAAAAAAAAAATCCTCATAATAATGATATTAAATACTCAATTTAATATAACCACTACTGCCCCACCAACCCATATTAATCCCCACTAATGCAATTAACATTTCACCAGTTTCTACCTCTCTCCCGATTTTTCTATTTCATTCATTTTTTTTTTTAAACTTTTCCTTTCACTTCAACTCTCAAATGCCATTATTTCATTTTGAAGAATTTTATTTTGGTTCTTAACTTGTGAGACATCACTTAACAAGGTACACTTCAATTTGTTTTAATTTTTTTATCGGTTTGTCAATCTCATTTGTTATTTTTATTTATGAACTGTAAATTTTATTTTTATTATATTTATTCAAAATATAGTATTCTTACGGATATTTATACAATTTTCCATAATAAATCTTGTTAATGAATATCCATAATTCTCTCTTGGTAGTTGAAGATATTGCTTAATTTTAGGAGATTAAATATGATTTTCAGTTCTCCACAAATGTAACGTGTATATACTTTAAGCATCATGATAGCAATATTTTCAAAAAGAAATTAAAAGATAATGATCAAATTTAGATAAATATAGTATTTTCAAGGTCTTCAAAAGATGATAATTAATTTTATTTTCTTCGCCTTAACTGTAGATGGAAAAGAGAATATTAGTTGTTGGATATGGAGGTTATTGGCAAGGTCTTCAATATTTGAATGGTGAAATTAATACTGCAATTTTCATTACGGTCGATCCGCCATGCAAATATGTTGATCTTTTGGAAATTATACATGATATAGTCCAAGCAGATTCGAGTGAGTGGGGTTATCAAATTCATACCCTTGTCGATTATAGAGGTAAAATTGTTCGATTAAAGATTAAGAGAGATATATAGTGATTTGGCAGATTATTTAAATTCGTATAAGGATCAAGACCTCGCTGTTTTTGTGACACTACAAAAAATAAACGGTGTTGGTAACACTAAAGTGCCCAGCTCTGAGATGTATGTAGGTGGAGATGGAGATCCCAATACAGTGACCAACTCCTATACTCCTGAACATCGAGTTTTTAATGAGTTCCCACCAAGGAGCCTTGAGATGCATGATGATGATGATCAATCTTTTAGTATGCATTTTGACAGAATGTACCCTACTCAACCCGAAGTTAGTAAATGGAATCTTCCTAAGCTTCCCACATCTGATTTTGGTCAATCTACACAAAAATTTTCATCAGATGTAATACGTGGCCAGTTACGTTCGAATAGCATCTTTTTTAGTAAAGATGAGATGGAGGAAGTCGTTGGGTTATATCATTTGGAAAATAATGTTGATTATCGGGTCGAGCGAGTCACTAGTACAAATTTACACTTAGAGAGCTCTTATTTTCTAATAAGAGCTCTCTAAGAGAAAGCTATCTAAGTAAATCTCCCACTTAGAGAGCTGTTAATAATAGTTCTCTAAGTTCAAAGCCACTTAGAACCACTTAGAGAGCTGTTATTTAACAGATCTCTAAGTTCAAAGCCACTTAGAGAGCTGTTATTAACAGCTCTCTAAGTGGAAAGTTTACTTAAATAGCTTTCTCTTAGAGAGCTCTTATTAGAGAATAAGAGCTCTCTAAGTGTAAATATGTACTTAGTGAGCGGATAAGGGTAGATGGTATTTGAATTGTAAGCACTCGAATTGTAAATTCATTCTGCATGCAACATGTAAGCAAAACGTGTGGCGAGTGGTAAAATTGATAATACCACATACTTGTATCCTTGATCCCGACACCATTAATGCTCCCTGTTCAACGAGGTCTAAATTTCTTGGTACGATATTTGCTAAGAAGTTCTCTGGTAAAGCTTTGAGCTTAACCCCAGGACGTATACAAGAGGATATATATATGCAGTTCTATGGTCTCTCCATAAAGTACAATCTTGCAAGATTGGCGAAGGAACAATAGCTGTCTTATATGGAAAAGGTGATGAGTCATTCAATAGGTTGCCCGCTTACCTATATCAATTGGAGAAGGCCAATCCGGGGTCCTACACCAATTTAACTCATGTGGATGATAGCAACGTATTTAAATATGTCTTTTTTGCATTAGAAGCCTCCATTACTGGCTTTAAAATCTACGGAAGGCCCGTCATTGTGATTGATGGGACACACTTGAAGGGAAAATATTGTGGAACTGCTTTTGTAGCTGTAACCCAAGATGGTAATGGACAAGTGTTTTCTTTGGCCACAGGTATTGGTGATGTTGAGAGCAATGAATCATGGACGTGGTTTCTCCAGTGTATACGAAATGCCTATGGTTGTCCAGATCAATTGTTATTTGTTTCTGATCAACATCCGAGTATCATCCATGCTGTTCGCACTGTGTATCCTACTGCCTCGCATGGCCTATGTTACCATCACTTGCAGCAGAAGTTCGTTTCCTATGGGCAAAGTGTGGTTCAACTATTTCACCGGGCTGCATACACCTATCGGTTATCTGATTACCACAGGTATTTTTATGTTAACATTATGATATGTATATGTATATGTATATGTATATGTATATGTAATCTTATTATTTATATGTTTGTATTTTGTTAAGTAATGTTTTGTTTCATTGTAGCTGCATGCAATCATTACAGCGCATGGATCAGAGTGGGTTGTTGATGAATAAACTCAAAACTATGGATCCTAAAAGATGGGCCCATGTTCATTGTCCGGTTCCACGTTATGAATTCATGATGTCTAATGCTGCAGAGAGTTGGAATAAAAGGCTTCTTTGGGCACGAAAGCTCCCAATTGTGTCTATGCTTGAATGCGCGAGAGTAATTCTTGAGGATTGGTTCACTAAGCGACGAGATGCAGCAAAAGCCCATACTCAAATTCTTTGTGAGGAAGTAGCCAAAAAAATGGCTAAAGTTAAGAAACGTGCAAGTAAGCTGGTTGTTACGAGTTTGGGTGACAAGTTTGAGCGCTCGTTAATGCCGTGCATTCATGCGGCTGCAGTATAAGGTAATATTTTTTTTCTTTACATCAAAATATAATTTTTAATGTATTTTTGTAAATTATGTTTTTCTTTTCTTGCAGATTTGCTAATTGTAATATAAGTCAGTTTGTGCACCACTGTTACTGGACGAAGTCTGTTACAGGTATATGGGGAAGTCCAATTCAGTCCATGCCCCACCCAAATTATTGGGTAAACCCGGAGTGGGTTAATGATATGATTTTTTTGCCACCTGTACAACCTAGGCAAGCTGGGCGCCCACAACAAAGTAGACGGCCCACCAGGTTGGAATCATCGAGCTCTAAACGTAAGTCACACGTTTGTTCAAATTGCCAGCAACCGAGACACAATCGAACCAGATGTTCTACCCCTCAAGTGGTTAACCATCCTCAACTTCAAATGAGGCGAGCTAGGAAATGCTCAAAATGCAAATCAACTGGACATACTAGACGCACTTGCCCAAACCCGACAGGTTATTAATATATAGTTGAACTTTATTTATCTATAATTCTATAATTTTATCAATTAATATTTAATTAATTTGTGCAGGTGAATAAGTAGAAGAACCCATATGGAATCAGCTGACCATCTTGTTTTTACTCCATCATTCATATGTTGTTTTAATCTATTTCGAATATTTTGTGGTTTTTAATTAGTATTTTTGTATGAAAAGAATTTAATTAATCATTAAAATTTATAATTAAATTGTTATGAAGATAATTCGGTAGAAAATTTAAATTGTAATCTAATTTTGATGTGGATAATGCTCTTGTGTTAATTAATTTGCATTAAAATTAGTTAATTTATTAAAATTATATGTTTTATAATTTTATTGTATTATTTATTATTACATAATATTAAATAATATAAATATCAAATAGGGTAGGGTGGGGTGGAGGTTGGGTGGGGTAGGGTGGAGTGTGGTGGAATAACTAGATAATGATGTTTGTAGGTCATGTGGGTAAAAAAAATTATTTGAAATTAAAAATGGATAGTAAAAATTGTTTATATTTGAAGTGGGTAAAATATATTTTGTGAAGTTGAAAATGGGTATTTTGAACTGTCTCCCTATAGAATATTGTAGGAGTAGTGATCAATGATCATTAGGGTTTGAAAAATGAAAAGTGACATCTCTCTTTACAAAAGAGAAATATATATTGTCGGAATGGGGGAGCATTGACATTTCTTTTTGCAGATGCACCTAACGAACTAGGAGTGTATCGTATTTTCGGATACAATTTTAACTTAATTTTAATTAAAGTTTAACTCTGATTAAAATAATAATATAATAAAACTATTACTTTATGTAAAAAAAAATTATTAGTTTATACAATGAAACATGAAATAGTTTGTAAGTGAATTAATATTAGTATTTTTTTAATTCTAGTTTTATTTTCTTATTTGACTTTTCTATAATTTTTTAATATGTTGGTTCCGTAGTGTTGAATGATTTTACTAATTATAATGTTATGTGGCTAATTGGTCTATGGAAATCACTCAAACAATAATTAAAAGATGATTACTAGAATTATTAAGTGAAATATAGAGAGAATTGTAGAGAGAGAAATTTTATGAGTGAGCTCTTTGTATTTGGATTTCAGATCCTTACAAATGTGTTTACTACAAGTATTTATACCTTCTATTTAGTGAGGTGACACTTTTTTAAGCCATATGGCTTCTGGGGGTGACAAGTGTCCTCCACTTGTCACTCCCTCAAAGTTTTGCTCCACTAACTCCAGCCTTATGATTCGAACCTTTCATGCAGGTTCCTTGGACATCTTGAACCTTCTTTCCTTCGAAGAAGGGACTAACAAGAGGGCGAGCGGTGCAGCGAGCAAGGGAGCGAGCACTTTGGCGAGCAACGTAGGCCTATCCTATTGACTTGCTGCCTTGTCATATCCAGGCTGAAGGCGACTACGGGGGCGAGCAGGTGGGCGAGCACCAAGGCGAGCAACCTAGTCCTGGCTTCATAAGCTTATTGCTTTGTCATACTCAGAACCTCGGGCGACCAATATGGCGAGCAGCACAACGAGCATTGGTGCGAGCAACTGGGGAATGGCCACGTTGGCTTGTTGCTTTGACACTTCCAGGCTCGGGCGAGCATGTGGGCGAGCATCCTGGCGAGCACGTAGGTGAGCAGCTTATACATTTCTGCTTGTTTATACTTTGGTTATTATCTAATCTTCAAGCTTAGATCCTTTTATCAACATTTGTCCCTCAGTATATGCTTTGATCTGACATCAAAGTATATACTGGAATTGATCTTTATTTATGTAAGTAAGTAACTGGGCGGGCAATTGGGCGAGCAACTTAGTGAGTAACTTGGTGCTCGCCCTGGTGCTCGCCCTCTTGCTCGCTCTCTCTCTCTTCGGCAATTAAGGCGACTATCCAGAAAATGAGGCGCCTCCTCGTTTCGTGCGCCAATCAGTCGCATGAAAAGACGTGCCTTTTCAGAGACTTTTCAAATGTTTTGCAACTTGGTCCCTGAAATTCTTTTCCCTCTTTCACTTTGACCCGAACATATAAATAGGGGTTTTCTAAGCACTATTCATCTTTTTCTTCATTCATCATTTCTTTTCTAGAATTTCCGGCGATCTCATCTTCGGACTCTTTCCGACGACTTTTAGGAATCTTCACTACTCCAGTGACCGGTTTTGCAACTCAACATCCCAGGTAATTCCTCAATTCCTCTCGTCTCCTTTTTTTTTACATTACCTTTATTTTCTTTTAATTCTTGCATGTCTATTTTATGCACTTGTTTGCCGGAATTTCTGATTGGAATTTTGTTGACGACGCCCACCATCCTTAGTTAATCACACCCTAGGATCAACCTTGTCTTTTCCTCTTTCTTCCCGAATCCATGTCGTCATCCTCGAGCCGGACGATTTCTCACCAGAATCTGGGCAAACTGCCCATGGTGGAGAACATAGAGGAAGGTGGCCCGATCGCGGGCTTGTCCTCAGTCCATCTGGCGGGGTCTGATTCCGCGGTTGAAGAGGTAAACTGATTTTTGGAGAAAGGAGGTGAACAAGCCAATGAGGAGGCCGGTGAGCATCCATGCGAGCACATCGGCGAGCAGCTGGGCGAGCAAGAAATCGAGCAGCCCATTGCTCGCCCAGAGGGGGATGATACGGAGGACGTAGAGATACTCTCCAGCAGTGGCGATAGCGACGACTCTATCACTGAGTGGTTCGAGTCTGTTAGCTTCCCTCAACCGCACATGTCTGAGAGGTCCATCCCCGAAGGCATTGCACAAGAGTTCGACTGGAGAGCGTACTACGAGCGGTATGCTGCCGACTTCCCGACACCTCATCGACAGTATCGGGAACTTGAAAAAAATGACCGCACAAACTTCAAGGCGAATATCGTAGTAAGCATCATTGATGAGGACTATCTTAACCACATCCGGAAGGAGTATCATATTCCCGGTGATGTCACTATGTATGCTCCCCGGGAGAAAGAAAGAGCTGACCGCCCCCCGGAAGGATTAACAGCCATAAACATGCATACGTTGGCTGCTGGTGTGACGTTACCCCTTCACCCCCTCATCGGGAGCTTTTTGGAGACGATGGGTTTAGTGATCACACAGTTGACCCCCAACGCATGGACGTACCTGATATCACTATGCACGGTTTTTGCCTTGGAGAAGTACAAGGATCGCCTGACTCCTCAAGAGGTGAATTACACCCTCTGCCTTAGCAAGTGCTTTGAGGAGGGCCAGGGCTATTATTACCTTAAGGCGAGGAGCGACATGAAGATCCTTGAGGGACTGCCCAACAAAGTGAGAGACTGGAAGGAAAAATTCTTTTTTATCGGCGGTGACTGGCGGGCTCCTGACAACAATGAGGGTCTTGGGGGACGTATTATGACCCCTACTGAGTTTGGAGAGTTGCAGCGTAGGACTTGTTGCATGTTTTGAACATTATTTTTTTTGATATTGTGTCTGATGTCTTTGTTCTTTGTATTGCAGGCTTGATCCCTCAGCGCTGGAAGAAAATGAGCTTGTCTGAAGAATTTAAGTTCACCTATATTCTCGTTTGTCGCCGGAACAAGAAGGATAGAACTTTTGACTATCTAAACAAGCCCAGTTGCCGCATTGCTTCGGGGCTGATCACAACCCCTCACCACCTACGAGCTCAGGTTGCCCATCCCGCAGGTAAGGTTGTCTTGTACTTTTGAGATTGAGATTTCATGCAAAATTTCTAACTCTTTCTGTCTCTTAATGCTTGCAGCTTCTGAAGTCTCTATCGCTATCCCTCCGTCTTTTAAGACTTTGAACCAGAAATTCGGGATGGCACGTACCAAGAGGGATCCCCCATCTGTGGTGTTAGCAGCTTAAATTGCTGCTAAGACTACCAAGAAGACTGCTGGAACCGGGCCGAGCACACGATCCTCTGCCCCCTCTCGAGCCCCCCGCCCCGAAGCTCGACAAACTCCGGGTGACTCCCCGAGCAGCGGCGGTCGCCGATTACAAAGGGGTGACGGCTCACGCGTTGAGCATGAAAGTGGGGCGGCCAAGAGGGTGAGGGTTTCAAGGCCTCCAAGTTCGGGAGGATTAGGTTGGGTCGAGGTTCTGGAGACTACTCCTCCCGTTTCCACTGGCACCCCGACTGCCCCGGTATCTATCCGCTCGATTGGTCAGTTAACTGACATCACATACCTGGGATGGGACCAGGAGCGGGCAGCTGGGTATGAGCCTCATACTTCTAACATGTTCATACTTCTAACATTTTCTTGTATGGCCCTTTAAGCAGGTATGACCCTACACGTTATCAGCATCGTAGCCCGCTGGTCCACCAGTTTGCACTTGCCCGTCCTCCAAAGTCTCTTAATGAGCTCAAGGGCCCGGTTCGAGGAGCTGTTGAGTCTGCTGTCCGTCACTGGACCCAACCCCAAGACGCCATCATCCATCATCAGTTGTTGACTGATAACATCCGCACAGCCATACATCACTAGAGTGGTGCCCTTATCACCGCTCAACGTGCTATCGAACAGGCTGTGACGTTGGAGAAGTCATATGCGGTGTTGAATGATAGCCTAAGGAAGGAGAGGGACGAGATGAAGAAAAGAGTTGCCACATTTGAGGCCAAAGCTAAGGCTTCTCTGGATGCCGAGCAATCGGCGATTGCAAGTGCTGAGAGGACCCGAGTTGAAGCTGAGGGTCTCCGGGTTGAGCTGGCAAGTGTTCGGGCACAGTTGGAGGAGAGCAGGGTTGCCCGGGGAAAGATTGCTGAGCTAGAAAAAGAACTCCAAGCCACCCGGACCGAACTCGTTGATCTTAAGGCTGCCCATACTGATTGCTATACCGCTGAAGCCGTTGCGGATATCCGAGCGGAGTCCTCTGATTTTGGCTTTGTTTATGCCTTTGCTGAGAATCTTCGGGCCTATCACCATGCTGTTGGTGAGAATGAGGATCCCTGGACAGCCTTGAAGAAGGAGTTCACCGACTTCCTTACCGAACGTTCTCTTAAGGAAGGTTTGGTGGTGGATATCGGGGATCTCGAGGAGATGGGAGTTGACTTAAGTGTTGTGCCTTCGACACTTAAGATCATCAGTGGAAACTATCCGCCTCTTCAGATTAATGCTGAGGACGATGCGATGGTGGACACTGAGGGTCTATCTCCATTCGAAGTCCTCCCTGGTCTTTCTCCTTCGGGCGTCGGCGAGCAGGTGGGCGGCCAGGCAAGCGAGCAGGCCGTTGGGCCAGTGGATCAGGGCCGTGAACAGGCTGGCGACCAGGCTGGCGAGCAGGTGGGCGACCAGCCTGGCGACCAGTAAAGTGATGGGTCTTTTCCTTTTTATTTCATTTGTCCTTGGAGACGTTTTTACTTATGCTTTTTCGCCCTTGAAGGCGCCCTATATGTACCCGAACATCGTTTACCGTTTAATGCATTTGCAGTTTTTCTTTTATTGGCTTTCACTTATATTTGCTTCTGCTGTTGATACTTTTGTCTTAGTTATTTAGTGCTCGCTTTTGATGTACGGTGTTTTAATTGATTCGTCTTACTTTTCCTTTTTATGGAATCGCGAATTTACACCTTATTTTTCATCTCTTTGGATGTAGGCTTATTGATTGGTAAGGACTCTCTTTTAATGGTTATAACCTTAGGGTTAGTCTCAATACCTTGCCTCTATTGTGGACTCGTAAGTCTTGAGAGCTTATAACTTGAGACATCTTTTGATACATCAATTTGAAAGGAAACGTCTCTATTCAATAGAATAATAACTTTATAGATTTGC
Organism: Prunella vulgaris; assembly: GCA_026898435.1. Taxonomy (NCBI): domain Eukaryota; kingdom Viridiplantae; phylum Streptophyta; class Magnoliopsida; order Lamiales; family Lamiaceae; genus Prunella; species Prunella vulgaris. Next base: position 48,752 of record JAPKLY010000393.1, on the reverse strand, counting down.
CTCCATCTATTACGGACCTGCTTGCCCCTATACATCTTGGACAAGCAAGGTTTTCTTGAAAAATTTACATAAATCTTCATTGGTAGAATTTCTTGAGGTGTGTCGCATTCCATGTGTATGCCGAAGAGTTACCTTGCATATCCTCCAGGTCGTACGTCCCATTTGGCCAACTTTTTGTTACTTTGAACGGACCTTCCCATTTCGGACCAAATACTCCCGTCGGGACTGCTAATATCCTTCGCATCACTAGGTCGCCAATTTGGAATTTTCTATCTTTTACCTGCGAGTTGTAGTATTTCTCGGCTCGTCGCTTATAGACTGCCTTCCTCAATTCTGCCGAGGTTCTTGTTTCTTCAATCAGATCTTTTTCCACTGCCAGATTATCTTCATTTGCTTCCTCATTGTATTCGACCATCCTCCATGTCCGATGTTGGACCTCCACTGGGATAACTGCTTCGACTCCGAAAGCCATTGTGAAAGGTGTTTCCCTGGTACTTGTTCTGTAGGACGTTCTATAAGTCCATAAGACTTCCGGAAGCTCGTCGGCCCAACTGCCCTTTTTTTCTTCTAACCGGATCTTTAGGATGTGCTTCAAAATTTTATTCACTGTTTCAACTTGTCCGTTTGATTGAGGATGATATGGTGTGGAGTAATGTTTCTTGATGTTCTAAGATGTGCAAAAGTCTCTTAACTTACTTCCATCAAACTGCCTCCCGTTATCCGTGACTATCGACTGTGGTAACCCAAATCTGCATATCAGGTTCTTCCAAATAAAGCTTATCATCCTCTCTTGGGTTATCATCGTTAGAGCTTCAGCTTCGGCCCACTTAGTGTAATAGTCCACGGCCACCACTACAAATTTTACCCCTCCCTTCCCGGGAGGGAATGGGCCGATCAAGTCGATACCCCATTTAGCGAATGGCTATGGACTATATACTGACTTCAATTCTTGTGCTGGGGTATGGATGCTCGGAGCGAACTGTTGGCACTTCAAGCATCTCTTAGCATATTTGATAGCATCCTTTCGTAGTGTTGGCCAATAATACCCTTGCCTGATGGTTTTGTAAGCCAAGGCTTGCCCCCCAGCATGTCCTCCACATATCCCTTCATGGATTTCCTTTAACACCTTCTGTCCTTCTTCCGAAGAAAGACATTTGAGTAATGGGAGTGAGATTCCTCTTTTATATAACTGCCCTTCGACCATCGTGTATCTTGCGGCCTGCTTCACAATCCGCTGGCTTCCCATGGATCTCCTGGCTGCTCTCCGTTGGATAGGTATTTACCGATAGGTGTTCGCCAATCATCGGTAGACTGTTGCTGGCTATTGATTATCTGTTGCCCCCTCTTCAACACTTGATTAACATAATCAAATGTTGAAGGATTAATTAACTTTGTGACCACCACTTCTGAGATGCTTGGTTCTCCGGTGCTTGTGGCTAACCGGGCTAAAGCATCTGCTTGGGTGTTCTCTAGTCGGGGAATCTGCTCAATGTACACTTGCTCAAACTTTGATATCAGGTGTGCAACGATCCTTTGGTAAATGATCATTTGTCGGTCCTTCGCCTCGTACTCTCCTCGGACTTGAGATATGATTAGCTGTGAATCTCCGAAAACCTGAAGTCTAGTTGCCCCCACAGCTAATGATAGTCTCAAACCCGCGATAAGTGCCTCGTATTCAGCTTCGTTGTTCGTTGCTAAGAAATCGAACCTTATTGCGGAGGTGAACACCTGTTTATCGGGACTTATCAGGACGACACCCGCTCCGGCTGCGGAACTTGTTGCTGAGCCGTCCACATAGAGGTGCCATGGGTAAACACGTCCCCTCGTCGGATCTTGAGGGTAGATTAGCTCTACTATGAAGTCTGCCAGAGCCTGCCCTTTGATCGCTGTTCGGGGTGCGTATGTTATACCATACTGGCTGACTTCTAGTGACCATTTTAGTAATCGTCCGGCAGTATCAGGTCTATGTAAGACTTGCCTCAAGGGAAATGTTGTCAAAACTTCCACTTGATGGTCGAAGAAATATGGCCGGAGCTTCCGCACACTCATCACCAATGCATATGCCAATTTCTCCATCGGGGAATATCGTAGTTCCGCCTCATGTAACACTTGGCTGACGTAATATATTGGCAGATGCGCCTTACCTTCTGCACGCACCAAGGCTGAACTTATGGCTACTTCCGATGCCGCCAGGTATAAGTACAGCTTTTCTCCCGGCACTGGCTTTGACAGGATCTGGGGATTACTGAGGTAATTCTTTATATCTTCGAACGCCTTTTGACAAGCATCCATCCACACATAGTTGGTCTTCCCGGTTCTTTTACAGATGCCCTTGCCTTTGATAGACTCGAAGAAGGGTCTATTCTTGTCCCCGGACCTGGATATGAATTTGTTGAGTGCCGCGAGGCATCCGGTAAGTCTTTGAACTGCCTGTACATCCTTCGGTGGTCCCATGTCTAGGATACATTTGACTTGCGACGGGTTGACTTCTATGCCCCGTTGACTTACGAGATGCCCCAGGAATTTGCCGGATTGTACTCCAAAGCTGCTTTTCTTTGGGTTAAGCTTCATGTTATACGCCCTCATGATGTCGAACGCTTGCTTGAGGTGCTCCAGATGGTCTTCTTTTCTAAGACTCTTCACAACAATGTCGTCCACATAGACCTCCATTGTGTCACCAAGGTGTTGGTCGAACATCTTGTTGACTAACCTTTGATATGTGGCGCCGCCGTTGATCAACCCGAAGGGCATCCTCTTCCAACAAAATAAATTTTTATTTGTATAGAAGGCTGTATGTTCTTGATCATCGGGGTGCATGGCAATCTGATGATAACCTGCAAAGGCATCCATAAACGTCATTAGTTCATGTCCCGCCGTATTGCTACCAGCTGGTCGATGTGGGGTAAAGGGAAGTTATCCTTTGGACATGCGGCGTTAAGATCTGTGAAGTCTATACATAGCCTCCATGTTCCATTTGGCTTTTTGACCAAGACAGGGTTCGCCACCCATTGAGGACATAGTGCTTCCTTTATGAGTTTATTGTCCAAAAGTTTATTCACCTCACCGGTCAATGCCTCATACTTGTCTGGCCCATATTTTCTCCTCTTCTGGCGGACAGGCTTCTTCATGGGATCTATGTTCAGGCGATGGCACGCGTGCTCCACCGGTATGCCGGTCATGTCCTCGTGTGACCATGCAAACACATCGAGGTTTGCCCGAAGGAATTCCTCCATCCGGCTTCTATAAGGTTCCTCCAACTCCGACCCGATAAAGAGTTCTAGATCCTCTTTATTTGGATCAACTTGTATGGATCTGAGCTCCTCCACTGGTGTGGCGCGTCGCTTTTTATCTTTCCACCTGGGATCATCAATTGGTCCATCAAAGTGCATTTCCATCTCCACCGGGATAGGTTCATAGCCCAACCGGGGCTCAATGTCTTACGGGGCCTTTGTCTGAACTTCCGGCGCTGCTTCCATTTCCCCACTCTCTCTGGCTATGGTTGCAGGATCTTGATCTTGATTCTTTGGGTTATTAACCATCTGCTCCTCGTTCGGCCGGTCTTGCTGTAGTGTATTATCTATCGCCATGTCCTCTGACGTTTGGTCCACTTCCATCATTTTGGTGTCTATTGAGACATCATCCAAACCACTCGGCTCGCTCGTGGAGGGTTGTGATGTTGGATCTTCAAACACTAACACCTGGTTAACGGGCTTTTTCAGAGTTAATAGGCATTCTCGCACCTTCTTTTGGTCCCCTTTAACCGTACCTGCACCCTTAAGAGTTGGGAATTTAATACAATAGTAGTAAGTAGAACATGCGGCTTTAAATTCAGAAATGAAAGGGCGGCCGAGGAACCCGTTATAGGTGGATGGTTGATCTACGACTAAGAAATTTAACAACCTTGTCATCCTCCTTTACGGGTCCTCTAGCGCTACAAGTTCTACCGGCAACCTTATTACACCTAGTGGGACGGTCACAGCCTCTCCGAATCCCACTATCTTGTGATTACAATCCTCTATGTAGGATTCGTAATCTCCTAGCTGGTCTAGTGTCTTTTTGAACAGGATGTTTGTGTAGGCTCCAGTATCCACTAGCAGTCGGTGCACTCTTGCGTTCATGATATTGACGCTGATAACCAAGGAGTCGTTGTGCGGTGTAAGGATCCCCTCGAGGCCTGCTTGAGAAAAAGTCAGATCCACAGTTGATTTAGTAGTTGCTTTTGATCCGGACCCCATCTCCTGTACCTGATTGACCGCCCGAATCTCCGCTTTCTTCTGCCTTTTTTACGTTGGGCGGCCATCTACCATCCCTCCTGCCGAACCAATTTCTTCGATCACAGGGATTTCTCGGTTCGGCTCCAGATGCGTCGGCCTTGCCAGTGGACCTCTTCTTACTTGTCTGTTTGGGGCCCTCTCTGCCTCATCGCTTCCTTCATCATCCGAGGCTTCTTGTCTTGTCGACGTTGCCTTTTTCCTGGAGCCTTCTTTACGAATTCGGCTAATTTTCCATCTTCATAAAATTTCCACAATTGTTTCAACAGATCGCGGCACTCACTAGTGAAGTGCCTGATACTTTGATGGTACGCACAAAATTTGTTTGGGTTTAGCTTGCTGCGATCCTGCCTGATCCTTCGGGGTGCAGCCAACATATCTTGATCCTTCACAGCTGTGAAGACGTAGTCAATTGTGGTAGTCAACACTTGGTTCAGTTTTTCCTTATATTCCGCCGTGTCCCCAAATGATTTCAAATTCTTCGGGGCCTTTTAACCACTACCACCAGGCTTCTTTCCATTCTTCTTATCCTCAGTCTCTGGAGCTAACTGCTTGGCCATCGCTTCTTGCATTGCGACATACACACCAGCTTTGTGGCGGAACTCGGCGTATGTACTAGGACAGGCCAGATGCATTTCTTTCCACAGGTCCGTTCCTTTACGCAGTCCCGCCATGACTGCCACAACCTTTGTGTCGTCACTGACCGCTTCACCTTCCAAAAAGATTTTATCAAACCGCTCCAGGTATTGCTGGTCAGTTTCCTCGGCCCCTTGCGAGATGTTGGCCAACCTGTGTTTTTGTGTCAAATACGTCCCAAATCCCGAAAAGTGGGACAGGAACTCCCGGGTCAACTGCCCAAATGATTGAATCGATCCAGGTGTCAAGGCTGAGAACCATCTGTGTGCCCGGTCTCCAAGAGTTAAGGGAAAGTTCCAACATTGCATCGCATCCGATGCCCCCATTGATATCATATAATCGGCATACTTTGAGATGTGAACCTTGGGGTCAGACTCTCCCTCGTACAACACTAGTGAGGGAAACTGTATTTTCTTCTGGATAGGTGCAGTTAGGATGACTGGTGACAACGGTGATACTGGAAGTGATGTGTACGTCTCCACCTTGTCTTTGATGGCAACCTGGTGTTGTAAGTCCTCCACAGCTTTTTTCAACTTTTCGATCTCTAGAACGGACGACCCACGGGATGATCCCCCTCTTCGAGGCTGTTACGGGTGCACCTCATGATGACGTGCTGCCCCCGGCAGTCCCTCACTTCGGGCAATTTCCCGGTGTGGTCGCTGGAGGTTACTTGCAGCATTTGGTCCCAACCTCTCGGACGCCCGTCTCCTCAACCTTTCTTGCACAGGCCTACGTTGATGCCGGGCATCAGACTCGCAAGGCTCTTGGCGGTATGAATGCTCCGACCTTCTACCCTCTGAGTGATGACTTTGATTGCTGCGCCTATCGCCTTGTGACCCGTCAAGGCGTTCAGGTTGGTCATATGCTTGATCAGCTGGTCGCCCATCTGCTCGCCCAGCTGGTCGCTGGTTTGAGCATTGGGGTTGTGGTCCGAGGCGATCAGACATTTTTTGTTTGCCTCTTGAACTTTCGGGTACGACACGTCCACTACTGGCTTCTTCCTCCTGAGGATGGTAGCTTGTTCGAGTATCATGTCTTGTCTCAGTATGGGCAGCCTGAATTATCGGTTGACGTGCCACTACCATCTGCTGCCTTTGTAATTGTTTCAGGGTGGTCATCGCTCTCTCGATGTCCTCGGGTGTTCTAACCATTGATTCAATGGTAGTTTCAATCTGTTGACCGACTGGAGCCGCCGGTAACGCCGGGACACGAGCTTGTTCAGCCCGACGGTGTCCGGATGGTCCCCTTCCTCTCCACCTGTGACTCGTCGAGGTTGTGTGGGATTCATCGTGGGAGGCTTCGTACGCATGTCTCGTCATTGTTTCCGGTGACAATTGAGTATAGTAAATGAGTTTTTAAAGAAATCTTTTCTAGCTCGTGTTTTCGAAGACAACAAATTCTTGAAAACACTCACAATTGAAGATATTCCTCAAAACGTTTACCAAACTTCGAAGGGCGTTCCTGGTGTTCTTGAGAAATAATGAAGAATGAGTATCGAATTCTTCAATCGACGGAGGTTCGAACGGCCCTTCCTCTAGCGCTAAATTGTTGAATGATTTTACTAATTATAATGTTATGTGGCTAATTGGTCTATGGAAATCACTCAAACAATAATTAAAAGATGATTACTAGAATTATTAAGTGAAATATAGAGAGAATTGTAGAGAGAGAAATTTTATGAGTGAGCTCTTTGTATTTGGATTTCAGATCCTTACAAATGTGTTTATTACAAGTATTTATACCTTCTATTTAGTGAGGTGGCACTTTTTTAAGCCATATGGCTTCTGGGGGTGACAAGTGTCCTTCACTTGTCACTCCCTCAAAGTTTTGCTCCACTAACTCCAGCCTTATGATTCGAACCTTTCATGCAGGTTCCTTGGACATCTTGAACCTTCTTTCCTTCGAAGAAGGGACTAGCAAGAGGGCGAGCGGTGCAGCGAGCAAGGGAGCGAGCACTTTGGCGAGCAACATAGGCCTATCCTATTGACTTGCTGCCTTGTCATATCCAGGCTGAAGGCGACTACGGGGGCGAGCAGGTGGGTGAGCACCAAGGCGAGCAACCTAGTCCTGGCTTCATAAGCTTATTGCTTTGTCATACTCAGAACCTCGGGCGACCAATATGGCGAGCAGCACAGCGAGCATTGGTGCGAGCAACTGGGGAATGGCCATGTAGGCTTGTTGCTTTGACACCTCTAGGCTCGGGCGAGCATGTGGGCGAGCATCCTGGCGAGCACGTAGGTGAGCAGCTTATACATTCTTGCTTGTTTATACTTTGGTTATTATCTAATCTTCAAGCTTAGATCCTTTTATCAACACGTAGCAACCTGAGGAAAGTTGTTGAACGAGAAACAATGATCAAACGGGACAATTACTGTAAAAACAATAAGAACACTAAAATTTGTCTAATCTTATATTACAAGTACTACAATTTAGAAAGGTTTTTGTATTTTATTAACTAAAAGAAGCTGTGTATAGATTATAATGGAGATATTGAGAGAGAGAAACAATACCGTGTGTATGCTATATTTCTTGAGCTCAAGAGAACTAGTATTTATAGTTTTAGGAGGATGACAAGACACTCATAGGCCACGCTGTTGTGGTCCCTGGGCTATCTATAGTCTCGAATCGTGTTCCGCGTTGTGGAGGCTACATTAAGTCGTTGTCTCTGTACGAGTCCAATGGGGGCACGCCACGTAGGATGATTCTCTTAATAGAATCGTACATTTGTCAGGTTTATAGGGCGCGCCTAGGTTGATTTGATTTTCTTTCGAAATCTTCACCGTTGCCCGCTGATCAGGTTGTTGAGTTCTCGAAAGTCAGTTGCTCATGTCCGGTGTTGTACCTGCTCGGCCTTTTGTATCCATTCCTCGCGGGGACCATACTGACTAGCCGATCACCTTGTGGAACTCATCTGGTTGCAAACAGCTTCAGAAGACTTCTATGATGCTCGGAAAGCATCCTGGTTCTTAGCCTTATGGTCGCTAAGTAGTCCTGCTCCGGGACTAGGTATGGGATGCTCGCTAGACTCCAGTAGTGCTCGGGGGATGATCTCCAATCACCCGAGAATGATAATGCTTTCACAATCACTGGACTTGGGCCCGGTCACAAAATATTTAGGTCCCGACTCAATGGACGGTTATATTCGGCCCACAACATAATAAAGTTGATTTATAGCATTTAAATAAATATAATATTTTTTTGTAAAAGACTATTAATCAATTTAATTCAATAAAACCATAAGAATATATTTTATTTGTAATTATTAGTTGAATGAAGTGTAATTTAAAGATATAAGTAGGGAGTGAATAGTGACATGTGAAAACAAAATTAAGATGGAGTAAGTGACTTTTTTATCCTTACTTTTTCTATTGATTTTCACTGTGGTCCTTTGGTTAAAATATTTTGATCAAAATTATAACAGTTACACCGAAATGTTACTCTATTCGTCCCCATATAAGTTGCTCGTTGTTTTTTGGCACACAGATTAAGGTAAAAGTGGAAAAGTATAAGTGGTGATGAAAAAAGTGAAAAATATAAGTGATGTGATGGAGAAAAGTTAAAAATTAAAGAAAATGGTGTAAAAAATATTAAAAATAATAATAAATAAGTGAATAGTAATTTCTCAAAAATATAAAAAAACAAATGAACAACATATAGTAAAACGGACAAAATTGACAAAATGAACAACTTATAGTTGAACTGGGGAATTTTTTTTTTTCATAATTTAGTCAAACTCTCATGTTCAGTTAAAAGTTAAACAAACGTGGATATAGTTCACATGTCTAAAATCCATTTTTACATTCTATAGACAAACTCTTACGTTTAGTTAAAACAAATGTGAATATGGTTCACATGTCTAAAATCCTTAACCCCTGTTAAAAGTGTAGAAGTGTTTTTTTTTAAAGTTGATAAAACACAACTTTTTAAAAAATTAAGTGCTAACATGCACATAATGTCATGGAATGCGTGTGAATCAAGTTTGCACGAGTGTTACTCTTTAATATTGGTCAAGCTAACATGCCCCATTTAGACTGAAAATATTAACAAAATAGTTCAATGCTACATTTGAAAATATTAAAAAAAAATAAAAAATTCTAGTAGATGATATCTTATATTCAGCATTATTTCATGAAGAAATATCTTTGCCAAAGAGTTGAGTTATCGCCACACTAGGGTCCTTCTGCTTAACGATTGATTCACCTACCAACACCTGTATAGTCACAACAAAAATTAATGAATAATAAGTACTCATTTTTCAACAAGAAATGAAAAGTTTATAACCAATTTTGCTCACTGCTTTAACACCAGCTTCTTGGACAAATGCAATATCTGCAGGAGTGAAAAGTCCAGACTCTCCTACAACCTGACGAATTTTATGAATACGGAAGCCAATCCGTTTATAAATATACATGATGAAAGCAGATTAAACGAATTATATGAGCTAGTTTGTGGGAGTGCTTACAGTAATTCCTTTCTGAAGTATCCTTTCTCCACGCTCACCTTCGAGAAGCTTTTTGGTATTCGCAATATCAACCTCAAATGTGACTGGAAGTGCAGAAAGTGAAATGTATAATTGTGTAGATAAACACGGTAGAATTACTTGTTTTTGTCGAGTTAACCATCATTAAAATGTAGATGACTAACTCTTTTTGCTATTTCAAGTTGATACTGGGAATCATATGAAGTGAATTGGACAAATTATGGCAGAAAATTTTCCATGTGAGAAATAGTTTTCACTAAGAAATGAAACAGAACTTATACTAGACACCAATCTTTATATGAAGAAGTTCAGAGGAAATACCAAGGTCACGGTTATTAATGCCAATTAGTTCAATCCCTTCAATCTCGAGAACACGATCCATCTCTCTCTCATCATGAACCTAATAGATGGAAAACAAAAAACTGGCTGAAATAAGGCAATCAGGGTATGTTTGATTTGGGATTAAACTAAGGGTATGTTTGGTTTAAAAGAAAAAATTATCTATCCACCAAAAACATGCGTGTTTTTGGTGGATAGATAATTTCTATATCCAGTTCTCAAAAACCCATAACCTTATGAATACCCATAAACCCCACAAATACCATTTGTTTCACCACAGTCCCTCAATGACTCGTTAATACAAATATGCTTTTTTAAAATTCCTTCTTTTCTGTTTTTTTATAATATTTCACACTTTTTTTTTCCAACTTGTACATCTTCCAGTATACACACGAATCATTACACAATCATCAAATGATTACTATTACAATCAACAATAATATAACACATTAATTTTAAACAAAGTTATACGTATCTTATTTAAATCTTAAAACAAACACACAACATTACTACTTATCAGGATTTTAAAACTCACTAGATTTTAAAATCCAGATATCAGAATCCACTAAATCTTAAATCAAACTTACCCTCAGTGTCCAGATGTTACATGTAAAGTATCATAACGTATATTAGGAAGTTAAGGGAAAAACGAGAAGCCAAACCTCAACCAGGGGCGTTAAACCCAGAATTTTGCAAATCTTAGTCATGTACTTGATGTCCAGATCAGGCAGAACAGCAGCAATCAGTAGAATAGCATCTGCTCCTTTCGACCGAGCATAATAGAGTTGCCATGCGTCTATTACAAACTCTTTACTCAATAGAGGGCACTAGCTCAAGTTTGCTAGAAGTCAGTTAACATCAAATGGGAGAAACATTAAGCTACGTGGTTAGCAATATTGGTAGAAGAAAGCACACCTGTACACCAGATCTCCTAATAGCCTCTAAATTCTCAAAGCTTCCCTTATTTTACCAAGGGTAGGAGGATCCAAATAAGTGTTATTAGCCAATCACATAACAATATATAAAAGTCATGGGGTGAAGTTAACACGTGATTCTTACCTGAAAATATTTCTCATCAGTTAAAACACTAAGGCATGCAGCTCCACCTTTTTCATAAGCTTTTGCAATCTCAACCTGTCAAAATATTAAAAATAAAATAAAAAAATGATGCCTTCAGCATTTCGTATAGTCCTGCAAATAATGTCCCTTATATGTTTTTATTTTTCTTCTAATGCCATTTTGAAAAGTAAAATTTGGTAGAAAGAATCAAGATAAATTAATATATAAAAAGAGAAAGGTATTGTGTTACGATCCCACATCGGATCCACAAGGAATTGTGGATGGGTATATAAGTGGGAGTCAATCCTTGACCTTTGACCATGGTTTTGGGTTAAGTTAGGGCTCCTTAGCTTATATTCCTACCAATTGGCGCTGTCTGTGGGAAAAAAGTTTGGGCGGGCTGCGGAATGGGGCTACCCGATGGTGGGCCCAGGGGTTGCCACACGGGAAGTGGGCCTTGGCATATGGGTTGCCACCCGGAGTGTGCCGTCCGTGGACGTATGGCTTTAAGGGGGGTCGATTGTTACGATCCCACATCGGATTCACAAGGAATTGTGGTATTGTCGGATATCTTACAGATAATGGGAAATACATAAACAATGAGTGGTGTAAAGAGACCAATAACATACTATACTTCATAACACTAGTTTCTCGGACATATTTTATCCACTGTTTTGGTTTTGTAATTTAAAGCCTTAAAAAGAAAAGGATAAAAACAAAGACCTACAGGATCGAAATCCTCCCTCAGGACCCCTCTACTTGGGGAAGCCTTCTTCACTTCAGCAATTAAACCAGGAAAACCAGTCCGTAAATTTGCCTCTTTAAGAGCATCAACAAAATTTCTAACTGGTGGAGCTTTACTCAGCAATTTGTTCAGCATTATAAGTGGCTTCTTCTCTTTCATCTACCCATTCAAATTTAATAACACATCAACCATAGTCAACAAAAAAAAATACGAATATAAACTCATTAGCAAATATGAGAGTACCCGAGAGACTTCTACGCTCTTATGCCATACAATTTCTTCAAGAATATTTTGTGGAGTATTGCCCTCATTCTCCAAGCGAAATTCAAAAGGACCGACATGGTGAATAGGTGGTCCACTTGGCGGTTGCCTCCTTATCTTTAATCCTTGACTTGCACTCACTTCATTCTGAAACTTCCCAACTTCCAACTCTTTTGCTTTAAGTGGTTCTCCATCGGAACTTGTAGTTTCAGACACTGTCGCCGATCCATCTTTCAGTTCAAACTAAAAGTATAATGAAAACATCTACAATGAGACACTATATATCCCTATTCAGTATATGTCCATCTCTAATTCTGTACGAATTCACTGTTCTTACGCTCTTAAATACTCGTATATCGTGTATAGTGAGCACTTCATTCTATACAGTAAACAAATTAACAATGAGAAGTAGCCATACTTTCTATTTTCTCAATGAGCTCATTTCAGCAGTGAAATAACACCACTTCTTTGAGTAAGCCTATTAAAAATTCATCAAGCTCCTCATACAATGGGTACTTAATTTCCAACTATTTATTACCTCCAGTTCCTTATATGAGACCCAAAATGAAGTGAAATCCACAAATTCGAACATCAGCCCTTTAATAACTAATAAAGAATCACTCACGTAGCATTCTAAATTAAACCAAACCCTGTTAACAATATGGAAACTCTAATGAATTCGATCATGATGAACATCAATTCCAGCAAAGGCCACCAAATAACAGAACGCGCACACACATCACACATACCAACCAAACGCAGAAAATATGCAATTAAACATGTCAAGAAACGCACTTACCTGCTGAGATTTAATGGAGGGAAGGGAGAATTGCTTGAAAAGAGAGTGATTTGGCATAGGTATGGAAAATGCAGATTTCTGTGGTATGGGATTGAGTGATTGTTGAAAAGAAAAACCCAGCTTTGCTCTTGCGACAGAGGATGATGATATCAAATTCATGCACTCCATGATGATGTATCATGCGTGTGTTGTTTGTTTCTGTATATGTATATGAATCTTTCGAATAATTTGAAGCAAATCCGGATACAGTTCAGGCTCAGCCCACCCCTGCTTTTTGATGGGTGGGGAGAGATCCATGGTTGGATTGAATTTGAGGATTTTGTAATTGGCCGTTGAAACGATTGACGCTTTCTGCAACTTTTATCTTAAAGTCGTGTGTAGCTGAGAACGCTTTCATGCCCTTGGACTCTTGCTCCAGAACTTGTTGGGCCTCGACCAAAGATAAGCCCATTGAAAGAGAATTATCAACTGCATTTACATATGGCCCAAACTATATACCCCTCCATACTTCTCAGATACACACTCTTTTAATGTACACATTCTATTTTAGCTATATCTTTATCAATAAATTAACTAAATTTTAACAAATATTTACTAAAATAATATTTTGCGATTTTTCCAAACATATATTTCACACATTTTTGTTGAAATATTGAATAAATTTTGACAAAGATAAATTAAAAATAGAATAAATATATTTTCAATGGGGTATATAATAATGTTGCAGGGGTATATAGTTGGGCTCCACAAAGAAAGATAGTCGCATTTTGAATTTTATTATCTCAAATTTTTTACTTTTATGAGTCGATATACTATCAAAGAACCGTCTATTCAGATCAATTGCAGTGTACATTAAGAAAGCTTCAATTGAAACTTGAGAAAAATTATGTATTTGCTGATCCATTCGAATAAGAGTCATTCTATTATATACTGCGAATGCAATGCGCTTGAATTTTGAAAAATAATTATCTCATTCAGTAATCAATAATATCCCAAAAAATAATTAATAATACTATTGAAATAGAAAATAATTTGGAGTATACTGTGTGTTTAAAAAAGAATAAAATATAAATAAACTTAAAAATTCAAATGCATGTCATATACACATGGTATATATTAAAATTTGTAGTGCGATAATTGTTGTATTGATATGTAGTGGTAGCTGCTAAAAGCCAATGAATGATTTTTTTTTTATCGGTAAATATTACTCCCTCCGTCCCATAATTGTTTTCACACTTTCCTTTTTCGTCCGTCCCACAATTGTTTTCACACCCTATAAATGGAAACTATTACTTTAACTTTATCCTCACAATCCAACTAATATCATTATTTTAATAATATAACTTTACACAACACTCTACTTTTCTTAAAAGTTGTGCCATCCTAGAGGTGAAAACACCTCCGGGACGGAGGGAGTAGTTGTTAGTCGTTAGTTACGACAAGTCTTCAAACACTCCAAGAACAAACTCCTAGCCAACCTTATATCTCTCATCTCCAATTCGTTCCCAAAGGGAATCAAACCCGGGTCCAACCTTATATCTCCCATCTCCAATTCGTTCCCAAAAGGAATCGAACCCGGGTTACTCACTCAAGTGAGGAGTCCGGTGGCCAGGTAAAAGCCAATGAATGATATAACTTTCAATTTTTTCGTCAATAGCTTAGATCAACAAAATATTTGCTTTTCAAACCAAAGGATGACAAGATATCACTACTTCCTATCTAACTCTGTGTTTAGCATAAGATTAGCAAACTTGAAAAATGATATAATTGACTATTATATGCTATTGTATTTTAAAGGAAAAGTATAAATAGAATTATAAAAGTGATCGTATTTGTAAATAGAAACAAAATATGTATGCTTTTATGCAAATAAAATTTATTTATTTGTGCAAATACTTTATACAATTATTTTTTATAATTTATTTGTAAATGTTTCTATTAATTTTAAATACACTTTTCATACTCCCGTTTCAAATATTTCAAGATTGAAAGAAAAGGATGTGTAATTATCTTCCTCATGCACTTGGGTAGAGATTTTTATTCCAAATAACTTTGTTTGAGATCGTCACACATTAAACATGATATAATTTTGTAAGTATTAATAGCTATTTATAAATCAAGCTTTAAATATATCACTAAGAACTACAAAAATATAATGTAACGGTTCCTCGTATATTTTTTTATTTAATTTGGACTTCTTATTACTAGGTTACTCTAGAAATAAGTATTCTATGGCAAATTCCTATATACACCATTTGTATTATTCTCTCTTTTCAATGATATTATTTGTTTAATTGAATGATATTATTAGAAAATCAATGGTTTCGTGCATACAGAGTAAAATGATTTTACTCATTTCACTAGTGATATTACCCTGAGACTAATTGTATGGTGTAAATCGAAAACTTATGACAAAACCAAAATATTTTTTTTTCTAGATCACGGGATGATATCAATATAATTCTTTTATCTGCAAATTATAGTAACACGGGATGATAGAACAAAAGTTGAATTTTATTTACTTATATGATCAACTCTTTAAGGTACGTATTAAATATTAACTTTTAATCTCTATTTTAATTATTTATTTCGTTTAATTTCATTTTTTTCCATTTGTTTGAATTAATATATATATATATTTCTAAATTATTTGTATATTTAATTTTTTTTTTTGTTATTATTTGTGTATCACATGATCTCTAATGTGTTTAAGTTTGAATTTTGATTACTTATATGAACAGTTCTTTAAGATACATTATTTATTTTGTCTTTTAAGTATAATCTCAATTCAAAATAAAAAATTCCTAAAGGTATTTAATCCTCCTTTGTCATTATCATCCAATTAGTGGAAAAAATTAAATCTTATAATATAATTCTTGATTTTCTTTAATATTCATAAAAAACTAAATCTTATAAAATATCACATTCTTGATTTTCTTAATTTAATCTTATAAATTTTTTGTAATCCTCCTGACCCTATATTTTAGTTTTTTAATCTCAATCATATGTCTTAATTTCAAAACTTTTATAAATTTAAATTCCACAAATATTATATTTTAATTTGAGATCACAAGTTTCGTATTACAAATATATTTTATTAGTACTATTTCCTTTCTGTTGTAACTAATTAAATATAAGCATGAAATAAAATTTTTATTTCATACGATAAAATGATGTACATTATGTTGAGTGATATTGAGGGTGACAATCAACAAAATCTCATGGAAATAGGGCGTCTTTACTTTTGAGAAATAATAATTGACATGATCCGTTAAAGGCAAACAAGAAAAGGTAATTGAAGCGCATGGAATTATGCCCATATCTAGCGTCTGCCTCATTTTTCTAAAGGGCCCACACAAATTTACATCCATCCAACAAACAAACAATTCAAAATCTCATTAAAAATATATATTAAAAGTTTAGATTAAGGATGATTACAATAAAATATTATTGATCTAAATTTTTAATATTCTTTTATGATATTTTTAATATTCATGATAAAATATTTAATATTTTAAAACCATTCAATTATAAATTTATCATTAATTATTTTTATATAAAAATATTTCATAATGCAGTTAACCATAAAAAAACGCACCTCCTGAACCTAAATCAACGTTCATGATTCAATAAATAAAAAGCAAAAGGACATCTACAAATATTTAATTAAATAATAGAAGTAATTTCTAATATATACACTATCTATGTATAGTTTATTATACTCCCTCTGTCCCGTAGGAATTTGTACCCTACGGGACGGCACATTTTCTAAGAAAAATGTGTTTTATATATAAAGTAGTGGCATATGGGTAAATATGTGTATATATAGGTTTGTGAGTGTGCACGTAAATCAATGTTTATTTTTTTGGTAGTGTACAAATTTGTGTGGGACGTCCAAATGAGAAAAATGTGCAAATTCATGTGGGACAGAGGGAGTACCATTTTCTGAATTTGTTGATAAATAAAAAATACGTCGGTAAATAAATTAATAAGGGTTAGTCCAAAGACATAAAAGAAGATTTAATGAAAAATTAAAGATGATTTTTTTAGATAATATTTAGAATTCTCTGGAATACAATTAATTTTTTTTTTATCTTCTAAACTGATAGTTTCTAGACAGTTCTTTTGTATTTTCCATGTCATTAAACATGTCTCTAGAATTCTCATTTGAGTACTATAAATATAATTAGTTGTATGTACATTTGTGGGAACAAAAAAAATATCAATTTTGAGTGATATTGTCTCCAAATTCTAGTTCTCTTCATAATTCTTTATTTTGAGGTAGATATTTCTTTGGTTACTCTTTTATTTATTGATAATGGCCAATAGAAGATAAATCTATTTTCTGTTGCTTATTTATTTTTCACAGATTTACCCTTAAAAAAAAAAGAATGTGCAATATATAAAGGAAAAATTGAAATTATTAATTTTTTTTAAATCAAAATAATGTAAAATATGAGAAACAAAAAGTGAAATATATCTATTATTAAAAAATAAAAATACGGAATACCAAAAATGGGGAGCAAATCTAAAATATATAAGAGAATATATATTCCATTTAATTAAAAGATATACTTTCTTAATTTAATGATCACAAACGTCACAGAGTGAATACATGCCATATATACACTAAATACTTTGAATTGTATCATCATTTGATTTGACTCACTTTATTCAAATTCAAATATATATAAATGATCAAAATAGGAATTCATCCCCCTAATTAAATTACTACTATAAATCTATGTTTTAAAAAGCGGAAGCGGACATTGAACCGGACACCTTAGGTTTCTTGGTCGGACCGGGTCCGATCGGTCAGACCGTTAATAAAGTGGTTGAGCCGGTATGATGTCATAATTATATAATATATAAATTATAATATTATATAATTTAATCCTTTGTATTAAATATATAATGAAGACACTGGATGAAGACGTTGCACCGCTTAAAGTTGTTGCAATGCTCATCACACCGCCGGAGATGGATTCAACGTCAATGAATTTAGGCACCATGCTCTTCGTCTTTTTAGATTTTTTCAATAAATATATTAGGGAATCAAGAAATTTCTTAAATTGCAAAATAACCCCTAATTTTATTTTATTTTTATAAAAATCTTTATAGCAACCGGTTCGACCCGAATCAGTTCAACCCGATTAAAACCGCTTTTGACCGGTTCTCAAGCGCTTTAATAGATGGCCGGTCGAACGCTTTTGAACCGTACGTTACTATGTTCGGTTAGCGGTCCGACCGATTTTTTAAAACATAGCTATAAATCTCATATAAAATATATCACCAGCGTATATGATCCTGTACACATATTTTATCAAATATATACAATAATCAAAATAGGAATTCATCCCCTAATTAAATTACTACTATATACATACAATTATTATATAAAATAAATCCCATATAAAATATATCACATGCGTATCATATGGACCCGGTACACAGATTTTATCAAATATATATAATAATCAAAATATGAATTCATACACACAACTATTATATAAAACAAATCTCATTAAAATATATCACCTACAATATATCATATGAACCCGATGCACAAATTTTATCAAATATATATAATAATCAAAATAGGAATTCATCCCCTAATTAAATTACTACTATATACATACAACTATTATATAAAACAAATCCCATAAAAATATATCACATGCGTGATACCATGGACCTGGTGCACAGATTTTATCAAATAAATATTCGCAAAGTCTCTCCAACTCCTTAATTCTCTCAAACCCTAAATCCCATCACACATAATCTTTCTCTCTCTTCATATTTTTATTTTCTCAAAAGGTATTAATAACCCCTCCCCTAACTTTTCATTTTGCTTCTGTTTAGTTCTTCTGCACACACAAACACACTCTAATAATATATTTTGTTTGTTTGATGTCTACAATTAATAATAGTATGCACCGTTTGTCTCGATCTTCGGATGAGTTCTTGGTGAACTTGTCGCCCTCCGCTTTGAAGGGTTTCAATTCCAACGAAGACACCTGCGACAGTGACGATGTTGTTTCTGATGATGTGTCGAAGAAGAATGTGGTAGTCAAGACTTCGTTTGCGGAGAAATCTGTGCATCTGATCCCACTTGTGCTGTTTGTCTGTGCCGCTGTTCTTTGGTGGTTTTCAAATCCAGTACAAATCAAGCAACCCTGATCAGTATATATTTACATATGTTCGCTATGATGATTTTAATTTATTTTTTCTAATAACTGATGATGCATAATGATTAAAGAGAGTGTTTCTGTTATATGTTTTTGTTGTGTTTTTTTGTTTTTTAAATCTATATTATGTTAGAATGGCATGCAACTTGTCTGTTTTTTTCAAGGTTTTAGAAGTCGGAAATTTTGTATTTCTCTCTACCTAAGAGACCGCGTTTAGACCCAAAAACACCTAGAAGGACCGATTTTGCAGAAATCGGGTCAGCAAGGGCCGCCTCGCCTGGACCGATTTCTGCATCACTGGTTTTTTTTTTTTTCTTTTATTGATGAAATGATGAGTGGAAACTAGTCACTTGTAAAAAATTATTTTTACTTTCTATAAAAAAAATTTAAATAATAATTCTTTGATTAATAAATGTGATTTGATGACATGAGAAACTTGTATAATAATATGCAATACATCAAACACAAGTTAGTGTGAAAAAATTTCAACTGTGAAACTGATTTTAAGCTTAATATTTATTTTTATTTTAATATTTTCAAAATACACACTACACAGTATATGTCAAATTACATTATGTTTTTTCTTAATTATGGTATTATTAATTATTTCTTGTAATATTATTTGTTATCTTTTAAGATATTATTGATTATCTTTTAGATTATTATTGATTGAAATATTTTTTTTAATTTAAATACATATCATAAATATGGTACATGATAAAATAACCCTATATATGGCCTACAAGTGGAGCGGGTGTTAGTTGTAAATCAATAATTGAAAATACGAAAGAGTAGGAATCATATACAAAATGGGTATGACTTATGCCGTAATCACGTGTTACACGACTCATATAACCATTACTAATTCAAGCTCTTCCTTTTCTGTTTATTTCTTCCGTGTAGTTTTGCTTTGCCAGATTATATATTTATATTAGATTAAATGTTTACTTTAAGTACTTGTGCTAAAATTACATTTAAAAAATATATATTGCCAAAAAATAAAAAATAGTATGTACAATAAAATTAGGAGGATAAAGAAATGACATAACTTGTCTACTATTGTCCAGTGTAGATAGCTCAAGTGGTTAAAATTTCACTATCTAAGACTTTAGAGATCTTGGATTTGTCATAGTGGAAATAGTAATTTAAATTGTGATGCAGTTCTAGAATGTAGTTTCAAATGGTTCCTATGCGGGGATATATCATATACTGAGGATAGAAAGTACTATAATAATTGATTATTTAAAAAAATATTATAATTGATTAGCTTTTAAAAAATAAAAATAAAAACTTGCACGTCATTGTGTACTGCCAAATTTGTATATGGGAAGACTGGATGGGTTTGTATAATAAAACTTGACAAAAACTTATATAAAAATTTTTACAGTAGAAATTTTTAAAAATAAACTTAAAAAAATTTAGAAAGACTAAAATGACCCTCCGTATTAACGCATTAGCATTACCGCATTAGCATACAAGCATTACCAGTTTACCACATTACTCTCGCATGCGTCATTACTCTTGCATGTCTCGCAGTACTTTTTTTAGTTTAGTTTTTATGTTTAATTTTTTTATTTAAGCTATAAATTTTGTTTTTCATTTTTTTTATTATATAGGTAAATATATGTTATTATAGGACAAATTATGCATTAATATTCAAATTAAATATTATTATTTTATATTTATTTATTTTTATAAAATTATATTTTATCCTTACATTAACATACATTTGTACATGTAGTAACACATATTTTATTATATAGTAACACAAAATAAGGAGTAAATGTGTGTTACAATTGGAACAAATGTATGTTACTATCATATAAAATATTATTCTTTATATATATATATATATATATTTATTTATTTGTATAGAGAAAATATTTTTATCTAATATAAAGAGTAAAATGTGTGTTATTATAAGAATAAATATTAGTTTACAAAGTATTATTTATTTTTATAAAAATAATTATTATTTTTTATAATAACACGTATAAAAATAGTAAAAAGTGTATTACTACATGATTCAATATACCTAGAGTTTAAAGGGATTATGAATAAATAACAAACACATATTTATTCTTATAAAAACTCATTTTATACTTAAAGTAACACACATTTGTCTATATAGTAACATATATTGGGGAACAAATGTATGTTACAACTAGTGCAAATGTATGTTACTATAATATAAATGTTATTCTTTTTACATATATTCATTTATTTTTATAGAAAAAATATTTTAATATAATATAAAGAGTAAAATGTGTATTACTATAAGAATAAATATTAATTTTTCACAAATATATTTATTTATTTTTATAAAACTATATTTTATAATATAGTAACATAAATTCGCCCATATAGTAACATACATTTGCCCATATAGTAACACAAAATGAGGAGCAAATGATGTGTTACAATTAGAGCAAATGTATGTTACTATCATATAAAATATTATTCCTTTTACATATATTCAATTATTTCTATAGAATAAATATTTTTATATAATATAAAGAGTAAATGTGTGTTACTATAAGAATAATATTAGTTTTTCACAAATATATTATTTATTTTATAGAAATAATTATTTTTTTATTTAATAACACATATAAAATAGTAAAAATTGTATTATTACATGATTATATATACCTAAATTTTAAGGGGATGCTGAATAAATAAGAAACACATATGTATTATTATAAAAACCCATGTTGCCCTTAAAGTAACACACATTTGCCCATATAGTAACACAAATTGGGGAGCAAATTTGTGTTACAATTAGAGCAAATGTGTGTTACTGTAAAATTAAATGTGTGTTACTATAATTATAAATATTTATTTGTTCTTAGAAAAATATATATTGTACTTATATAATATATATAAATTATTAAAAGATGTATTAGTGTATTAACAACATATTATAAACATAAATTAATAAAAAGAATAAAAAAGAAATTAAGTAACATATATTTTATTTATGTAAAACTACATATTCTCTTTATAGTTACTTTAAAAGTACAAAAAACTAATTTTTTAAGGATTTGTAACACATATTTTATCTTTTAGTAACACATTTTTATCTGTATAGTAACATAGTCTGAAAGCAAATTTTTAAATTTATAACATAATATTACTTGAATTTTATTAAATCAATATTCTACCTTCAAATAAATAAAAAATAAAATAAATTTTAAACAGAAAAAAAAAAAGGATAGCACTATGCTGGAAAGAATTAGGAATGTGTTGTGGGCCAGCTGGACGAGAGTTATTAGCGAGAATTAGGAATGTGTTATGAGCCAGCGCCTAGCGAGAATTATTAGCGAAGGGCAGTGTCGTCCTTTTCTTTATTTTTAGTAAAATTTCTACTGTAGAAATTTCTACGCAAGTGTTGCTCAAACTTGTTTTATATGTAATCTATAGATTGGATATAATAATTGACTTGATCAGTCATGCTAAATATATTCAGGAAGAGCAAGTATTCTGGTGGTGAAGTGATAATTCAAATACATTTATAAATAACTAGAATTATTTTCACAAAACAATTTATGATTAATTATATCGAATAATTGTGATTGAAATTTAAATATATTTTTAAATAGTTGGAGATATTTTCACTGAACCTCATTTATGCATACAAGACCGCCCTCAACTCAAAATTGATACTAGAAATAATTTCACCTTATGACAAGATGAAACCAAATGTGGCCAAGTAAACAAACAGTAATAGAATTAATAATATAAAGAAGTGTACAGAGAGTGAGCTTGAATGAATTATAACAAAAAGATGAACCCCAACCTCCAAAATATTTTTTTTGAAAAATAAAACTTTCAAAACGAAGTCATAAACAAACCAAGAAGGTGTTGTTCAACATTTAAAATGAGTAAAGATAATTCCAGGACAGCCACAATTCCAATGTCCCATCATCATCCATATTATAATTAGTTCAATAAAGAAGGTATTTCCATTGAAAAAGGTAATAATAGTAATAACAAATATGGAGTATTTTTTAAAAGCATATGTACAGGGAGAGCAAAGAAATTCTCTAGTCCGTAACAAGCTGCACGGACAGATGCAGGTGGTGATGGATGAGATGTGCAGATTCTTACACCCGGGGTGGTCCTTTATCTTAGGATATGTCTAATAACCTGCGATCTTCTTCTAGTAGAGTTTTATCCTTGTTTCAATGGGCATTCGACATATAGGGCACGTTGAAAGGTCTCTTCCGCAGTCACAACATGTCTATTTTGCCACAAGAGACAGCAGAAAGTATGAGTCGAGGATTCTTCAGTTGCATCTTCCAATAAATCATTAGACAGAGAAGATTACAAATTTATACCTGATGTCCACAGCCAAATGCCAGATCCTTCGGTTCTGTAATGCAGATTGGGCAAAGCTGTAAAAAAGGAAAAATCAGGAACAAGATTTAATGGATTTGTTCGACCAATGTGTGTTGGTGTGTGTGTAACTACTTAATGAGCAAAGTAATACGTAACCAATTTCACCTTGTAACTAGTTTTCATTTTGTGTGAATTTTTAGGTAGTCTTAGTTGTTTCATTCGAAAGTATTAGTTGTCAAAACTATACAGTGGTAATTGCAAATCAGTCATACAACAAAACTGTTCTATTATATAAGACCAACTTTGAATGCACAAGAATATTGGTGTTGAAGGAAATGTATATGTCATAGTTCCACCATGCAAAACTTGAAATAATTATATGATAATAAGATTGTATTTACAAAAGTATGAGGATTAGTACTTGATTATCAGAGGAATTTCCAGATTGGTTGGTGTGAGAAACTGGTTCACGTCTACTAGAAGAAGGTGCACTTGGCTGGAAGCTGTTGGACCGTGAAGTTTTTGGTGTGGATAAAGAAGCTGCACCGTAGAGAGGAGGAGGAAGAGGAACCCTGTCCACACCCTTCCCTCTTGTATCACTGCAAAAAATCAATTGATTTAATAAATTGCAACAGAAATTCCACATTGAACCAGGAAAAAAAAATAGAAGACTTTGGGATAAAAATTAACCCAAGAATGTTAAGCTCCAGTGTGGCTTTATATTGAGAAGGTATTTCCATTAAAGCTGAAAGTGCAAACTCTGTTTCTTTCCGGGACCTATCGATGTTCTTTGACATTATCTCTGTGAAGTTTACAAACTAAAATACAGAAATAAGTTTAGACTTTCATATGAATCACAGAAAGGTTTGACCATTTTTCCATTAAAATTTCAGTAGGGTAACTTGCCTGAAAATTATCAAAGGCTCGAGCAGGTATATTATCATCGAATTCTCTCATCATATCCCATGGCCCATCTCCAACGCCAACCAATATTATTGACAATGGGTACTCACTGTAAACAAACAATAGATTGGACGAAAACAGGTTCATATAATGATTAAGATATTGCTCATGCATTGTTCAACAATGCACCATATATGTGCAGTAAAAGTACCTTGCTTTGACAATGGCGTCCACCGTTTTCTTCTCTTGGGGACTTAATTGGCCATTATGCGTATCAACACTTCGTGTGACCTATTGATCAAATGGAAAGTGAAGTAATAATAAGGATTCTCAATACTACATATCCAATAAGGATGCTCAATATTACATATCCATTTTTAGTGCATGCGATATAAAAACCATATTCCTTATATAAGAAATTATAGACTAAATTTTAACAAAGTGAAATGGTACCTGTCCATCAGCTATAATCAGTAAAACATGATACTGGCCACCACTCTTTTCCACAATCGTTATAGCCATTTCAATAACAGGAGCAAATGATGTTGGTCCTATAGACACAATCAGGCAATTTCTGAAGCACAGTGCAGATGAACATCACAAAAGCTTCAAGTCAAGACTCAGGAACAAACCTGCAAGACGCAACTGAGGAACTAACTCTCTATATCTACTCAGCACTTCTTCAAAACCCTCACAAAATCTCTCATCAGGAAAAAAGCTGAAGACTTCTTGGTCATGTGTTGAAGCTGCCAATATTATAATCATATAATTAACAACTATAATATTGTTTTATATTTAAAAAGTAACTAATTTCTCGAGAAAATACCATCTCCAAATCCGAAACAAGGGATCAAATTATCTTCATCAAATTTGGATAATGTTCTTCCAATGATTGATATGGCATGCTCATAAGGATTTTGTTCATCACTAATGTGATGCAAACTTTTCCGGTGAAATGACCGGGCTCCTGTGACCACAAGAAGTTATTAAGCACCATTAAATTACCTATAAACTTTTTTTTTTTACTGATATAAATTACTACCGGTCCACTCATTGCTCTTGGTAAAATCAATGCCAACGATTAAATTTGAGGATTCCAGACCAGCACGTGCAAGGGCATCAGTGACCTGCAAAAATCATTATTAAGCAAAATAAGTTTGCATCGAAAAACAATTCATAGAAAACACACAACAACAAAAAGGGAATGGACTTAACGGAAAAAACAAAACATATCCACCATTAATGTTGAATAATTACTAAATATATCTCTTGTGCTAGCCAATGGTATTCAGGCTGTATCACAGCACGGATTTCTAAGTTGGCTTATACTATTATGGTGAATAATATAGGTAGCAGGGACAAAAATGGGGGTCCGACATAAAGGCTAAAGAGTGAGTTTTTCATCCTAATAAACATGAAGTGTTCTAATGTATTCATAACTATTCTATTCAATCGAGTGATGGTTACGATACAAGAAGAAGTCTCATAAGTTGCATATCCACCTTCATGGCAATTCATCATCTCCGAAAGTAAATGACTTCTAGATAGACATATGTGCCTGCCCAGTCATTCCATATGACCGGATGAATGAAACTATTCTTTCCTTAGTTTTCCTGAGTTCAGCTACAAGGTTTAGTTTGAAGTGATACACAGCAATATAGAAATCATTACCCTCCAAACAGATACAAGGATATGTGAGAATAATTTTACCTGATCTAAGGAATTGTAGTTGTCATCGATTCTGGAGTACTTCCTCTCTAACCTTCTCTTATTCTCAGGGGGTGGACCACCGTAGGATGGATGTGGAGACGCATAACTGGGAGTTGGCTGAGAATATGATGGCTGCGGGTAGGCATGTTGGTTCCACGAATTTGAACTGGATGCATAAGATGAATACCGACCTGAGATTGACTTTTTTGAATTCTTGGCACCCATTAGCTCTTGAACCTATAAGAATACTTCTCCATTGGAACAATACACTTGAAAAGAAGGACTATTTGTGCAAATTACAACTTCGCAAGTGTTCTTTTGATTAAAATGGGACTTAAATCAATAAATTTCCACATCATGAACTGGCCAGACATCAGAGAAACTAGACTTGGTTTGAATACCTATACCAATTGTAATTCTTATTTTTCAAAAAAAATTATACCATGTACAATATGCAATTTAAAAAAGAAAAGAAAGATTAAAGAAGAATGATTCTTAAAGTTCATTAGAAAAGTAAATTGCAGAGTGCTCTCACACTTTATGTAGTTTAAGTTTTAAAATTTATAGTGCAAACTTTTTAGCTTAAGGGCTCAC
This sequence comes from Prunella vulgaris, assembly GCA_026898435.1. Taxonomy (NCBI): domain Eukaryota; kingdom Viridiplantae; phylum Streptophyta; class Magnoliopsida; order Lamiales; family Lamiaceae; genus Prunella; species Prunella vulgaris. The sequence continues at coordinate 22,426 of JAPKLY010000393.1, read as the reverse complement.
AGTGACCTGACAACGACAACCTTTCCCTGTCTATTTTAACATCAATGGTTCTATACTGGCAGAACGAATGATCCTATATCTGAGACCAATATAAAGGAAACCATACTCAGGTGATTAAACATGAGATGTAACCGAATCAAATAAAGTACTTATCAAACAAATACCAAGTTATAAATACAATCAATCATCAATCCAAATTTTCACAAAAAAATGCCATGAAAATGACCTTTTATTAGGCATGGAATATTCATAGAAAAAATAGAAGGGATTTCTAAGAGTTCTGGGGGGATTCCATTTAAATATGTGGTTCTCCCTAGAACACTGCCGCCAACAAATAATCAATTCCCACACCAAGAGAAAAGGTGAAATAATAAATGCACAATTTTACCCATAGAATTAGATTCAAATACCTATAATTTTCTTAACCAAAAGTTGAATTTTACCAGATTTAACCCAATTTCAGTAACATCATGAATAAAGAGAGCAAAAATTCGTTGCCACACACTAGATTCTAAAACTGTTGAATTAGTTCAATTAGGTCACCAAACACTAAATTGAGCACATTCTACTACATCTGATTCCACAAAATATTCCAACTCTCAGGAAACAACAAAGGAAAAGAAAAAATTTGAGGAAGACATACACAACCAATCATTAGAAAACAAATAAAATAAAGTACAAATACAAAGTGGAATTCGTCAAGATAAGATAAAAAAATTAAAACAACTCCAATTGAATTAAATAACAACACATTAAAAATAAAACCCCCATAAATCTTCGTTCTATCCTTGCCGTAACAGTAGAGATCTACCTCACCTCGTTAAAACGCTTTCTGCATGTTCAGCATTGGCAGTCACAGAAGATAGAGAATACAACTCTGTTCAGTAAAGGGGAGGAGAGAGAGAGAGAGAGAGGGTTAAACGAGTTGGTGCGATTGTGAAAGGTTGTCGTTTAAGAAGTCACATGTGAGTTTTTTTAGAATGCTGTTGCGTAATTCTGCGAAATTTCTTGCTCTTTTGTTAGGAAAAATTAAAATATAAAAAATAATTATAATTGGGGATAAATATGAATTGTTAATTAAAATAAATATCACATTTTAAATAATATTTAATTTACATATATCAGTTAAATTTAATTAATATTTTGATTAAAATTGATACTCCCTCCGTCTTTCTATAAGTTGCTCATGTTGCCATTTTCGTCCGTCTTTCTATAAGTTGCTCATTGCTTTTTTACCTTTTTTGGAAACTACTATTCACTTCTTTATTATTATTTTCAATATTTTTTATACTATTTTCATTACTTTTTCACTTTTCTCCATCACATCACTCATACTTTTTCACTTTTTCTATCACATCACTTATACTTTTTCACTTTTTTCATCACATCACTTATATTTTTTCACTTTTACCTTAATTCGTGTGCCCAAAAGCAACGAGCAACATATACAAAGACGGAGGGAGTATTATATTTTATTTTTATATGTGATTGTATAATTCATTTAGGGCACATGGACTGTATACACAATTTAATTGTCTTACTCTTGTATGCACTAGTTATACCGTGTAATTCAAGTTCATTTTTAAAAAGTTACATAAAATATTATTGAAAAGTCACACGTATTACTACTGAAGAGTGTATTTTTAATGGTATAACTTTTCAGTAATAATTTATACAATTTTTCAGTAATAAATGGTTTAACTTTTTAAAATTATACTTGAGTTACACGGTACACTTGGTGCACAAGAAACCTGCTCTCCTTTAATTCTTTTTCTTTCTCTAATTCTTAATAACAGTTGTTTTAGAATTTGGTGATGAAATTAAGAAAGTTTATAAATTGACAAAAATAACCCTATATAATTGGATAATTGATTAAGACACAGTGTCTAAATTATGAAGGGTTGAGGGGATTGGGGTAGGGATAGTAAAGGAATGAAATTGGAAAATATCTAAAACAACCCTGATTAGAAACAAACTCTCTCCTAAAATAATACTCTCAATCCAATTGAAACTTTCTATTTTTTCATTTCTGTCAATTTCAACTTCCTTTTTTAAGATATAAAGAAAAGAAAAAAGAAAAATCATGAGCCATATCACACAACATAGTCTTTACAATACCAATAACCTCACAAGTCATAAAATTCTGAAATTACTAAACTCGTAATAGAATACGGATTAAAAAATATCAAATCAAAAATAACGATTGACTTTTTAATTTTTACGAACCAAACTATGTCAAGTAATTTTTTTTAATCGAATTGTTGTATTATCGAGTTAAACATATAAAAAAAATCAATAGAAATCGTACTAAATCATAATTGAATTGAATCATCGGATTAAATATGTATTATTATTTTAGTTTATAATTATTAAAATATATTACAATGTTATTGAGTTCAAATATTATTATATCATAGAGTGATTTATCAACTTAAGAAATAAAATTATTGGTATTCTATTTGCTCTACAATAAATAATCTATACTATATTTATAAAAGATTATTTTCTTTTGTTAAAAAAAAAAAACCGAGCACCTTATGTTGGCAACATTGTCAATAAATACATCAGTTCATAAAAATAAAAAATAAAAATTTGGTGGGGGCAATAAAAGCTGGCCGTTTTCAATTCGTCGCAGGTAGGGCCGGTCGATACCATGTACTACTATATTATTCCATTTCCATACCCATAATCATTTTCACGAGTTTAATACTCATCCTAGACCAATTTGCACACTTTTTATTTTGGATTGTCTCAAATTAATTTGGACACTACTTAAAAGGGAAACATCGATTTCCATGCACACTCACAAAATTTTCCACATATTTACCCATACACCATTACTTTATTTAAAAAATATATTTTTTCTTAAACCGTGTGTTATCCAAGGGGTGCAAATACCCATGAATAAAGAGAGAGTATCTCTTTCTGTCTTTCAACATCTTTTGACCCCCTTTGAATTTATACACTATTTATTGAAGGATTCAATTATATACGATTCACGTTTGGTTGTTTTGACTGAAATTTTATAAATTATCAATTCTAATCAAATAATTGTGTGTTTTGCATGGTATTCATCCAAGGGTATATTATATAAGTAAGTGTCCGAAATATCCTTAATGTAGACATAATTTTTGAAAAAAAATGGACTAGAGTGTAAATTGACATGTCATGTAGCTCCCATTTATCAACATGGTTATTTAAATCACAAATTGATTTTGTGTGAATCAATTACACCGTAAAAATTGATTTACACTTAGTATCTTATAATAATATAACATCTATTTTTAATTTATACTCTAAAAAGCAAGAGTGTAAATGACGTTTGACGGTCGTCGGACGGTCGAATGATGTCAATCGTCTAGACCGTCTAAGCGGTACCAATTTGTTTTTTCATTTTTTAAATTTTTTTCTACTAATGTTAATTTTTTTCTAAATATATATTAATGAAATACACATTATACGATAAATTATAAATTTAAAACATAGTTAATAATCAAATACATTTTTCATAAAATGTAACAAGTCAACAAAATATTAAAAACTATGATAATACGACATTGTCCAACTTCTAAATGAAATACAAAAATAGCAAAATACAAAGTAAGAATAACTTATGTAGTAGTTCAATTTAAATTTTATTTTTAGTAATTAAATTTCTATTTTTTAATTTTAACATTTAACTTGAATTTTTTTTTTAAAAGACTAACGGTCGTTGCGGCGATAAGGCTGCCTCGGCAACTGCCTTGGCGGTCTTGGCGGCGCCAAATGTGTTGACGGATTTTTCTTGGCGATTTAGTCTAGATGTCGGCGGTCGAGTGCCGCTAAGCGCCTAGGCGGCCGCCTAGACAGTTTCAGCGTCCGTCATTTACATCACTGCTAAAAAAGTTAGTATTATGTGAATATTACTAACAAAAATAGTTTTCACGCATAACATATTTCAAATTCACACACTAGTACACATTTCAGCATGTGGTGTTAGTTCATATAGAGTGTGGTGTTAATTTATTTAATGTGGTATACATGGTATCAGTGGTGTTAATTGATACAAAGTGTGGTATTAATTTATATATTGTGTTTTATGTGATCTATCTGCATAAAAATAAAATCTCAAAGTATTTATTATATGAAGGCAAATTATCTTTTATATGATTAAACATTTGGTCATAACTATCAAAAAATTCATTAGAAGTATAAAAATACGGGTTAGTGACATTGTATTATAATTGCTTTAGATTTTATTGACCCTAACTTTTGATACTTATGAGATTTTGATATTTCTAGTCATTAATCAATTATTATTTAACATAATATTTATTATATGTACCGTTCACATAAAACTTCGCCTTTAACAAAATAATTAATACTATTAAAATCAATTTCATTATGAAACTTGTTACCATAAAATTTTGTCTCAGAATCACAGGAGGCATGGGATGATAACAATCTAGCAGAAATAATGCCTATCACGGGCCTCAAGCGCGCTTCGAAATAAATGGGATTATCAACATGCGAATCAAACAATAGATTAATTGGGATCCAATAGTCAAATTACACTAATTCCGTAAGTTTTTATACAAAGAATTATGGTAGTTCAAATTTAAATTGACCTAATCATGGACATCCTTTTTCAAGTGAGGTATTTATCTAAGAGAATCTTCACATAAAGTATGCTAAAAGGTCCCATCAATCAGTATGGAATATAAGTAGTGTAGTCGCACTATTTTGTGATAGTGCCATAGTGGGAAGATAAGTCCGGATCATCTTCATTTTTTTCTAAATTTTTAAAAAAATTAGGAGAAATAGATACAATATATGAAGTGAGGTCATTATCATGAAATCCAAATATATATTTTTATTAATTATTTTAATTTTATATTTATCTCTCTTCGAAATTCACATGAAATGGAGAGGATTCATGTGCATGAGAAGATAGTTCTACAGATGAAATTTTTAACTTCTTTTATTTCCTAATAAATTGCACACTTTTTTTAAAATATTTTATAATAATTTTCATATTTTAAAAAATTTATAATATCTATTTTACTTTAAAATATTCTTCTTTTATTAAATTAAAAATTATTAATATTATTTTCCTAAAAAAACATGTCATTCAAAGTTTGAAAAGTATGAGGGGAGTGTAAATTAAAAATTGAGTAAGTCTCATGTGCACCAGTTACACGGTGCAACTCTAATTCATTTTTAAAAAGTTAAACAGTTTATTACTGAAAAGTGTATATTTCATAGTTTAACTTTTCAGTAATAAATTGTTTAACTTTTCAGTTATAAACTGTTTAACTTTTTAAAAATGAACTTGAGTTGCACCGTATAACTGGTGCATATAAGACTATATAATCCTTAACAATTATATTTCATATTCAATAATACTAACTCCGCTCTCTTTTAGATTTAACATTGTTTTGTATATTTTACAATAAATTTCTCATTAGAAAAATAGTTTTACAATACTTATTTATTTTAAATTCTCTTAATTTATTAGTTTCAAATATTATTAAAATAAAATTTCTTAAAATACATTGCCTATGAAATATGAATTTAAAAGGTCGGGACGAAGAGAGTACAATTTATAGTATATTATTACACAAATACTATTTGATGTCTGTCCAAAATATAGAGATCATGTGCTATTTTTTAAAATGAGGTCTCAAGCATAATAATTAAAGCAAAATAATTAGAGAAGATTAAACAATTATCAACATAAAAATATTGTCCGTTAAACACAATAATATGGTGGCTTTTTTGAGAAAAAATTCATTAGGATTAAATCGAGGAGTAAAGTACAATAATTTTTGCTCAGAAAGTTTTTTTTTTTATATTGGTGTAGATAATATATAGAATTAAGGAGAAAAAGAATTAAGATACAAAACAGTTAAGAAAAAAAAAAGAGACGTGCAAGTGTAATATTTTTTTGCGTGTATTTGTAATTGTATATTTATAATTTAATAAAATTTATTTTATATTAATTTTTTTTTTAAATTAATCCAAAATATGATATGTCACTAATGAACTGAAGTGACTGTTCGATAGGCAATGTTACCTCATGCCACCCCTTGGGGTTGCCACATCAATTCAATATTTGCCGGTTGCCGACATCATGCAACACCAACCGACTGAACAGCGGAACTCATCTATTTTTTCATATCCTTGTACAATTAGTTGTTGAGTTCCTCCATATGCAATTTATTTATAATATAAAATTAATATTAAAATATTTATTTATTATTTTTTTAATATTTTATACTGTGATATCGAATTATAAATATAATGATATCATAATCGAATAAATGTTATAAAACCATAGAATAGTATAATGTTATAAATTTCATGATATAAAAAAAAGTTCTCGTGCAAATTTGTATTATTTGTTCAATATTTCAAATTACGGATATTGACAAAGTTAATCAGAAAAATAGATATAATAAATATTTAATTTAATTGGTTAATCATAATTAAGTTTTACATGATTTAAATTTGTGATTAGAATTTTAAAAGATAAATTGATTAAAAAATTAGAATATAATACTAATTTTGGAAGTATGGCGTAAACTCGAATGCAGAAGTATTTAAACAAATAATAATAAAAATGAAATGCCAAATAAAAATTTAAATTCGTGAATATTAAGTTGTTAAAAATAATTTATGAACTATCGAATAAATGTGTTTAATATTTTAAGTAAATTCAACAAGAAATTAGGGTTCTAATATGCATTGACTTAAGAGTCCCACTTGTCAATCAACCCGAGCTAAATTCCAACATTTTTAATGATTTCTTGCTTTAAAAAGAATCTAACTTTTATTTATTTATTTATTATATATATTTTTTGTAGTGGCTGTTTCGCACGCGATCAATTTTAATGGAAACAAGCCCCGTCAAATATTTTCTTGATGGAAACTAAAGCAAGACCAAATGATGAGTACACACACCCTAAAACAAGTAGGTCCTTCAGAGTTCTTTCTCTCTGCATCGAATATGTCAGTTGAAGTCTGTTGTCATAAGTATTAAATCTAACTAGTTCGTTTTTCACTGTCATACACAACAATATTCAAAAATGGTAAATCTAAGAACTTAGAATCTTCGCGGGATATCTAAGATCCGATTTGATTCAAAACTTACATGCTCACTTATACTTGTCATATAACATATAATCTACCCAATGGTTTTAGACCACATGAATTAAATAAACATATCGAGTTCAAATATTGTTGCATGCAATTCTTACTCTATAAGATGCAACCTTGAAATATAAAAAAAGAATTAAAATTTGTAAACACATCAACTTTTTTACCCTGAATAGGATTTTCCTACATTCACATATTCAAAGTATTAAAAAATTAGTTCATAACTATAAAATAAATCATAACACAATTTAAGAAATCCATCATAGAAAATACTATAACAAAAGAGAAAAAAAATCGAAAGAACAATATCACATGATTCATATGAAACCATAAAATTAACAGCAATACCAAATCTTTAATAAAAATAATCTCTGGAAAAATCTAATGAATAATATACTAAAAATCTACTCTAAAACTTAATTTATGTGATAAAAAATATAAACTATGTTCTGAATAATGAAAGATCCTAAAAAAAAATTCTCCCAAAATACTTGGGGCTAGAATATTTGTCACCGTAGTCATGTACGGGAACGGTAACTAATTCTACCATGGAGGTTGTCTCTATGGCAACTGGTGTCTCTGATGGTGGAGTCTGCGTTGGAAGTGTTGTTGGCGGACCATAAACCGCCGTTATTTTCTTCCTGGCAATAGCCACAATATTCCCTTTAACTTTCTTATCTATTACTTGCCGGATGTGAGGATTCAGTGGAAATCCGAAACATTTGGAGAATTCTAACTCGAAGAACAGTGAGTGTTTTTCAAGTTTCTTAGTTTTCTGGAATTCTTGAGAAAGATGAGGTTAGGGATATCCTTCCTCTAACATAAAATGTTGGACCCTAGATAACTTTTATCGGTGATATTGATATTTATGTGGCTTGATATATAGGACAATACCAATTTCTCAAGTATTCCAAGTAATATCACAAGAAATATAAGAACTCCAAGATTTGCCATATCTATTTGTGTAGAGCCTATACTTAAATAATTTATGGATCTCTTATTTTGACCATAAGATGTCTTATTTATAGTATACAATTAACACCAGTTAAAGGGAACAAGATCTCATCTTATTCGAGAATTAATCCCATGATTCAGACAGCTGGCTCCGTGATCTAGGTAGTTGAAACCATGATCTATGGTAGCGGTGTCTGTACACAATTGTGTGTTTCGACTTCAGATTGAGGCCTATAGTCGCGGCCTAGGTGTACTACACTATGTGTGTTTTAGTTTCATCTAGAGGCCTTATCCTTAGTAAGTATGGTTTACACTGTACTATCTCAACCACATATGGATTCTTCAATTATTCTCTCTGGACTTCGGCCCAGGCTTCATTCCCGATCTTAGCTTCAACATCAGAGTATTTCTGCCTCGAGTAGTGTACTTAGTCCTTCGGCTCTACCATTTACTAGTGAGACTGTTGAGGCCAGGACTTCCACTAATCTTGGCTTCAAAATGGCCAAAGTTTGGTTTCAAGGTCTTATCTTTAACTATTGTCTCGACCTCGCCTTGTTGAAGCGAGGTTTACTATCTTGAAGGGTCATCTAAGGACCCAGATCCAAAATGGACTAGCGATCTTGAATTATTCTAGTCACAACATAATGTATTTTAAATCATCGAGTCAAGTTCAAATATTTTACAGCTTCTATTAAATTGAGTTTAGAAGAATTGGGTTGGATTGAGTTCCAACTAAATTTTCAGACTTCAACATATTAATGAGTCAAGTTCGAACTTATATTGCTCAAGAGTATGTTTGGTTGAGCATATAACCTCTTTAAAATGAGTAAGTTTATTGTGCACCAAGTGCACCATGCAACTCAATTGTAATTTTGAAAAGTTATTCCATTATTATAGAAAAATTATCTTCATTTATACCGAAATACTTAACGTGGAATAATTTTTCAATATAAACAAGAGTAACTTTTTTATAATAATAAGGGTGATCCTTTAAAAATACCATTGAGTTGCAAGGTGTACTTGATGCATATAAAACTAAAACCTTTAAAACAATTTTTAAATTGTTTACGAACTTATATGCATCCTCAAAGTGCTTATTTAAATAAGGTGTTTAACAACTTATAAGATTTCAAAATAAACTATTACTCCCTCCGTCCACGATAAATGGTCCACGTTGTTTTAAATGGTCGTCCACAATAAATGGTCTACTTACCTAAAATGGAAAACATACAATCATTATTTTTATTTTTTATATACATATACTCACTTTTACACATCACATCAAGTATTTTTTTAATAATTAAATATTTTTTTATACTAATACACTCACTTTTACACATCAACATCAACTTTTCTTAATAACCGTGAATTGTTAAGGTAGTCCAATTATTATGGACGGAGGGAGTAGAAAGTAAGTTGATATATATATATTCAACTTATTTTCCCCACCACCTTCATCTTCACCCACCTTCCCACACCCATCTTTACCTCAACATAAAAAAAAATATTAAAATTTTAAAAATATTTATTATAGATTATCAAAGATCTTATAAATTTTATTAGTCACACATTTTACTAGCTTATAAACTCTTTAAAATATTTTATAAGCTGTTTAAGTACTTATAAGCACCCTCAAAATGTCAGATAAAAAAAGATGTTTAACAATTTATAAGATCCTAAAATAAACTCCATACAATTTACAAGATGTGTTTGCAAAAAATAAAAATTATGTAATTTGAGAAGTGATTAATCTAGTGATTGTGAGAATAATGGCTTAATAGTGAAATTGATAAGTGTTTGCAAATTTTATTAGAAGTAAATGTTGAATGTTTGATAATTTTTTTGAATAGAGTAAAATATTAGTGAAAACTTATAATCAGGTAGAAGGATGCTTCTCTCAACTTTTGGATTATTGATTTTAAATAATTCATTTAAGTAGAAGTACTCAAATATAAAACATTCAAAATAGCTTTTAGGGCCACTTACATGTAGGAACTTTTTGACATGGCAAACCACCAAGAAGGATAACTAATTTGTGTAATTACAATGAGGGCCAAAACATGTAGGAGCGTACTATTGAGCTTATGTGTGTACTTGTGAGTAAACGAGTGTACTATAGTTCATATAATTGTACCTCGCTTACTATTTGAGCATTTAATGCACTGACAAAAAGTACAATTGATGTGACGTGTATCACTGTTCATGTCACATCGTGTACTGTGCCCATCATATCACATTATTACCTTGGTTTATCAGCGATACTTGTCGATAATAATTCCGGCGATGTGTACTATTGATTATGCGTATGTACCATTGAATAAATTAGTGTACTATTGCTTCTGTACCACAATGATTCGTAGTGTACTATAGTATTGATTATTGTACTATTGCGTCTCTTTTCCGGCAACACACATTTACATATTTTTCTGACGAAAACCGATAATAAAATTCACATTCACTCCTGATTTTCCGGCAACACACATTTACATTATTCCCTTCATCTTATAATCTCATTTACAGTAAACAGAATTCAAAAATTCAAAATTCGAAATTGAATAATGAAAGAAGATGAATAGAATTCAAAAGACCACTGGCGCACCGCATCTGCCGACGAAGATTCCTTTTGAATCCATTAGAACCCATATTTCACACCTCACATCCAACCAACCCCCACCATCAATCACTCTCTCTATAATTGATAAAAGAAATGCTCTTCTGACTTATTCCATTTTGTGGAGAAGCGCGACTTTACTGCAGCCAAAACATTTTGACACGAAGGTGAGAGAGAAATATTTACAGATGCTATGTAATTGCAAATCGGAAACCAGAAATTAGTCACCGACCACCTTGAAAAGCTACTGTTCTCAGCCACCGTCCATGCTCAACTGCATGCTGGAAAGTCTGCAGTTTCACCTGAATCCATGGAAGGGAAATTCTCTCACACGCCGGAGAAAGAATACCCACCACTGCTCTGTTTCTGATGCGAAAACACTGCTGCCCTTCGTTGGAAGAATTCGAAGTCGCCACCACTCACCTGGAATTAAATCTGCCGCTGCAACTCCGCCTCTGGATAAACTTTCGTCGGCTCTCTGGGCGGAGATTTGCAGTCCTCGCCGGAAATCGGTCACCAGCGAGACTACGTACCTAGGCTCCTCAAGCATCAACTCCGCCGCCGTCACCGGAACATCGACGAGGTGCAGAGCATTCCGGTGAGAATCGATTACCTTCGTTGCGTGTGTTTTTTTCTAGAGAGAGAGAGAGAGAAAATTGGGAGTGATGAGAGAGTGTTGCGCAGAGGTGGGATGTATGTTGAACATGGTCCATCATTTCTACTGAGATAGAGATTGGTGTGACGTTTACAGTATTGATGTGACATGCACAACTTTAATATGGGAAAATGAATGATGGGACGTGGGTATAAAAGGTAAAAAGTCGCCCTCATTGATATTATTCAACAGTAGAGTCTCTGGTTGTGTTTCAATTGTTAATAAATGCTCTATATGTAATAATTCCTAATTTTTATACGTATAACAACATAATTTTAATCACTTTAATTTATTACAAACACACACACAATCTATTAGAAAAGTAAGTTAGTTATTTCAACTAATTTTATATGCCAGCTCCAATCTTACTTACCCACCTCATGTTTGGACCCTCGCAATCGCCCTTCTCTACCTCAATTTAAAAACTATTAAAAATTTAAAGTATTTATTAAAAATTATAAACTTTTTATAAATTTTATCAATTACATATTTATCAACTTATAATTACTTAAAAAAATATTTTATAAACTTATATAACAACTTATGTAAAAATTAGGGACTAAAGTTTTTGTAGTCCTACAACATGTCACGAATTTCATTCTAATCCACATGAAATACATATTTTCATATTTTTCATATAAGTTTGAAAATATATTAATTTTGATCCTTTTAATTTGATTTGGGCCCTACAAGTTTGTAATTAATTTGGATCTTGAAAGTTTATAAAATGATCAAAATCAAAATATTTTCAAATTTATTGGACTAATATTAAAATGAATAATTCATTTGGACCAAATTCAAAATAGAAATAAATTATAGGACTTATAAATTTTTAATCTCCAAAAATTATAAGGTGTTTAAAATAAACTCCCTAAATGACTTAACAAAATTTAGGCAATCAATGTCAGAGACTTTTAGTGATAAATAATGATAATTAAAGTCATAGTTTATTTTTAAAATGACTCTATTATAATTTTAATTCTAAAATTTTAAAAAATTATTATAATTAAGTTATTTAATAAATATAATTTTCATTCATTTCATTTTCCTTAAAATTTTATTAAGCACCCTTCCACTTGTATCTTTGAGGTGCGTTTCACGGGATGTAGACAGTATATTGGCCTAAATATACTTTGAGGATAAGCATACTGCGATCTTCCCTCTATCTTTAACGAATCAAGAAACAGAGTAGATAGATAAACGTTAAACTTGGCAAATCTGGGCAATTCCTTCGATTCTTGACATTATGGAAACTCTGAACCTTCAGTTCTCACCCATCAATGCTCTAAACCTCGCCAATAGACGAAGAAGATGCAACCATCTTTCGGGATCTGCTCCAGTGCCGATTCCTACTAGCCCATCTTTCTTGTGCCCCAGAATTCGCCACAACGTAAACTCAACTTACTTCCTATGTTTCTTGGGTTTGATTGTTTTTTCTTTTGCTTGATTATGCGTCTTTTGGCATGTTTCTGAGATGGGCTAGTGCTTTTCTACTTTTTTTGGTTCGAAATTGGGTGTTAATTAGTGCAGGGGCGGCGCAAGAATGCAAGTGGTTGAAGAAGAGTATGAGGTGAAGCAGATGAAAGATATGGCGGCTGCTAGGAAGAGATGGGAGGCTTTGGTAATTTCCTTTATTTAGAAATTAAAATGAGGACATTTATTGCATTTATATTAAATTTGTGGATATAAAAATGATTGTGCCAGGAAAAAAGCAGTTCTGTTACTAATAAAAAAGTATTGCATTGATAATCGATGTTCACTAAAGTGTTAAGTACATAAATGGATTCGTGCATTAGCTGGTATAGATAATGTGGAACAGTCAGTGCTTTTAAGTGGCTTCTTGCTAAAATGCACATTATTAGTCGTCGAATGAATTATCTCGTGAACATAACCGAGAAAGATGACCTTGATTGTAGCCTTGATGAATAATGGATTAGATTGTGCGGACCAATCTGGATTAAGAAGTTTCTGACAGAAGAAATGAGCAGCATTACATGCTTAGGCGTATGTCGTAGATGTTATAGTGTTATAAAGGTGTTCATATCATTGTGGAGTGACTTATATTGCCAATGTTTTCACTCATCACACATGACATAACATTAAATTGAGATGAAGATATCAAATCTAATTTGCGAAGGCTGCCTATTTGCTTTAAATGTCTTTAGAAATGGAAGGGACCCTGGAGGGGAGGGCTAGATGGGAGATATTTAGGAAAAGAGTATATTAACTTTTCGCTTATCATAGAAAAAGAGTATATTAACTTTTCATTGACAATTGTATTCAGCTCCTCGACTTGATCGGTATATCCGTAGCATTATTTCTGCTGTCCATTCAAGAGGTTCTCTGTTACATAAATGCTGGTATTGCATTGATTAAAGATAGAAATTTATATTTTCATAGGTAAGGGATGGGAAAGTCAAAGTTCTGACTCCAAGAGAAGCTGGTTATGCCATTCAACTGTCAAATAAAACCTTACTCGACGTTCGTCCCTCCACTGAGCGTAAAAAGGTGAATTCAGTTTCATTACAATTTTATCATTTTTATCGCTCTTTGGCATACGAGCAGAATGTACACATTTTGCTATACTGGCATAGTTATTCCATTCTGTATGCTCTCATTTGTTGTCAGATTTTATACATTGATTCTGTTAGTAACACATATTGTGAGTTCTTTTCTGATTTATATACTAATCTCTTTGGTTTTTCCAAAAAAGCCATTATTCTGAATTTTGCTTTTCTGACTAAGATGTAGGGGTTATGTCTTCTTGCTTATCCTCTTCAACTCACGCAAGACGAAGGACTTGTGGTTTGATTTTTATTTTTTTTCATGGTTCATAAAATATAATTGGAGTTTGTCTTTTCAAATTGTTGTCTTGAAGGCATGGGTCAAAGGTTCTACATGGATTCCAATATTTGATGTTGACGAAAGCTTGGACGCTGGTACTCTTTCAAGGAAGATCACTGGATTTATGATGGGTACTGGAACATGAATATTATTAATATTTTACGCGAGGACATTTTTGGTTGATATTCAGTATAAAATATCAACCTTTCAGATATTTAAAGGTTCAGTTATGTTCATCTGGTGTAGTATTGCTCCTCCCAGACATTCTTTAACTCACAATATAATGTTAATTATTATTGGTTCCAGAGATTCTCTTGGACCATAGCATGTCTTTTTTGCATCGAGTCCTTTTGAATTAATATCTCGTATGGTGTTTGTTTTCAGGAGGATGGTGGAGTGGCATCCCTACATTATCCTACGATAAGTATGATACGGTTTTTGTTTCTATTTTTCATATCAGTATACTTGTATTTCTTGATTTGTTTTGCATCTTGAGAGTCTTGCTATGCATTCTATTCATGATAGACAATTCTTATCGAAAGTTGCGGAGAAATTCTCTAAAGACACAGATCTTATTGTGACATGCCAGAAGGGCTTGAGGTGAGATTCTCTTTCCATTGATAGAATTCCAAATATCAGGTATACATTTGAGGTTTGACTTTCTATGCTGTTAAAAAAATAAAAACCTTTAGCTTGTATTTGGATAGAGCCATTTGAAATACAAGGGATATGAAATGAATGGATTAAAGAATCCGTCCAAGATTTCGCCTTGGATCATTAGATAGGATTTCAAATGACATAGTTTTTTAAGTATTCTTCCAATTTGAACTAGAGTCAAAACTAAGTATTTTAAATCCATCAATTTGAATAATTTATCCAAACAAGTGGATTGAGTTTAAAATAACCCCAAATCCCTCCATCCAAACACAACCTAATAGTCTTTCAAAATTCAAATTACACTAAAATTTCCTCAAACTAATGAGTTTAAGAAATGCCAAACTTAGCCTTCAGAGTTAAGACTACTTCCTTAAATATTTATTTTTTATTATATAAACACAAATATACCTTAATGTGGGGAGTTCTGCATATATTTACATGATTGCTTTTTTCTGTTATTATTTTGCTGAGTCATCTCGTAATCAGGCAGATCCCTTGCAGCATGTGAGCTACTCCATAATGCTGGCTATGAAAACATTTTCTGGGTTCAAGGGGGTTTAGAGGCTGCTGAAGGAGAGGTGACATCTCTCTCTCTCTCTCTCTCTCTCATACACACACGCATAATATGTTTGCATCACGGATGAACATGTAGTCGTCGGATTCTGGAAGCCTGGTTTTTATATTCTCCTTTTCTTGTTCCTTGCATCACATAATATGTTTGCAATGCAGGATCTTGAAAGGGAAGGTCCCCAGCCTTTTAAACTTGCAGGCATTGGTGGGCTTTCTGAATTTCTCGGGTAACTTCTACAGTCCTTCGTCCCCACACGTTTCCTTTTAAAAAAGTGTTTGTTAACATGCCTGCAGGGACACATAATTTGAAGGATTTTCTTGATTTTAGTTGTGATTTTTTTTTTTTTACCTATTACGTAACTGATCAACATGGTTACCGTTGCACCTGATCCTTACCTCTATTTCTTCATTTCCCAGTAAAATCACCATTTAAAAAAAAAAAATTTCCTCCTTCCCTTTCAGTAAATTCTGTTTATCCTTTTACACTATTGATCTTATCCAATTTTTCCCTTTCAAATCATTTTCTCGATACTAAATCTACAGTCTCATCTGTGCCTGGATTAAAACTCATTGCCCAAATGACAATAAAACTATTTATCATTATAACTTATTTTTTTCCTCTCCTGTAAAACTCCCCCCACTATATAATCTGATTATCTGAAAACAGATTTGTCTAATAACAATAGCGATATTTACAGTGCCATATGTTGTTTTTTAGTTGGACTGATCCACAGAGAGCTCAAGCTGCCAAAGAGGGCTGGGGTTACCGATTAGTTTTCTCCGCACGTTTGGTAATTGATTCTTGCTTTTACGTATAGTTTCTGCTAGTAACCTTTAATTCCCAGCTTTTGCAATAAAACAACTGCTGGTTGCAGGTCGGGTTAATTCTCGGTGCAGATGCATTGTTTATTGGGGCGCAGCAAGTCGGCCACTATCTTCAAGACTTGAGATCTCATTGAAGGCAAGTAGACGAAACAATGCGTGCAGGGGATTCAGGTTTAATCTTTTTTTTCACCTGGAGGAACAACTTTAATTTCGAGTCTCGAGTTAGTGTAGATTCAGAATGCCATCCACTGTCTGTATCTGCGTTTATTTTGCATAATTACAACCAATTTATGCACACTAAGGTGCCCAACTTCAGTGTATATTAATGTATATCCATCAGGCAATGCCCAATCAAACACGCGCATATGATTTGCCACTGCTCCAGTGATGGTTAATCTTGGTTTATGATGCATGCAATTTGCAGAAACATGTTACCACATGATATATATATGGTTGTATTGAATTATTTTTAATTGAACTATTTAATGAAAATTGGTAAAAGAGTTGTATTGTGTGAATCAGTTTCCATGAAATTGGTTACTATGTGTTTTATAGTGAAACGATATTCTTTAACCAAACAATTAAACCGTTCCAGTACTTCCTCCTCCGTTCATGAAAATTTTTCATCTCTCTTTCCACATTAAAAAAAAATGTGTAAAAAGTAGAGTATTGAAGGTGACGTGTAAAATTATACTATTATTAAAGTGATGAAATTAGTTAGATTTAGTGGAAAAGTAATAATATATATTATTAAAGTGATGAAATTAGTTGGATTGAGTGTAAAAGTAATGATATTTTGTGTAAATATGTGAATATTATGAGGATAAAATTAAAGTAGTTATTTCTGTTTATAGGATGTGCAAAGTGTTGAGAGACAAATAAAATAAAATAAAATTGTGCCGAGTGTTTAGGAACAGAAGGAGTAATATTTTATAGGAAAAATAATTAATATTCCTTTCGTTAAATTTTATTAGGTACTTTTTACTCAGTTATATTTTAAATTGATTTCAAAATTTAGAACTAAAGTTAATTTTAAATTTTAAAATCCAAATTTTTATCTTTAAAACTATAAAAAGACCTAAAGACACTTGAATTAGTTTTCTCGATCTATACAGCACTTTTTATTCATTATTTTAAAAATTAATAAAAAAAATATTCTTTAAATTATCAGCAAAGTGTGAAATTTAATATATTAAGTTCTTGTTTAATTTCGTGTTAAAGTAAAATAGAACCAAAAATCTAAAATTTTTACTTTTTGTTGAGCAACATGTAAATGTTTGGGATTGAGTCTTTTAGCTAAACAACATCTCATGTGGGTTCGAACTTTTTTTACTTGGCCAAGCTTAGCACTACACGATCTTATATACTTGTAAGCTTAGTAAAATATGCTGAACACAAATTTGAATCAAGTTCTTGAATTAAAGAACACCTCCCGTGAAATCAATATTTTATTATTTGGTCAAGTTTAATACTACACGATCCTATACGTTTGTAAACTTAATAAATAGTGTCGAACAAAAATTTGCAATCAATGGGTGCTTTAAGGCCCTTTTAATAACTTTTTTTATATAGTTTAAAGTGCAATGAGAAGTATAATATTAAACCTCCTTACAATAAACTCTTATACGAACTACCAAGTGTAGCTTAGGGTGTGTTTTCAAACTCTTAGAAAAGTATAGAATTACTTTTTTTTTTTTGAATAAGTTGAGTCTTACCTACTTCTATAAAAAGTGATTAAATACTTTCTTAAGAGTTTAAAAACACACCCTTAATTTTAGAAATACTTTTTCAATATATTGTTTTTGAATAAGTTGGGTCTTACCTACTTCTATAAAAAAATGATTAAATACTTTCTTTAAGGGTTTAAAAACACACCCTTAATTTTAGAAATACTCCCTCTGTCCATGAAAATTGGACTACTCTTGCTGTGCACGGTTATTAAGAAAAGTTGATATTGATGTGTAAAAATGAATGTATCAGTATAAAAAAATATTTAATTATTAAAAAAGTACTTGATGTGATGTGTAAAAGTGAGTATATGTGTATACAAAATAAAAATAATGATTGTAAATTTTCCATTTTAGGTAAATAGATCATTTATTTAAGATAATGTGGACTATTTATCGTGGACGGAGGGTGTACTATTTTTCAATATACTGTTTTTGAATAAGTTGGGTCTTAGCTGCTTCTATTTACTGCAGTGTCATTGCGTGTTTTACATTCTAATGACTTTCATAAAAGTCATTTCGTGTTTCACATTCTAATGACTTTCATAAAACTTTATAAAAGAAAAAATGAACAGATGTTTTTCGTTAGGTAAAAGTGTTGGTGCTCATGAAGCCATGCCATGTCTCCACCTCTCTTGTATAAATGCTTTACGTACTTCACTTTCTTTTCCCGTTATAATTTCTTTCCCATTTAGAATGGAATTTCATTAATTTTATATACATAAAGACGTGTAATACTTGGTGATTATCATCTCTCGTCATAATTTATAATCGAAAGTGAATTTTAAAAAAAAATTACGAAGATTTTATATGTAACTGATGTACGTTGTATGTATTTAACAGTTAATGATTTTATATTGAAAAGTGTGGAGCTAATTACATTAAAAAATATATATTAAAAATCGATAACAATATAAAATTTTCAGTGTATCAATTTACACTTTATAATTTAAATAATTTCAACTATTGAGTAAGTGCATTACGTGACAAGGGTATACGAGAGAAAAAAGTTATATGATAGTCTCGTGTATGACACATTTCATTTGTTCTGTACTATAATCAACGGTTCATAGAACCCAAAACCAATCACATTTTAAAAAAAACAGTATGGTCAATGGTAATGAGAATGAAATTTCATTTTTTTTTTTTGCCCTACATATATTGAATGTGTGTTTGTATTTATGGTAGTTATATCAATAGTGTTGTGCTCCAATTTTGAAAAATGTGGACAATAAAGAAAGATGTTGGTTATGATATTGAGGATTGATTGAGGAGGATGATTACAAGGTGAAGAGGGGGTAATCAAATGAGGGTGTTGATTACCTTATTTAGGAGGAAAAACAATGTTATGTATCTCATTTGTTCTAATTTACTACTATAATTACTACAATTATATCACAATTTCCATTACCATTGAATGATTTCCATACCAAGCGCCCCTAAATAATTTCATATATAAGATTATTCCACAAAAAAACTTAACTTTTAAATAATTTTGTCTATTGATCCTGTTTGAATTTGTTGCTCCTCTCATAAATCAGTGACATGTCACAAAATGGATAACTTTTTTACATTAAATATATCATGCAATTTAAATACATTTTTAAATAATATTAATTATTTTTACTAAATAATTATAATTGATAATATGTCGTTGTAACTTAGCAAAAGTAACTAATATTCCCTCAGTCTCATAAAAACTTGCAAAATTTTATTTTTGGGACGTCCAACAAGAACTTGCACACTAAAAAAAGGAAATCATTTCATAAATTTCGCCCTCACAATATCTACATATTTATACAAAATATAATTATTTTTTCACTTTTTGAGCTCACGTTACACCCATCTTTACTTTTTACAGTTTTATCAGCCCTTAAAAAACTACATTTTTTTTACTATATTCTATTTTTTTTCTTAATATGCGTGCTCCCCTTTTCAAGTTGTTATGGGATGACGGAGTACTTTTTACTCCGTTATATTTTAAAATTGATTTCAAAATTTAGAACTAAAGTTAATTTTAAATTTAAAAATCCAAATTTTATTTTTAAAACTAAAAAGATCCTAAAAAATATATAAAGACACTTGAATTTGTTTTCTCGATCTGTATAGCACTTTTTATTCATTATTTTAAAAATTAATAAAAAAATATTTTTTAAATTATCAGCAAAGTGTGAAATTTAATATATATATATATCCTGAAGTCATTCTCACGTCCACATTAATCTTATCTCGTGTTTCCTTGTAAAGCACAAACAGAGTATTCCAGATTTAGAAGGTATGGACTTCGCAATCAAAGATGTGATTCTACCTCTTTGTCAAATCATTCTCCTCGCCGTCTTTATCCAGAGATGGTTCACCACCAGCCGGAAAAATCTGCCACCATCTCCAAGAAAGCTTCCCATAATCGGAAACTTCCACCAGCTGGGCTCGTATCCTCACCGCTCCCTCCAGTCTCTGTCGAGGCGCTACGGCCCTCTGATGCTACTCCATTTTGGAAAGGTGCCGGTGTTAGTCGCCTCATCGGCTAATGCAGCTCGTGAGATCATGAAAAGCCAGGACCTCATTTTCTCAAACAGGCCCAAATTAAGCATCCCTGACAGGCTTCATCAAGGGTCGAGGGATATCGCGTTTTCGCCTTATGGAGAGTATTGGAGGCAGGTGAGAAGCATCTGTGTGCTCCATCTGTTGAGCCTCAAGAGGGTGCAGTCTTTTCGTCGTGTGAGGGAAGAGGAGACATCACTTTTGGTTGAAAAGATCACGTCTTCTTCTTCTTCTTCGGTTGTGAATCTGAGTGAGCTGTTGGGGTCCATGACGAATGATGTTATGTGCAGGGTGGCGTTGGGGCGGAAGTACGGCGGAGATGGAGAAGGGAGGAAGTTTAAGAAGCTGTTGGAGGAATTTGTGGTGTTGGTGGGTACTTTTAATGTGGGGGATTATGTGCCCTGGCTGGCTTGGATTAATAAGATCAACGGCTTGGATCGAAAGGTGGAGAATGTTGCTAAAGAGTTTGATGAATTCTTGGAGGGTGTGATTGAAGAGCATAGAGAGAGGAAACGTGATGAAGATTTAGTTTTGGATGTTGTGGATATATTGCTTGATTTTCAGAGAGAGAATGAAGGCAGCTCCCCTGTTGAAGATGATACTATAAAAGCTGTCATCCAGGTACACAATGACTTCTTTTTTATGAATGCTTAGGGGTGATATGGTTCTAATTTATAATTAGATGGTTAATGAGAATAAAAAATAGATAATACATTTTTTATGATATTCAAAATAAGTTAATTATTATTCTACATTTAGATAAATAGCACAAAAGTGACACAATGCGAAGGGGCATACTCCCCCCCCCCCCCCAAAAAAAAAAATGATGTTTTTAGCCTATTTAGGGGTGAAAATGTCTTACATACCATTTTGAAACTACAAAATTAAAATTAGAACAAAAATAAGCTTCATAGCAAACAAGACAATTTGCATTACTCATTCCAAACACCACCGGGGGAGGTGTGGGGGGGGGGGGGGGGGGGAATCGATCTTCGGCAAATTGCCGGCATAAGGGAAAAACGTATGGGAATCGATCTTCCGACGGATGGAGTACATCACCGGCATAAGGGAAAAACGTATGGGAATCGATCTTGCGACGGATGGAGCACCTTCATCCTTGTTTTCCTTTTCTTTACAAATATATTCTTTTAAAATTTTGAATTCATAGTGTACTGTTTGATTAGAGTGATAAAAAATTGAAATTGGTATTAGATTGGTTCCAAAGACAAATAAATTGGAATAGGAGTGAGGGTTATTTAGTCATTTAACATAAGAAAAGGTAAAAAAAAAAGCGTCTTTAAAAAGTAGGGTCCCCCTCCATATAAGAAAAAAATACAACTGTCCCTTTTGATTGCTTATACATTTTCCCTATACTTGTTTCTCTATCATTATTCAATGAACAAATTGCTTTTTTCCTTGCATATCCTTGTTAGCTCTCCTGGTCGTCGGACTCTTCACTTGAGTGAGTGATCCGGGTTCGATTCCCTTTGTGAACGAATATGAGAGAGATATAAGATTGACTTGAAAATATGAGTGTATGAAGACTTGGTGAACTAATTTCTAACCACTAACAACTAAATATTTAACAATAAAAAAAAAACTAATATAAACACTAAGGCTCATTGCAATTCATTATTTAAGCAATTCCTGTTATCATTCTCAATAAAAAATATTGAACCAAGCACCCAATATAATGCTTTTTAGTCTTTATTCATATTCTTTATAATAGTAACTAATAAATTTTAGTGGTAACAACTAATAACCTTCCACTCGTATTTTTTAATGATAATAGCTTATATTCTTTAAAATTAATATAGCAATTAATATTTTTCAAAACGGTTAATGTATGAATTATTTTTTGTTGTAATTGGTTTTGAAAATTGAGTTGTAATGCTCTAATTGGAC